>CM062290.1:473616565-474195820 GCA_031216915.1 Pictodentalium vernedei
AGAATATTTTTATTTTGCACAGAGCTAAAATTAGGGCTCCTATAGACCATAGTGAGTACAATGAAAGTGTCAATGACACTGTAGCTCAATTTATGTAAAACATGTACATGTATAGTATGTGACACTGCAAAGACACACGTCTAGGTAATGACCTGATAACAAAGATACATGTATAGTATTGTAAAGGTCTGACTGTACATAAATACTGGCCGTAGCCTGTAATAAATGTACAGGAAAAGTATTGTGAATGTGGGTGACAGTTAGATGCTAAATTAGAAAAGAAATCTCCATGGGGTTAATGTTACAATGGGGATCCTTGTATGATGCACCACAAGCCAAATGTTAGCAATTGTTTTGGCCTGGTCACTTCAAACCCTTCTGTGGTTGATTCATACTAATTAACAAATATTTGTCCAGTCCTTCTTAAACTATAGGTATTTGAATTTTTTATCTTTAGCTCATAGGGTTCTTATGCAAAAAAATTTGCAGACACAGGGTCTAAAAAATTTTTTTCACCTGCCGGGGACCCACCACCCCAAACGTATAATTTTTTTCCACCCCTCCCGAGCCCCCCCCCACCCCCCCCCCCCACCACCACCCATTTCATTCCAGAGCTCAAAACACTCTGAATCCTGGTCAATTATCAATGGTCCGTTTTCTATGCTATTGTGCAGTCCCAAAGTTTAGTTTGTTCTGCATAACCTACAGTAATACAAGGGAAGTACATGTAATTCTAAATTGAAATTCAACCTCATGTTATAAATCCATCGAGTTAACTTCTTAACCAAGTCATGGTTAAATATGTTTAAATTGTTGAGTTTAGTTAAGTTTTCATTTAATATAAACTAATTAAAATGAATATGATAGTTTTTGCTTTTTACATGTGGAGAGATGAGCTGTGGGATTAGGCAAACTCAAATGAGTTGGTTCTAAAGACTCCATAGCAAAGATATATTTTTGTTAACCCTTTACCTATGATGAAAAGCAGACGACACTTGCAAAAAAAATTCTTGAATAACTAATTTTTTTCATTTTTTGTCTCAAAAACATAGGTTATGACCCCTCGTTGGAACGAGCTCGTTCCAACGAGGGGTCATAACCTATGTTTTTGAGACAAAAAATGAAAATATTTTAAAAATTAATTGGCGCTTTTTGAGAATAGCGCTGGCCGGTTTTGGCCGTTACGTTGGGTAAAGGGTTAAAGTATATTAATAGCTGAATTCAGTAGGGTAATTCTACATGAGTTAGTTTGGTTGAACCGAGTAGGGTAATTCTACATGAGTCAGTTTGGTTGAATTCAGTAGGGTAATTCTACATGAGTCAGTTTGGTTGAATTCAGTAGGGTAATTCTACATGAGTTAGTTTGGTTGAATTCAGTAGGGTAATTCTACATGAGTTAGTTTGGTTGAATTGAGTAGGGTAATTCTACATGAGTTAGTTTGGTTGAATTCAGTAGAGTAATTCTACATGAGTCAGTTTGGTTGAATTCAGTAGGGTATTCTACATGAGTCAGTTTGGTTGAATTCAGTAGGGTAATTCTACATGAGTCAGAGTCAGTTTGGGTGAATTCAGTAGGGTAATTCTACATGAGTTAGTTTGGTTGAATTCAGTAGGGTAATTCTACATGAGTTAGTTTGGTTGAATTGAAAAAATGTGCTCATAACAAAACTCAATTGCATCAGTGTATGTTAATGTTTCTAATGTCCACTTCAGTTGTCGAATTTGCACATCTTCACCGAGAACATTTTGACTCTTCTGAGCTTGTCTATACCCCACATTCTCTCCAAAGCATGTTTAAAATACTCTATTCACCCAGGCTTGGATTTCTGAAAAATCCAGGGTGGCAATAAATCGCTCACCTGGAACCTACTTAGGCGAGCAAATTGCTCTCCTGAAATCTTTTTTCACTTTTTTGCTTCACAAAGATCTTCTAAAGACTTAGTTAATGGGTAAGATAATTTCTCCTTCGAGTACATTCAAGCCAATCAATTTTAAATGAATTAATAAAATGTTAATGAATGAACCTGTATTCATTTTTTACTATCCCCTCCACCCCAGTGTGGTCAGATCGATCAAGAAGTTCAGGGGGATTGGTACATGTAGTGGCACACACACACATGTACCCAGCATATTCTGTACACACGTTCCATGGTCCGTCACCATCGAAAATAGCTGAAAGTAGGTGAGCAAAAAAAGGCTTATGCCGAATTAAATTGCGTGAGCAGTTAAGGCAAGCTAAAAATCGCTTGCGTCAGAATTCCATGAATGTTCACCACCCTGAATCATCTTAAAGGTATAAAAACATCATTCTTTGAATGAATTCAAGTGCAGGAAAAAAATTGCAATTTGGGTCATTTCCACATTTTTTCCGGGCCAATGGACCCATCCACCCACCCCTAGTCCCCTACCCTGTGACAGTGTCTGGAATGTTTTGCCAGACCACCCCCTGATTTGCCCAAGTTAAAATTACGGCTCTCATATCAATACAAAAACATTATCTGAATCAACTAGAAATCCTTCCCCACTACCTAGCCCCAAGGATGTTGTACACCAAATAGCAAAAGATTCTGACTGGTGGTTCTGGAAAAGATGATTCTGAAAATATTACAAATATAGCACTATGCTAACATTTGTCCCTACCCCTAACCTCCCCATAGGGAACACAGTCACAGATATCATTCCAGGGACTTTATTTGAACAGATTGAAACTGACCCATCTAACACAGATATCATTCGAGGGACTTTATTTGAACAGATTGAAACGGACCCATCTAACACAGATATCATTACAGGGACTTTATTTGAACAGATTGAAACTGACCCATCTAACACAGATATCATTCCAGGGACTTTATTTGAACAGATTGAAACTGACCCATCTAACACAGATATCATTACAGGGACTTTATTTGAACAGATTGAAACTGACCCATCTAACACAGATATCATTACAGGGACTTTATTTGAACAGATTGAAACTGACCCATCTAACACAGATATCATTACAGGGACTTTATTTGAACAGATTGAAACTGACCCATCTAACACAGATATCATTACAGGGACTTTATTTGAACAGATTGAAACTGACCCATCTAACACAGATATCATTACAGGGACTTTATTTGAACAGATTGAATCTGACCCATCTAACACAGATATCATTACAGGGACTTTATTTGAACAGATTGAATCTGACCCATCTAACACAGATATCATTACAGGGACTTTATTTGAACAGATTGAATCTGACCCATCTAACACAGATATCATTACAGGGACTTTATTTGAACAGATTGAATCTGACCCATCTAATGATTTTCTGGAGATGATTTTTAAATATTATTCCTCATATTGGATTAAGTTAAAATTTACGATCCAACAAGGAGCCTAAATATTAACCCAGGGACTTGAATCTGACTCCCCAAAATGGCGGTGTATGCCACATATCTAGAGATTCTGATTGGGAGTTTGCGAGGTTATTGGGGAATATTCCTAACATTGCCCAATGTCAAAATTTGGGCCCCAATAGGGAACCCAAACATTAATCTGGGACTAGGGACTTGGGTTGAACAAATTTGATTCTGAAACCTCTAAGAATGCTGTTTTCACCAAATATTAAATGTTCTGACTGATGGAGATGATTTTTAAAGATTTTTCTCAATGTTGTACTAAGTTAAAATTTGCGATCCCATAGAGAGCTCAATTATTAACCAATGGACTTGCTTTGAGCAAATTTGAATCCAAGCACAGTAAAGATTCGGTATACCATATACAGCACGTAGAGAGTGTATTATTACAAAATTACCCACAGAGTGGAGATTCCACCCAAGAAAAATTTTGCAAATTTGTTGCAATGAATAACCAGCACAAGCAAAGTTTCAGCTAATGGACCTCTGGGTTAAACCCGGAGGTCCATTGGCTGCAACATTGCTTGTGTTTTTTATGTACAAAATTTGAAAGTTATAGCTTGGGAGATAACTCCACTCCATAGGTGATTTAGTTACAATCCACTCTCCACGTACTGTGTCATAAGATTCTGACTAGTGATGCTAGAGATGAAGAATTTTAAAAATTATTCCTGATATTGGATCAAGTTAAAATACAGGCTCTAACAAAGAGCCCAAATATTAACCCAGGTACTTGATTTGAACAAAACTTAGATCTGACCTCCCTAAGGAATCTGTATCCTATACATGTGTATATCAAAAGATTCTGACAGGTAGGTCTGAAGAAAATAATTTTTAAATGTTATTCCCCATGCTGCCCTAAGTTAAGATTCGGGCTCCTGCTGTCCTGCGTCCTGCACAGCCATTAAGCCCAAATATGAACTGAGGGGTTTAATCTGAACACACTTGTATCTGCCCCTCTCATTACAAAGGCAAATACATGTATTACTCCACAAACTTTGTTTCAACAACTTGTTTCTACACCCCAAAAGAAATCTCCATACCAAATATCAAGTCATTGTACCAAAGTGTTGTTTTTTTAAATGTAGGAGTTAATCAAAGAAAGAAATTACAAGTATGTGACCGATATCTAGCGATAACAAGAGCAACTTTAGTCATAGAGCAGAAACCAATTTCAAGTGTATTTAACATTTGAGGTCACTGCGACCTTTGCACATCATGGTCAAAATAAATAGGCTTCTTCCACTCATCATACCTAACCCACATATGAAGTTTGGTAATGATCCTGAAAGACAAATGTTATGAAAAAACACTAAGGAATGGATTTGAACAAACCTGAACCTAACATGCACCCCCTACCACCCCCTCACCCCACCTGTAGAAAGCCCAAATATTAAGACAGGAACTCAAATTGAACAAACTTGAATCTCACCCCATATGGATGCTGCATACCAAATATCAAAAGCATATTGCACTAATCTGAACATTTGGGCTCCCATAGAGAGCGCAGATATGGACTCAGGGATTTGATTTCAACAAACATGTGAATGAATCTTCCAAAGATGTTATATGTGAAAGATAAAAGCCTTTGGAACAGTGGTATGGGAGAAGATTCTTTAATGTTTTCCCACTAATCACAGTGTTAAAAAATGATGACTCAGCATTTTTTCACAGTCCTGGAAAAGTACCCTATGAAAAAATTGATGGCAATTCTTTTTTTACCATTCCTTTCTGCTAATCCTAAGGAAGCTTCATACAATATAAGTATTCCCAGTGCCGTGTAGTTTTGGAGACATGGGCATGTTAATTTTTTTCTATTTTTAGCTTCTGCAGTTCCAATGGGGTGACAGGAAAAATGTTTTGGGCATAAATTAGGTACATGTACTTATAACCCTATAAGCCCTCATTACATATCAAATTTGGTTCAAATTGGCATCTCATTTGAAAAATATAAATTTTGGTACAATTCGGGCTCCCACAGCCCAAATATGAACCCAGGGACCTGGCTTTAACAAACTTATATCTCACCTCCTTAAGGATACTGTATACCAAATATCAAAAGATTCTGACTGGTGCATGCAAAGAAGAAGATTTTTGAAGAATATTCCTCATATTCAACTAAGTTACAATTCCGGCACCCACAGGGAGCCCAAATATGAACCCAGGGACTTGAATTGAACAATCTTGAATCTCATCACCCTAAGGATGCTGCATATCAAATATAGAAAAATACTGACTGCTGAATCTGAAGATTTTTAAAGAAAAATCCTCATATTGAACTAAGTTATAATTTGGACTCCCAGCCCAAATTTGATATCAACAAAGGAACTTGGCTTGGACAAACTTGAATCTCACCCCCCTAAGGATGCTGAATACCAAATATCAAAAGATACTGATTGCTGGATCTGAAGAAGATTTTTAAAGAATATTCCTTATATTGCACTAATTTGAAAATTTGGGCTCCCATAGAGAGCCCAAATATGGACCCAGGGAACTGATTTCACCAAATATGTGATCAACCTTCCAATGATGTTAAATGTAAAATATGAACACCTTTGGACCAGTGGTTTGGGAGAAGAACAGTGTAAAAAAATGCTGACTCAGCATTTTTTCAAAAGTCCCGAAAAAGTACCCTATGATAGAACCAATAGCATTTTTTTTTACCATTCCATTCTGTCGGTCCTAAGGGAGCTTCGCACCAAATAAAAATTCACAGTGACGTGCAGTTTTGGAGATATGGGAATTTTAGTAATAAACATTATAAAAAATAAGCCAAAAACATGGGAGAATAGCTAGGGGAGAATAAAGGAAAGGGAGAGAGGAAACACTGATCAAACAATGCTTGTCCATAGCAAGAATGACAACAACAGGGCCATGCCTCGAAAATAGGCAACATGAAATAATTTCGTAAAATAATTATAAGTTACAGCCCTGAACATTTTCTTGCACTATTTTTTCCTCTCCTCCTTATATTTCCTCTTTATATACACCATTTCTCTCAAAAATATGTGTCTGGCATCATTAAAACTGAGATTTAGAAGCACAAATAACAGTGAAGTGTTAACTGTTTTGAGGGCCAAACAAAGAATGATTTTTGGCGCCAGTTTCGAGACCTCCTTGACACTGCGCATGCGCAGTCGATTAAATGTACAGTTACAACTAAAAGTCCTGTCCTGAAATGCGCACATATAGCACGTTGATATGCGCGTTTATCTACGCGTTATGGCCATAGTAAGGCTATCAAATTGTGTACATGCGGCCTGTGCACAAGCAATGTTTCAGCCAATGGACCTCCGGGTAACCCGGAGGTCCATTGGCAGAAACATTGCCTATGTTTGCTATGAGTAACCAAGAGAACCTGCCGTGCTTTGGATGCCATTCGATATGGCAATTGCGCGCAATTCCAACGCGCAATTAAGCCTAGATAAGCACACATTTCATGACATGACTTCTAGTTTTAACTGTATGGAGGACCATATAGGACATCTAATTTTCGGTTTTTGATGCAAATTGTGGGGATTGGGGGGGACAAAATTTGTGTTTGGCCCTGAATTAATAAGTTTAGCACCAGCTAAGTCTGGGTCATTGGTACAGTATAAAAATATAAATGTTTACAAAATATAAATAAATAGTGACCATAAATTACAAGTAGAACAAGACGCCATCTTGTGTTCACTGTTTACAACACAATATAATTTATAAATTAATGGTGACCATAAATCATCACTTGAGTGAAACAAAATGCCATCTGCAATGCAATAGCATTGCAGATGGCATCTTCTTCCACTCAAGGAATGAAATATTCATATCACAAATTAATATTGTAATAATCAAGCTTCTACACAAGGGGGAGGAGGTGGAGGAGGTACACGTCGTCTTCTCCTGTATAGATATACATAGGATGCTATTGTATTTACCTCTGGGTGCTCTGTGTCTAGATACTCGGAGTTCTTTATAATAGCAATGTTCCTAGTGTCTTTATTGTAACACATACCACCACCAGTATAGGATGACCTACATAACGGATCCTCGATATGATAACAAATATTAATACAAATATGATACAAAGATTGAATACGATATTTATTGATAACATTAAACCATTCTATGTGTGGAGGAATGTTGTGGTTAGGAATTGATAGAATTGTAGATATATATCTACCATTATTTGTGAATTCTGCAACACATGTTCTACCCGTCCTAACATCATGACAACTCACATATAAATTACCATATTTATCTATACATAATCCTTGTGGTAACATTAAACCAATATCACGAAGTCGTGTTATAAATAATACATGATGTAAATCTCTAACACTTAATGATATAATTCTGTGATTCCCACAATCACATATAAATAAATGTTGATCACAACTAGATGATCTCACACACCATGGAAGACAGAATATTGGATCTGAATCTGATTGATCAATAATATCCCCCCCATCATTACAGCTTATAACTCTACCGTCATCCCTCCCAGTCCTGGTAGTTACAAAGAATCGATTGTCCACTCGACAGATTCCCAGACATTTGGCGGATAAATGGATTTCTGTAGATAGCGTTAAATCCTCCAAGTTATAGACATTGATTTGTTCACTGTCTGGGAGTGTTATGGCGACTACATCTCCATAAATACAAATATCATGAGGTCTAGACTGTAATTCTATGGTCTGTATATTTCTCATTCCGTCATTACTGACACGATATAATCTGTCAGGCCACCACGTTCCTACCATAAATTGTCCATCCGTGTCCGGTACAATAACAATACTCCGGACCCCGCCCCCACGACCCCCAAACCCACACCTAAACCGTCCAATATTGAAACAACTTTCTAGTACTCCATCTTGTCTGTCATCAATATTTCCTGCCATATTTTATCTAATATTGAGTAATAATATATAAAATTATTGTTGACATTGACTCCAACAAATAAATAAATTACCTGTAATGATTCTAACGATTATAACAATGGCTGACGATGAACAATAAAAGTAGAGAATGGAATCCTTCCGTCCTTATAACAAATATAATTCAGTTATCGTCTGCCATTTTATGACGTTAAAATACTTTCCCCGCAAATCATTTCTGTAAACGAATCTTCCACCATTTTATCTGCTTCGTGTTCGTGAACTGTGTCGGCTGCTCTTGTATAAAGTTGACGTGTAATGAGTATCACGTGATGAATACATAATGAGAAATAAATCGATTGGACAAAAAGTCACATGTATTTCACGTGTTAAATGCGTGATTGGAATTAAAATAGAATGATTTCAAGGTTGGAACGTGAGAGAAACGATAAACAAACTTTTAAGGGAACAAACACCGTGTTTTCTATTGACCGGTCATGTTGAATGTCGTGGGTTCTGAGAACCTGGACTGGGGGAGGGGGTGGGGGAGGGGAGGGGATTGGAGGGGAGGGTATCCAGTCTTTCAGTAGAACAGGAGGAGGAGGAACCGATGGAAACTTGAATTGAAGGACTTACGCTGTTTGATCGTTTTTAATATTTATGGGGGAAATTTAAATGTTTTTTTTACTGTCAAGAATAGTAGGCCTGAGCGAGCAGCGGAGGGGAAAACCAGAGATCTGTTAAGCGGGTTTGTCCAGACTTTTGAGGGACGGGAGGAGGAGGAGGTCAAATATGGATTAGTTTATTGTCAACAATATTTTACTGCCCAAACTATGGAACATTAATTATGATGGAATTAAATATAGGCCTACGGAAAATATATGGAATGAAACTGACAGGACATAGACATAGGCTAAGGCTTGGCTACACGAGGCCCCGAACATCTTTTTAAATTGAATTGCATTTTCCGACAGTGACAGGCACGTATAGTAGAGGGGAGAGGGGATACTTCCAGTTTTTACCATCTCCCCCCCCCCCCCCAAAAAAAATAGCCCAACCAGTGTCGTGGCGGCGCCAGGAATTCAATTATTATTATTTTTTTTTGGGGGGGGGGGGGGGGGGGTGCGTGGGTGGGTGGGGGGCTAAGTAAGATATTGCGGGTAGAAGGTTGAGATGCCGAAGGCATCTCCGGCAGGCGAGAGCTGTAAGAGGGTAGTTGAGGGTTGTGGAGGAGGTTGTCCCCTTCAGTTTGTGGGCCGGTCTGGGGGATCTCCCCCTTCGAAAAGAAAACAAATTATATTTGGGCGCCTTGGGGCGATATCTGAACGTTTCTACAACACCTGATATGATGTGTATTGTTGTGTGTACTTTGCGGATGTGATATTGGGCGAGAAAACCATCGTCAGATATAGCAATTCGAAGTTTGAATATTTTTTTTTTTGGGGGGGGGGGGGAGTTGGGGCCTAGGCGCCCCCACTGATCCCAACGAAGGTTAGACATATCATGATTCCATACGTTACCAGTGATCTCAGAGCACCTTTAACGTTTTTGCAAACCTTTCTCGGGGATGCCATCACAAATGCCAGAGGCGGGCGGAAAAAGGGTACGGTATGCCTTCCATAGGTCTACTCCTTAGTCATTCCTGATAGGTCAATGCTAACGTCATGTCATGCTATATCATGTTGGCCCACACCAAAATATAACAAAACTGTCTTCGCCCACTTGGTAGGCTATGTCTATGAGCCTAGTCCTTGAGTTTTGGCTGCGCGCATGCATAGTATTTTTAGGAATGGCATGACAGGGCCAACAGACACGTAGGCCTATGGCCTAATTTGGGGCGGGGCCATCCTCTCCGGTTAAATTTTATTTCGAACCCCAGTCTTTGATATGGCTTGGGAGGCATTTACAGCGCAGGGGCGGTGGAATGGGGTGAACATGGCTCCTCCACTTTTTCAGATCAACAGTAGGGGAGACCGGGGCATATTGGAACACGGGGTAAATTGAAACACGGACGTTTTCCGGCTCCAGATACGGTTCTCGGTTTTGCATCATCAAGCTATACTCGACGACCTTCACGAGAGTTCTTTGCGTGGGAAAAACGAATATACAGAAGGAAAACCATACGAGCTGTACTGGTAAGTTTGATTTTTCTGTTCTGAAGTAAATTTTGTTCATTTTTTTCAAATTTCACTTTTATCTATGGTAAGTTGTTATTTCATTTCATTGTTTACCCTAAACATATACCAAATCACGCTGTTTTAATTTTAGATACTCCCCAGAAATGGACAGTTCGGGGTAATGAAAAGGCGGTTTTTATTTAAACGTTTCTTGTCATAGGGGCATGTTGGAACACCACGTTCGTGTGTTCCAACATGCCCCAGAGAAGATTTTCGTATGGTCTGAATGGGGATATATAGCGTTCTGCCTTTACTGCAAGACAATAATGACAATGACATTAAATTTATCCAAATAACCTTTTTATTACATTTTGTCGCTGTGTCTATAATATCTTTCAATTTGTTTTCCAGGCACACAGAATGAGAATATATCAGAGGAAAACTACAAGATGTTTGACGCCTGCTGATATAATGCTTAGGGCGGCAAGGACTGTTGTTAATGGAATGCCATGTAGAACAGTGGCAAACGATTTTGGAATACCCCATGTAACCTTAATGAGATGTTATCAAACTGAAAGAAAATAACGGGAACGCAAACTCTTCAACAGAGCCACAGGCAAGTGATAGTGTTCACGTAGATTACAGACAAGACATGTCAGTCTTTACGGAACAAGAAGAGGGTGCTCTTGTCGAATATATTATAAAGGCATCACAATTATATCATGGTCTGTCTTCAAAAGAGGTTCGAAAACTTGCATATGAGTATGCAATGAAGATTGGAAAAAATCTTTTGGATAAGTGGATAATTAATAAATGTGACGGACCAGATTGGTTTTCGTCCTTCATCAAGTGGCATGAAAATATTTCAATGCGAACGTCAGAAGCTACATCAACGGGTAGGGCCTCCAGCTTTAATCGATTCAGTGTTGATGCATTCTTTCAAAATCTCAGTCAAGTGCTTTCTCGAGAAAGATTTGGCCCAGAGGATATATGGAATGTAGATGAGACGGGATGCACAACTTGCAAAAACCTGGGAAAATTGTTGCAAGAACAGGGGCAAAACAAATTGGGAAAATAACGTCAACAGAGCGCGGCCAATTAGTGACACTTTGTTGTGCTGTTAATGCCGTTGGAAACTCAAAACCCCCAATGTTTATATTTCCACGTGTGAACTTCAAAAATCATTTCATCCAGTGTGGCCCAACTGGTAGTGTTGGCGGTGCATCACCATCCGGTTGGATGAATAGCTCTCTCTTTGTAGACTACACAAAACATTTGGTGCCGAGTTGCTCCAAATCGTATTTATCAACCGATTTTCGCCAAATAAACTGCATTGTGGGGTGGCACAAATAGATTCATGAAGATTGCCACCAAAATTAGGCTACTCACCCTCCCAAAATTGGGCACCCTAGGAGCCCAAAAGTACTGAGTAGCTCCAAATCGCATTTATCAACCGATTTTCGCCAAATAAACTGCATTGTGGGGTGGCACAAATAGATTCATGAAGATTGCCACCAAAATTAGGTTCTTCACCCTCCTCCTTCCCAAAATTGGGCACCCCAGGAGCCCCAAAGTGGTGAGATGCTCCAAATCGTATTTATTAAACGATTTCCGCCAAACAAACTGCATTGTGGGGTGGCACAAATAGATTCATGAAGATTGCCACCAAAATTAGGTACCTCACCCTCCCAAAATTGGGCACCCTAGGAGCCCAAAAGTGCTGAGTTGCTCCAAATCGTATTTACCAACCGATTTTCGCCAAATAAACTACATTGTGGGGTGGCACAAATAGATTCATGAAGGTTGCCACCAAAATTAGGTTCCTCACCCTCCCACAATTGGGCACCCTAGGAGCCCAAAAGTGCCGAGTTGCTCCAAATCGTATTTATCAACCGATTTTCGCCAAATAAACTGCATTGTGGGGTGGCACAAATAGATTCATGAAGATTGCCACCAAAATTAGGCTACTCACCCTCCCAAAATTGGGCACCCTAGGAGCCCAAAAGTACTGAGTAGCTCCAAATCGCATTTATCAACCGATTTTCGCCAAATAAACTGCATTGTGGGGTGGCAAAAATAGATTCATGAAGATTGCCACCAAAATTAGGTACCTCACCCTCCCAAAATTGGGCACCCTAGGAGCCCAAAAGTGCTGAGTTGCTCCACATCGTATTTATCAACCGATTTTCGCCAAATAAACTACATTGTGGGGTGGCACAAATAGATTCATGAAGGTTGCCACCAAAACTAGGTTCCTCACCCTCCCAAAATTGGGCACCCTAGGAGCCCAAAAGTGCAGAGTTGCTCCAAATCGTATTTATCAACCGATTTTCGCCAAATAAACTGCATTGTGGGGTGGCACAAATAGATTCATGAAGATTGCCACCAAAATTAGGCTACTCACCCTCCCAAAATTGGGCACCCTAGGAGCCCAAAAGTACTGAGTAGCTCCAAATCGCATTTATCAACCGATTTTCGCTAAATAAACTGCATTATGGGGTGGCACAAATAGATTCATGAAGATTGCCACCAAAATTAGGTTCTTCACCCTCCCTCCCAAAATTGGGCACCCTAGGAGCCCCAAACTGCTGAGTTGCTCCAAATCGTATTTATCAACCGATTTTCGCTAAATAAACTGCATTATGGGGTGGCACAAATAGATTCATGAAGATTGCCACCAAAATTAGGTTCTTCACCCTCCCTCCCAAAATTGGGCACCCTAGGAGCCCCAAAGTGCTGAGTTGCTCCAAATCGTATTTATTAAACGATTTTCGCCAAATAAACTGCATTGTGGGGTGGCACAAATAGATTCATGAAGATTGCCACCAAAATTAGGTACCTCACCCTCCCAAAATTGGGCACCCTAGGAGCCCAAAAGTGCTGAGTTGCTCCACATCGTATTTATCAACCGATTTTCGCCAAATAAACTACATTGTGGGGTGGCACAAATAGATTCATGAAGGTTGCCACCAAAACTAGGTTCCTCACCCTCCCAAAATTGGGCACCCTAGGAGCCCAAAAGTGCAGAGTTGCTCCAAATCGTATTTATCAACCGATTTTCGCCAAATAAACTGCATTGTGGGGTGGCACAAATAGATTCATGAAGATTGCCACCAAAATTAGGCTACTCACCCTCCCAAAATTGGGCACCCTAGGAGCCCAAAAGTACTGAGTAGCTCCAAATCGATTCATGAAGATTGCCACCAAAATTAGGTTCTTCACCCTCCTCCCTCCCAAAATTGGGCACCCCAGGAGCCCCAAAGTGGTGAGATGCTCCAAATCGTATTTATTAAACGATTTTCGCCAAACAAACTGCATTGTGGGGTGGCACAAATAGATTCATGAAGATTGCCACCAAAATTAGGTACCTCACCCTCCCAAAATTGGGCACCCTAGGAGCCCAAAAGTGCTGAGTTGCTCCAAATCGTATTTACCAACCGATTTTCGCCAAATAAACTACATTGTGGGGTGGCACAAATAGATTCATGAAGGTTGCCACCAAAATTAGGTTCCTCACCCTCCCACAATTGGGCACCCTAGGAGCCCAAAAGTGCCGAGTTGCTCCAAATCGTATTTATCAACCGATTTTCGCCAAATAAACTGCATTGTGGGGTGGCACAAATAGATTCATGAAGATTGCCACCAAAATTAGGCTACTCACCCTCCCAAAATTGGGCACCCTAGGAGCCCAAAAGTACTGAGTAGCTCCAAATCGCATTTATCAACCGATTTTCGCCAAATAAACTGCATTGTGGGGCGGCAAAAATAGATTCATGAAGATTGCCACCAAAATTAGGTACCTCACCCTCCCAAAATTGGGCACCCTAGGAGCCCAAAAGTGCTGAGTTGCTCCACATCGTATTTATCAACCGATTTTCGCCAAATAAACTACATTGTGGGGTGGCACAAATAGATTCATGAAGGTTGCCACCAAAACTAGGTTCCTCACCCTCCCAAAATTGGGCACCCTAGGAGCCCAAAAGTGCAGAGTTGCTCCAAATCGTATTTATCAACCGATTTTCGCCAAATAAACTGCATTGTGGGGTGGCACAAATAGATTCATGAAGATTGCCACCAAAATTAGGCTACTCACCCTCCCAAAATTGGGCACCCTAGGAGCCCAAAAGTACTGAGTAGCTCCAAATCGCATTTATCAACCGATTTTCGCTAAATAAACTGCATTATGGGGTGGCACAAATAGATTCATGAAGATTGCCACCAAAATTAGGTTCTTCACCCTCCCTCCCAAAATTGGGCACCCTAGGAGCCCCAAACTGCTGAGTTGCTCCAAATCGTATTTATCAACCGATTTTCGCTAAATAAACTGCATTATGGGGTGGCACAAATAGATTCATGAAGATTGCCACCAAAATTAGGTTCTTCACCCTCCCTCCCAAAATTGGGCACCCTAGGAGCCCCAAAGTGCTGAGTTGCTCCAAATCGTATTTATTAAACGATTTTCGCCAAATAAACTGCATTGTGGGGTGGCACAAATAGATTCATGAAGATTGCCACCAAAATTAGGTACCTCACCCTCCCAAAATTGGGCACCCTAGGAGCCCAAAAGTGCTGAGTTGCTCCACATCGTATTTATCAACCGATTTTCGCCAAATAAACTACATTGTGGGGTGGCACAAATAGATTCATGAAGGTTGCCACCAAAACTAGGTTCCTCACCCTCCCAAAATTGGGCACCCTAGGAGCCCAAAAGTGCAGAGTTGCTCCAAATCGTATTTATCAACCGATTTTCGCCAAATAAACTGCATTGTGGGGTGGCACAAATAGATTCATGAAGATTGCCACCAAAATTAGGCTACTCACCCTCCCAAAATTGGGCACCCTAGGAGCCCAAAAGTACTGAGTAGCTCCAAATCGCATTTATCAACCGATTTTCGCTAAATAAACTGCATTATGGGGTGGCACAAATAGATTCATGAAGATTGCCACCAAAATTAGGTTCTTCACCCTCCCTCCCAAAATTGGGCACCCTAGGAGCCCCAAACTGCTGAGTTGCTCCAAATCGTATTTATCAACCGATTTTCGCCAAATAAACTACATTGTGGGGTGGCACAAATAGATTCCTGAAGGTTGCCACCAAAATTAGGTTCCTCACCCTCCAGAAATTGGGCACCCTAGGAGCCCAAAAGTGGTGAGTTACTCTAAATCGTATTTATCAACCGATTTTCGCCAAATAAACTGCATTGTGGAGTGGCACAAATAGATTCATGAAGATTGCCACCAAAATTAGGTTCCTCGCCCTCTCTAAATTGGGCACCCCAGGAGCCCAAAAGTGCCGAGTTGCTCCAAATCGTATTTATCAACCGATTTTCGCCAAATAAATTGCATTGTGGGGTGGCACAAATAGATTCATGAAGATTGCCACCAAAATTAGGTACCTCACCATCCCAAAATTGGGCACCCTAGGAGCCCAAAAGTACTGAGTTGTTTCAAATCGCATTTATCAACCTATTTTCGCTAAATAAACTGAATTGTGGGGTGGCACAAATAGATTCATGAAGATTGCCACACAAATTAGGCTCCTCACCCTCCCAAAATTGGGCATCCTAGGAGCCCAAAGTGCTGAGTTGCTCCAAATCGTATTTATCAACCGATTTTCGCCAAATAAACTGCATTGTGGGGTGGCACAAATGTATTCATGAAGATTGCCACCAAAATTAGGTACCTCACCCTCCCAAAATTGGGCACCTTAGGAACCCAAAAGTGCTGAGTTGCTCCAAATCGTATTTATCAACCGATTTTCGCCAAATAAACTGCATTGTGGGGTGGCACAAATAGATTCATGAAGATTGCCACCAAAATTAGGCTACTCACCCTCCCAAAATTGGGCACCCTAGGAGCCCAAAAGTGCTGAGTTGCTCCAAATCGTATTTATCAACCGATTTTCGCCAAATAAACTGCATTGTGGGGTGGCACACATAGATTCACGAAGATTGCCATCAAAATTAGGTTCGTCGCCCTCCCAAAATTGGGCACCCTAGCAGCCCAAAACTGCTGAGTTGCTCAAAATCGTATTTATCAACCGATTTTCGCCAAATAAACTGCATTGTGGGGTGGCACAAATAGATTCATGAAGATTGCCACCAAAATTAGGTACCTAACCCTCCCAAAATTGGGCACCCAAGGAGCCCAAATGTACTGAGTTGCTCCAAATCGCATTTATCAACCGATTTTCGCTAAATAAACTGCATTGTGGGGTGGCACAAATAGATTCATGAAGATTGCCCCCAAAAGTAGGTTTTTCACCCTCCCTAAATTGGGCACCCTAGGAGCCCAATAGTGCTGAGTTGCTCCAAATCGTATTTATCAAACGATTTTCGCCAAATAAACTGCATTGCGGGGTGGCACAAATAGATTCATGAACATTGCCACCAAAATTAGGTACCTCACCCTCCAAAAATTGGGCACCCTAGCAGCCCAAAAGTGCTGAGTTGCTCAAAATCGTATTTATCAACCGATTTTCGCGAAATAAGCTGCATTGTGGGGCGGCACAAATAGATTCATGAAGATTGCCACCAAAATTAGGTACCTCACCATCCCAAAATTGGGCACCCAAGCAGCCCAAAAGTGCTGAGTTGCTCCAAATCGTATTTATCAACCGATTTTCGCCAAATAAATAGCATTGTGGGGTGGCACAAATAGATTTATGAAGATTGCCACCAAAATTAGGTACCTCACCATCCCAAAATTGGGCACCCAAGCAGCCCAAAAGTGCTGAGTAGCTCCAAATCGTATTTATCAACCGATTTTCGCCAAATAAACTGCATTGTGGGGTGGCACAAATAGATTCATGAAGATTGCCACCAAAAATTAGGTACCTCACCCTCCCAAAATTGGGCACCCTAGGAGCCCAAAAGTACTGAGTTGTTTCAAATCGCATTTATCAACCGATTTTCGCTAAATAAACTGCATTGTGGGGTGGCACAAATAGATTCATGAAGATTGCCACCAAAATTAGGCTCCTCACCCTCCGAGAATTGGGCACCCTAGGAGCCTAAAAGTGCCGAGTTGCTCTAAATTGTATTTCTCAACCGATTTTCGCCAAATAAACTGCATTGTGGGGTGGCAAAAATAAATTCATGAAGATTGCCACCAAAATTAGGCTCTTCACCCTCCCAAAATTGGGCACCCTAGGAGCCCAAAAGTGCTGAGTTGCTCCAAATCGTATTTATCAACCGATTTTTTTTCGCCAAATAAACTGCATTCTGGGGTGGCACAAATAGATTCATGAAGATTGCCACCAAAATTCGCTCTCTCAAAATTGGGCACCCCAGGAGCCCAAAAGTGCCGAGTTGCTCACAATCGTCTTTCTCAACCGATTTTCGCCAAATAAATTGCATTGTGGGGTGGTAAAAATAGATTCATGAAGATTGCCACCAAAATTAGGTACCTCACCTTCCCAAAATTGGGCACCCTAGGAGCCCAAAAGTACTGAGTTGTTTCAAATCGCATTTATCAACCGATTTTCGCTAAATAAACTGCATTGTGGGGTGGCACAAATAGATTCATGAACATTGCCACCAAAATTAGGCTCCTCACCCTCCCAAAATTGGGCATTCTAGGAGCCCAAAGTGCTGAGTTGCTCCAAATTGTATTTATCAACCACCGATTTTCGAAAAATAAACTGCATTGTGGGGTGGAAGAAATAGATTCATGAAGATTGCCATCAAAATTAGGTACCTCACCCTCCCAAAATTGGGCGCCTTAGGAGCCCAAAAGTACTGAGTTGCTCCAAATCGCATTTATCAACCGATTTTCGCCAAATAAACTGCATTGTGGGGTGGCACAAATAGATTCATGAAGATTGCCACCAAAATTAGGTTCTTCACCCTCCCAAAATTGGGTACCCTAGGAGCCCCAAAGTGCTGAGTTGCTCCAACTCGTATTTATCAAACGATTTTCGCCAAATAAACTGCATTGTGGGGTGGCACAAAAAGATTCATGAAGATTGCCACCAAAATTATGTTCTTCACCCTCCCAAAATTGGGCAGCCTAGGAGCCCAAAAGTGCTGAGTTGCTCCAAATCATATTTATCAACCGATTTTTTCCGCCAAATAAACTGCATTGTGGGGTGGCACAAATAGATTCATGAAGATTGCCACCAAAATAAGGTTCCTCGCCCTCCCAAAATTCGGCACCCCAGGAGCCCAAAAGTGCCGAGTTGCTCCAAATCGTATTTATCAACCGATTTTCGCCAAATAAACTGCATTGTGGGGTGGCACAAATAGATTCATGAAGATTGCCACCAAAATTAGGCTACTCACCCTCCCAAAATTGGGCACCCTAGGAGCCCAAATGTCCTGAGTTGCTCCAAATCGTATTTATCAACCGATTTTCGCCAAATAAACTGCATTGTGGGATGGCACAAATAGATTCGCGAAGATTGCCACCAAAACTAGGTTCTTCACCCTCCCAAAATTGGGCACCCTAGGAGCCCAAAAGTGCTGAGTTGCTCCAAATCGTATTTATCAACCGATTTTCGCCAAATAAACTGCATTGTGGGGCGGCACAAGTAGATTCATGAAGATTGCCACCAAAATTAGGTACCTCACCTTCCCAAAATTGGGCACCCAAGCAGCCCAAAAGTGATGAGTTGCTCCAAATCGTATTTATCAACCGATTTTCGCAAAATAAACTGCATTGTGGGGTGGCACAAATAGATTCATGAAGTTTGCCACCAAAATTAGGTCCCTCACCATCCCAAAATTGGGCACCCTAGGAGCCCAAAAGTGCTGAGTTGCTCCAAATCGTATTTATCAACCGATTTTCGCCAAATAAACTGCATTGTGGGGTGGCAGAAATAGATTCATGAAGACTGACACCAAAATTAGGTACCTCACCATCCCAAAATTGGGCACCCAAGGAGCCCAAAAGTGCTGAGTTGCTCCAAATAGTATTTATCAACCGATTTTCGCCAAATAAACTGCATCGTGGGGTGGCACAAATAGATTCATGATGATTTCCACCAAAAATTAGGCACCTCGTCCTCCCAAAATTGGGCACCCTTGGAGCCCAAAAGTGCTGAGTTGCTCCAAATCGTATTTGTCAACCGATTTTCGCCAAATAATCTGCTTTGTGGGGTGGCACAAATAGATTCAAGAAGATTGCCACCAAAATTAGGTACCCCACCCTCCCAAAATTCGGCATCCTAGGAGCCCAATAATGCTGTGTTGCTCCAAATGGCATTTAGCAACCGATTTTCGCCAAATAAACTGCTTTGTGGAGTGGCACAAATAGATTCATGAGGATTGCCACCAAAATTAAGCACCTGACCCTCCAAAAATTGGGTACTCTACAAGCCCAAAAGTGCTGAGTTGCTCCAAATCGTATTTATCAACCGATTTTCGCCAAATAAACTGCATTGTGGGGTGGCACAAATAGATTCATGAAGATTGCCACCAAAATTAGGTACCTCACCCTCCAAAAATTGGGTGCCTTAGGAGCCCAAAGTACTGAGTTGCTCCAAATCGCATTTATCAACCGATTTTCGCCAAATAAACTGCATTGTGGGGTGGCACAAATAGATTCATGAAGATTGCCACCAAAATTAGGTTCTTCACCCTCCCAAAATTGGGCACCCAAGGAACCCAAAAGTGCTGAGTTGCTACAAATCGTATTTATCAACCGATTTTTGCCAAATAAACTGCATTGTGGGATGGCACAAATAGATTCGTGAAGATTGCAACCAAAACTAGGTACCTCACCATCCCAAAATTGGGCACCCAAGCAGCCCAAAAGTGCTGAGTTGCTCCAAATCGTATTTATCAACCGATTTTCGCCAAATAAACTGCATTGTGGGGTGGAACAAATAGATTCATGAAGTTTGCCACCAAAATTAGGTACCTCACCATCCCAAAATTGGGCACACTACGATCCCAAAAGTGCTGAGATGCTCCAAATCGTATTTATCAACCGATTTTCGAAAAATAAACTACATTGTGGGGTGGCACAAATAGATTCATGAAGATTGCCACCAAAATTAGGTTCTTCACCCTCCCAAAATTGGGTGCCCTAGGAGCCCCAAAGTGCTGAGTTGCTCCAAATCGTATTTATCAAACGATTTTCGCCAAATAAACTTCATTGTGGGGTGGCACAAATAGATTCATGAAGATTGCCACCAAAATTAGGTACCTCACCCTCCCAAAACTGGGCACCCTAGGAGCCCAAAAGTGCTGAGTTGCTCCAAATCATATTTATCAACCGATTTTTTTCGCCAAATAAACTGCATTCTTGGGTGGCACAAATAGATTCCTGAAGATTGCCAACAAAATTAGGTTCCTCGCCCTCCCAAAATTGGGCAACCCAGAAGCCCAAAAGTGCCGAGTTGCTCCAAATCGTATTTATCAACCAATTTTCGCCAAAAATACTGCATTGTGGGGTGGCACAAATAGATTCATGAAGATTGCCACCAAAATTAGGTACCTCACCCTCCCAAAATTGGGCACCCTAGGAGCCCAAAAGTGCTGAGTTGCTTCAAATAGCATTTATCAACCGATTTTCGCCAAAGAAACTGCATTGTGGGGTGGCACAAATAGATTCATGAAGATTGCCACCAAAATTAGGTTCTTCACCCTCCCAAAATTGGGCACCCTAGGAGCCCAAAAGTGCAGAGGTGCTCCAAATCGTATTAATCAAACGATTTTAGCCAAATAAACTGCATTGAGGGGTGGCACAAATAGGTTCATGAAATTTGCCACCAAAATTAGGTACCTCGCCCTCCCAAAATTGGGCACCATAGGAGCGCAAAAGTGCTGAGTTGGTCAAAATCGCATTTATCAACCGATTTTCGCCAAATAGACTACATTGTGGGGTGGCACAAATAGATTCCTGAAGATTGCCACCAAAATTAGGCTCCTCACCCTCCCAAAATTGGGCACCCTAGGAGCCCAAAGTGCTGAGTTGCTCCAAATCGTATTTATCAACCCATTTTCGCCAAATAAACTGCATTGTGGGGTGGCACAAATAGATTCATGAAGATTGCCACCAAAATTAGGTACCTCACCCCCCCCCCCCAAATTGGGCACCCAAGGAACCCAAAAGTGCTGAGTTGCTACAAATCGTATTTATCAACCGATTTTCGCCAAATAAACTGCAATGTGGGATGGCACAAATAGATTCGTGAAGATTGCCACCAAAACTAGGTACCTCACCATCCCAAAATTGGGCACCCAAGCAGCCCAAAAGTGCTGAGTTGCTCCAAATCGTATTTATCAACCGATTTTCGCCAAATAAACTGCATTGTGGGGTGGAACAAATAGATTCATGAAGTTTGCCACCAAAATTAGGTACCTCACCATCCCAAAATTGGGCACCCTAGGATCCCAAAAGTGCAGAGTTGCTCCAAATCGTATTTATCAACCGATTTTCGAAAAATAAACTGCATTGTGGGGTGGCAGAAATAGATTCATGAAGATTGCCACCAAAATTAGGTACCTCACCATCCCAAAATTGGGCACCCAAGGAGCCCAAAAGTGCTGAGTTGCTCCAAATTGTATTTATCAACCGATTTACGCCAAATAAACTGCATCGTGGGGTGGCACAAATAGATTCATGATGATTGCCACCAAAATCAGGTACCTCGTCCGCCCAAAATAGGGCACTCTTGGAGCCCAAATGTGCTGAGTTGCTCCAAATCGTATTTGTCAACCGATTTTCGCCAAATAAACTGCTTTGTGGGGTGGCACAAATAGATTCAAGAAGATTGCCACCAAAATGAGGTACCCCACCCTCCAAAAATTGGGCACCCTAGGAGCCCAATAATGCTGCGTTGCTCCAAATGGCATTTAGCAACCGATTTTCGCCAAATAAACTGCTTTGTGGAGTGGCACAAATAGATTCATGAGGATTGCCACCAAAATTAAGCACCTGACCCTCCAAAAATTGGGTACTCTAGAAGCCCAAAAGTGCTGAGTTGCTCCAAATCGTAGTTATCAACCGATTTTCGCCAAATAAACTGCATTGTGGGGTGGCACAAATAGATTCATGAAGATTGCCTCCAAAATTAGTTACCTCACCCTCCCAAAATTGGGCGCCTTAGGAGCCCAAAAGTACTGAGTTGCTCCAAATCGCATTTATCAACCGATTTTCGCCAAATAAACTGCATTGTGGGGTGGCACAAATAGATTCATGAAGATTGCCACCAAAATTAGGTTCTTCACCCTCCCAAAATTGGGTGCCCTAGCAGCCCCGAAGTGCTGAGTCGCTCCAAATCGCATTTATCAAACGATTTTCGCCAAATAAACTGCATGGTGGGGCGGCACAAATAGATTCATGAAGATTGCCACCAAAATTAGGTACCTCACCCTCCCAAAATTGGGCACCCTAGGAGCCCAAAAGTGCTGAGTTGCTTGAAATCGCATTTATCAAGATTTTCGCCAAATAAACTGCATTGTGGGGTGGCACAAATAGATTCATGAAGATTGCCACCAAAATTAGGTTCTTCACCCTCCCAAAATTGGGCACCCTAGGAGCCCAAAAGTGCTGAGTTGCTACAAAACGTATTAATCAAACGATTTTCGCCAAATAAA
This sequence comes from Pictodentalium vernedei, assembly GCA_031216915.1. Classification (NCBI taxonomy): domain Eukaryota; kingdom Metazoa; phylum Mollusca; class Scaphopoda; order Dentaliida; family Dentaliidae; genus Pictodentalium; species Pictodentalium vernedei. The sequence goes on from CM062290.1 coordinate 473,639,494, forward strand.
CTGCATTGTGGGGTGGCACAAATAGATTCATGAAGATTGCCACCAAAATAAGGTACCTCGCCCTCCCAAAATTGGGCACCATAGGAGCGCAAATGTGCTGAGTTCCTCCAAATCGCTTTTATCAACCGATTTTCGCCAAATAGACTACATTGTGGGGTGGCACAAATAGATTCATGAAGATTGCCACCAAAATTAGGCTCCTCACCCTCCCAAAATTGGGCACCCTACGAGCTCAAAGTGCTGAGTTGCTCCAAATCGTATTTATCAACCGATTTTCGCCAAATAAACTGCATTGTGGGGTGGCACAAGTAGATTCATGAAGATTACCACCACACTAGGTACCTCACCCCCCCCCAAAAAAAAAATTGGGCACCCTAGGAACCAAAAAGTGCTGAGTTGCTCCAAATCGTATCTATCAACCGATTTTCGCCAAATAAAATACATTGTGGGGTGGCACAAATAGATTCATGAAGATTGCCACCAAAATTAGGTACCTCACCCTCCCAAAATTGGGCACCCTAGGAACCCAAAAGTGCTGAGTTGCTCCAAATCGTATTTATTCAACGATTTTCTCCAAATAAACTACATTGTCGGGTGGCACAAATAGATTCATGAACATTGCCACCAAAATTAGGCACCTCACCCTCCCAAAACTGGCACCCTTGGAGGCCCAAAAGTGCTGAGTTACTCTAAATCGTATTTATCAACCGATTTTCGCCAAAATGAACTGCATTGTGGGGTGGCACAAATAGATTCATGAAGATTGCCACCAAAATTAGGCTCCTCACCCTCCCAAAATTGGGCACCCTAGCAGCCCAAAAGCGCTGAGTTGCTCCAAATCGTATTTACCAACCGATTTTCGCCAAATAAACTTCATTGTGGGGTGGCACAAATAGATTCCTGAAGATTGCCACCACAATTAGGTACCTCACCCTCCCAAAATTGGGCACCCTAGGATCCCAAAAGTCCTGAGTTGCTCCAAATCGCATTTATCAACCGATTCTCGCCAAATAAACTGCATTGTGGGGTGGCACAAATAGATTCATGAAGATTGCCACCAAATTAAGTTCTTCACCCTCGCTCCCAAAATTGGGCACCCTAGGCGCCCCAAAGTACTGAGTTGCTCCAAATCCTATTTATTAAACGATTTTCGCCAAATAAACTGCATTGTGGGGTGGCACAAATAGATTCATGAAGATTGCCACCAAAATTAGGTACCTCACCCTCCAAAAATTGGGCACCCTAGCAGCCCAAAAGTGCTCAGTTGCTCCAAATCGCATTTATCAACCGATTTTCGCCAAATAAACTACATTGTGGGGTGGCACAAATAGATTCATGAAGATTGCCACCAAAATTAGGTACCTCACCCTCCAAAAATTGGGCACCCTAGCAGCCCAAAAGTGCTCAGTTCCTCCAAATCGCATTTATCAACCGATTTTCGCCAAATAAACTGCATTGTGGGGTGGCACAAATAGATTCATGAAGATTGCCACCAAAATTAGGTTCTTCACCCTCCCAAAATTGGGCACCCTAGGAGCCCAAAAGTGCTGAGTTGCTACAAAACGTATTAATCAAACGATTTTCGCCAAATAAACTGCATTGTGGGGTGGCACAAATAGATTCATGAAGATTGCCACCAAAATAAGGTACCTCGCCCTCCCAAAATTGGGCACCATAGGAGCGCAAATGTGCTGAGTTCCTCCAAATCGCTTTTATCAACCGATTTTCGCCAAATAGACTACATTGTGGGGTGGCACAAATAGATTCATGAAGATTGCCACCAAAATTAGGCTCCTCACCCTCCCAAAATTGGGCACCCTACGAGCTCAAAGTGCTGAGTTGCTCCAAATCGTATTTATCAACCGATTTTCGCCAAATAAACTGCATTGTGGGGTGGCACAAGTAGATTCATGAAGATTACCACCACACTAGGTACCTCACCCCCCCCCAAAAAAAAAATTGGGCACCCTAGGAACCAAAAAGTGCTGAGTTGCTCCAAATCGTATCTATCAACCGATTTTCGCCAAATAAAATACATTGTGGGGTGGCACAAATAGATTCATGAAGATTGCCACCAAAATTAGGTACCTCACCCTCCCAAAATTGGGCACCCTAGGAACCCAAAAGTGCTGAGTTGCTCCAAATCGTATTTATCAACCGATTTTCTCCAAATAAACTACATTGTCTGGTGGCACAAATAGATTCATGAACATTGCCACCAAAATTAGGCACCTCACCCTCCCAAAACTGGGCACCCTTGGAGCCCAAAAGTGCTGAGTTACTCTAAATCGTATTTATCAACCGATTTTCGCCAAATGAACTGCATTGTGGGGTGGCACAAATAGATTCATGAAGATTGCCACCAAAATTAGGCTCCTCACCCTCCCAAAATTGGGCACCCTAGCAGCCCAAAAGCGCTGAGTTGCTCCAAATCGTATTTACCAACCGATTTTCGCCAAATAAACTTCATTGTGGGGTGGCACAAATAGATTCCTGAAGATTGCCACCACAATTAGGTACCTCACCCTCCCAAAATTGGGCACCCTAGGATCCCAAAAGTCCTGAGTTGCTCCAAATCGCATTTATCAACCGATTCTCGCCAAATAAACTGCATTGTGGGGTGGCACAAATAGATTCATGAAGATTGCCACCAAAATTAAGTTCTTCACCCTCGCTCCCAAAATTGGGCACCCTAGGCGCCCCAAAGTACTGAGTTGCTCCAAATCCTATTTATTAAACGATTTTCGCCAAATAAACTGCATTGTGGGGTGGCACAAATAGATTCATGAAGATTGCCACCAAAATTAGGTACCTCACCCTCCAAAAATTGGGCACCCTAGCAGCCCAAAAGTGCTCAGTTGCTCCAAATCGCATTTATCAACCGATTTTCGCCAAATAAACTACATTGTGGGGTGGCACAAATAGATTCATGAAGATTGCCACCAAAATTAGGTACCTCACCCTCCCAAAATTGAGTACCCTAGGAGCCCAAAAGTGCTGTGTTGTTCTAAATCGTATTTATCAACCGATTTTCGCCAAATAAACAGCATTGTGGGGTGGCACAAATTGATTCATGAAGATTGCCACACAAATTAGGCTTCTCACCCTCCCAAAATTGGGCACCCTAGGAGACCAAAAGTGCTGAGTTGCTCCAAATCGTATTTATCAACCGATTTTCGCCAAATAAACTACATTGTGGGGCGGCACAAATAGATTCATGAAGATAGCCACCAAAATTAGGTACCTCACCATCCCAAAATTGGGCACCCAAGCAGCCCAAAAGTGCTGAGTTGCTGCAAATCGTATTTATCAACCGATTTTCGCCAAATAAACTGCATTGTGGGGTGGCACAAATAGACTCATGAAGATTGCAACCAAAATTAGGTACCTCACCATCCCAAAATTGGGCACCCAAGGAGCCCAAAAACGCTGAGTTCCTCCAAATCGTATTTATCAACCGATTTTGTTCGCCAAATAAACTGCATTGTGGGGTGGCACAAATAGATTCATGAAGATTGCCTATGAGTTGCTCAAAATCGCATTTATCAACCGATTTTCGCCAAATAGACTACATTGTGGGGTGGCACAAATAGATTCATGAAGATTGCCACCAAAATTAGGCTCCTCACCCTCCCAAAATTGGGCACCCTAGGAGCCCAAAGTGCTGAGTTGCTCCAAATCGTATTTATCAACCGATTTTCGCCAAATAAACTGCATTGTGGGGTGGCACAAGTAGATTCATGAAGATTGCCACCAAAATTAGGTACCTCACCCCCCCCCCCCCAAAAAAAAATTGGGCACCCTAGGAACCCAAAAGTGCTGAGTTGCTCCAAATCGTATTTATCAACCGATTTTCGCCAAATAAAATACATTGTGGGGTGGCACAAATAGATTCATGAACATTGCCACTAAAATTAGGCTCCTCAGCCTCCCAAAATTGGGCACCCTAGGAGCCCCAAAGTGCTGAGTTGCTCCAAATCGTATTTATTAAACGATTTTCGCCAAATAAACTGCATTGTGGGGTGGCACAAATAGATTCATGAAGATTGCCACCAAAATTAGGTACCTCACCCTCCCAAAATTGGGTACCCTAGGATCCCAAAAGTCCTGAGTTGCTCCAAATCGAATTTATCAACCGATTTTCGCCAAATAAACTGCATTGTGGGGTGGCACAAATAGATTCATGAAGATTACCCCAAAATCAGGTTCTTCACCCTCCAAAATTTGGGCACCCTAGGAGCCCAAATGTGCTGAGTTGCTCCAAATCGCATTTATCAACGAATTTTCTCCAAATAAACTACATTGTGGGGGTGGCACAAATAGATTCATGAAGATTGCCCCCAAAATTAGGTACCTCACCCTCCCAAAATTGAGCACCCCAGGAGCCCAAAAGTGCTGAGTTGCTCTAAATCGTATTTATCAACCGATTTTCGCCGAATAAACTGCATTGTGGGGTGGCAAAAATTGATTCATGAAGATTGCCACCAAAATTAGGCTCCTCACCCTCCCAAAATTGGGCACCGTAGCAGCCCAAATGTGCTGAGTTGCTCCAAGCCGTATTTATCAACAGATTTTCGCCAAATGAACTGCATTGTGGGGTGGCACAAATAGATTCATGAAGATTGCCACCAAAATTAAGTTCTTCACCCTCCCTCCCATAATTGGGCACCCTAGGAGCCCCAAAGTGCTGAGTTGCTCCAAATCGTATTTATCAAACTATTTTCGCCAAATAAACTGCATTGTGGAGTGGCACAAATAGATTCCTGAGGATTGCCACCAAAATTAGGTACCTCACCCTCCAAAAATTGGGCACCCTAGCAGCCCAAAAGTGCTGAGTTGCTCCAAATCGCATTTATCAACCGATCTTCGCCAAATAAACTACATTGTGGGGTGGCACAAATAGATTCATGAAGATTGCCACCAAAATTAGGTACCTCACCCTCCCAAAATTGAGCACCCTAGGAGCCCAAATGTGCCGAGTTGTTCTAAATCGTATTTATCAACCGATTTTCGCCAAATAAACTGCATTGTGGGGTGGCACAAATTGATTCATGAAGATTGCCACACAAATTAGGCTCCTCACCCTCCCAAAATTGGGTACTCTAGGAGACCAAAAGTGCTGAGTTGCTCCAAATCGTATTTATCAACCGATTTTCGCCAAATAAACTGCATTGTGGGGCGGCACAAATAGATTGATGAAGATAGCCACCAAAATTAGGTACCTCACCATCCCAAAATTGGGCACCCAAGCAGCCCAAAAATGCTGAGTTGCTCCAAATCGTATTTATCAACCGATTTTCGCCAAATATACTGCATTGTGGGGTGGCACAAATAGACTCATGAAGATTGCCACCAAAATTAGGTACCTCACCATCCCAAAATTGGGCACCCAAGGAGCCCAAAAGCGCTGAGTTGCTCCAAATCGTATTTATCAACCGATTTTGGTCGCCAAATAAACTGCATTGTGGGGTGGCAAAAATAGATTCACGAAGATTGCCACCAAAATTAGGCTCCTCACCCTCCCAAAATTGGGCACCATAGGAGCCCAAAGTGCTGAGTTGCGCCAAATCGTATTTATCAACCCATTATCGCCAAATAAACTGCATTGTGGGGTGGCACAGATAGATTCATGAAGATTGCCAACAAAATAAGGTACCTCACCCCCCAAAAAATTGGGCACCCTAGGAACCCAAAAGTGCTGAGTTGCTCCAAATCGTATTTATCAACCGATTTTCGCCAAATAAACTGTATTGTGGGATGGCACAAATAGATTCGTGAAGATTGCCACCAAAACTAGGTTCTTCACCCTCCCAAAATTGGGCACCCTAGGAGCCCAAAAGTGCTGAGTTGCTCCAAATCGTATTTATCAACCACCGACCTTCGAAAAATAAACTGCATTGTGGGGTGGAAGAAATAGATTCATGAAGATTGCCTCCAAAATTAGGTACCTCACCCTCCCAAAATTGGGCGCCTTAGCAGCCCAAAAGTACTGAGTTGCTCCAAATTGCATTTATCAACCGATTTTCGCCAAATAAACTGCATTGTGGGAGGCACAAATAGATTCATGAAGATTGCCACCAAAATTAGGTTCTTCACCCTCCCAAAATTGGGTACCCTAGGAGCCCCAAAGTGCTGAGTTTCTCCAAATCGTATTTATCAAACGATTTTTGCCAAATAAACTGCATTGTGGGGTGGCACAAATAGATTCATGAAGATTGCCACCAAAATTATGTTCTTCACCCTCCCAAAATTGGGCTGCCTAGGAGCCCAAAAGTGCTGAGTTGCTCCAAATCATATTTATCAACCAATTTTTTTCGCCAAATAAACTGCATTCTGGGGTGGCACAAATAGATTTATGAAGATTGCCACCAAAATAAGGTTCCTCGCCCTCCCAAAATTCGGCACCCCAGGAGCCCAAAAGTGCCGAGTTGCTCCAAGTCGCATTTATCAACCAATTTTCGTCAAATAAACTGCATTGTGGGGTTACACAAATATATTCATGAAGATTGCCACCAAAATTAGGTACCTCACCTTCCCAAAATTGGGCACCCTACTAGCCCAAAAGTGCTGAGTTGCTCCAAATCGTATTAATCAAACGATTTTCGGCAAATAAACTGCATTGTGGGGTGGCACAAATAGATTCATGAAGATTGCCACCAAAATTAGGTACCTCGCCTCCCAAAATTGGGCACTATAGGGGCGCAAAAGTGCTGAGTTGCTCAAAATCGCATTTATCAACCGATTTTCGCCAAATAGACTACACTGTGGGGTGGCACAAATAGATTCATGAAGATTGCCACAAAATTTTCGAGGGTATTTATCAACCGATTTTCGCCAAATAAACTACATTGTGGGGTGGCACAAATAGATTCATGAAGGTTGCCACCAAAATTAGGCTCCTCAGCCTCCCGAAATTGGGCACCCTAGGAGCCCAAAGTGCTGACTTGCTCCAAATCGTATTTATCAACCGATTTTCGCCAAATAAACTGCATTGTGGGGTGGCACAAATAGATTCATGAAGATTGCCACCAAAATTAGGTACCTCACCCTCCCAAAATTGGGCACCCTAGGAACCCAAAAGTGCTGAGTTGCTCCAAATCGTACTTATCAACCGATTTTCGCCAAATAAACTGCATTGTGGGGTGGCACAAATAGATTCATGAAGATTGCCACCAAAATTAGGTACCTCACCCTCCCAAAATTGAGCACCATAGGAGCCCAAAAGTGCTGAGTTGCTCCAAACCGTATTTATCAACAGATTCTCGCCAAATGAACTGCATTGTGGGGTGGCACAAATAGATTCATGAAGATTGCCACCAAAATTAGGTTCTTCACCCTCCCTCCCAAAATTGGGCACCCTAGGAGCCCCAAAGTGCTGAGTTGCTCCTAATCGTATTTATTAAACGATTTTCGCCAAATAAACTGCATTGTGGGGTGGCACAAATAGATTCATGAAGATTGCCACCAAAATTAGGTACCTCACCCTCCAAAAATTGGGCACCCTAGCAGCCCAAAAGTGCTGAGTTGCTCCAAATCGCATTTATCAACCGATTTTCGCCAAATAAACTACATTGTGGGGTGGCACAAATAGATTCATGAAGATTTCCACCAAAATTAGGTACCTCACCCTCCCAAAATTGAGCACCCTAGGAGCCCAAAAGTGCTGAGTTGTTCTAAATCGTATTTATCAACCGATTTTCGCCAAATAAACAGCTTTGTGGGGTGGCACAAATTGATTCATGAAGATTGCCACACAAATTAGGCTCCTCACCCTCCCAAAATTGGGCACCCTAGGAGACCAAAAGTGCTGAGTTGCTCCAAATTGTATTTATCAACCGATTTTCGCCAAATAAACTACATTCTGGGGCGGCACAAATAGATTCATGAAGATAGCCACCAAAATTAGGTACCTCACCATCCCAAAATTGGGCACCCAAGCAGCCCAAAAGTGCTGAGTTGCTCCAAATCGTATTTATCAACCGATTTTCGCCAAATAAACTGCATTGTGGGGTGGCACAAATAGACTCATGAAGATTGCCACCAAAATTAGGTACCTCACCATCCCAAAATTGGGCCCCCAAGGAGCCCAAAAACGCTGAGTTGCTCCAAATCGTATTTTTCAACCGATTTTGTTCGCCAAATAAACTGCATTGTGGGGTGGCACAAATAGATTCATGAAGATTGCCTATGAGTTGCTCAAAATCGCATTTATCAACCGATTTTCGCCAAATAGACTACATTGTGGGGTGGCACAAATAGATTCATGAAGATTGCCACCAAAATTAGGCTCCTCACCCTCCCAAAATTGGGCACCCTAGGAGCCCAAAATGCTGAGTTGCTCCAAATCGTATTTATAATCCGATTTTCGCCAAATAAACTGCATTGTGGGGTGGCACAAGAGGATTCATGAAGATTGCCACCAAAATTAGGTACCTCACCCCCGCCAAAAAAAAAATTGGGCACCCTAGGAACCCAAAAGTGCTGAGTTGCTCCAAATCGCATTTATCAACCGATTTTCGCAAAATAAAATACATTGTGGGGTGGCACAAATAGATTCATGAAAATTGCCACTAAAATTAGGCTCCTCACCCTCCCAAAATTGGGCACCCTAGGAGCCCCAAAGTGCTGAGTTGCTCCAAATCGTATTTATTAAACGATTTTCGCCAAATAAACTGCATTGTGGGGAGGCACAAATAGATTCATGAAGATTGCCACCAAAATTAGGTACCTCACCCTCCCAAAATTGGGCACGCTAGGATCCCAAAAGTCCCAAGTTGCTCCAAATCGAATTTATCAACCGATTTTCGACAAATAAACAGCATTGTGGGGTGGCACAAATAGATTCATGAAGATTACCCCCAAAATCAGGTTCTTCACCCTCCAAAATTTGGGCACCCTAGGAGCCCAAATGTGCTGAGTTGCTCCAAATCGCATTTTTCAACCGATTTTCGCCAAATAAACTACATTGTGGGGATGGCACAAATAGATTCATGAAGATTGCACCCAAAAGTAGGTACCAAACCCTCCCAAAATTGAGCACCCTAGGAGCCCAAAAGTGCTGAGTTGCTCTAAATCGTATTTATCAACCGATTTTCGCCGAATAAACTGCATTGTGGGGTGGCAAAAATTGATTCATGAAGATTGCCCCCAAAATTAGGCTCCTCACCCTCCCAAAATTGGGAACCGTAGGAGCCCAAATGTGCTGAGTTGCTCCAAGCCGTATTTATCAACAGATTTTCGCCAAATGAACTGCATTGTGGGGTGGCACAAATAGATTCATGAAGATTGCCACCAAAATTAAGTTCTTCACCCTCCCTCCCAAAATTGGGCACCCTAGGAGCCCCAAAGTGCTGAGTTGCTCCAAATCGTATTTATCAAACTATTGTCGCCAAATAAACTGCATTGTGGAGTGGCACAAATAGATTCATGAGGATTGCCACCAAAATTAGGTACCTCACCCTCCAAAAATTGGGCACCCTAGCAGCCCAAAAGTGCTGAGTTGCTCCAAATCGCATTTATCAACCGATCTTCGCCAAATAAACTACATTGTGGGGTGGCACAAATAGATTCATGAAGATTGCCACCAAAATTAGGTACCTCACCCTCCCAAAATTGAGCACCCTAGGAGCCCAAATGTGCTGAGTTGTTCTAAATCGTATTTATCAACCGATTTTCGCCAAATAAACTGCATTGTGGGGTGGCACAAATTGATTCATGAAGATTGCCACACAAATTAGGCTCCTCACCCTCCCAAAATTGGGTACTCTAGGAGACCAAAAGTGCTGAGTTGCTCCAAATCGTATTTATCAACCGATTTTCGCCAAATAAACTGCATTGTGGGGCGGCACAAATAGATTCATGAAGATAGCCACCAAAATTAGGTACCTCACCATCCCAAAATTGGGCACCCAAGCAGCCTAAAAATGCTGAGTTGCTCCAAATCGTATTTATCAACCGATTTTCGACAAATATACTGCATTGTGGGGTGGCACAAATAGACTCATGAAGATTGCCACCAAAATTAGGTACCTCACCATCCCAAAATTGGGCACCCAAGGAGCCCAAAAGCGCTGAGTAGCTCCAAATCGTATTTATCAACCGATTTTGGTCGCCAAATAAACTGCATTATGGGGTGGCACAAGTAGATTCATGAAGATTGCCACCAAAATTAGGCTCCTCACCCTCCCAAAATTGGGCACCATAGGAGCCCAAATTGCTGAGTTGCGCCAAATCGTATTTATCAACCCATTTTCGCCAAATAAACTGCATTGTGGGGTGGCACAGATAGATTCATGAAGATTGCCACCAAAATTAGGTACCTCACCCCCCAAAAAATTGGGCACCCTAGGAACCCAAAAGTGCTGAGTTGCTCCAAATCGTATTTATCAACCGATTTTCGCCAAATAAACTGTATTGTGGGATGGCACAAATAGATTTGTGAAGATTGCCACCAAAACTAGGTTCTTCACCCTCCCAAAATTGGGCACCCTAGGAGCCCAAAAGTGCTGAGTTGCTCCAAATCGTATTTATCAACCACCGATTTTCGAAAAATAAACTGCATTGTGGGGTGGAAGAAATAGATTCATGAAGATTGCCACCAAAATTAGGTACCTCACCCTCCCAAAATTGGGTGCCTTACGAGCCCAAAAGTACTGAGTTGCTCCAAATCGCATTTATCAACCGATTTTCGCCAAATAAACTGCATTGTGGGGTGGCACAAATAGATTCATGAAGATTGCCACCAAAATTAGGTTCTTCACCCTCCCAAGATTGGGCACCCTAGTAGCCCCAAAGTGCTGAGTTGCTCCAAATCGCATTTATCAAACGATTTTCGCCAAATAAACTGCATTGTTGGGTGGCACAAATAGATTCATGAAGATTGCCACCAAAATTATGTTCTTCACCCTCCCAAAATTGGGCAGCCTAGGAGCCCAAAAGTGCTGAGTTCCTCCAAATCATATTTATCAACCGATTTTTTTCGCCAAATAAACTGCATTCTGGGGTGGCACAAATAGATTCATGAAGATTGCCACCAAAATAAGGTTCCTCGCTCTCCCAAAATTCGGCACCCCAGGAGCCCAAAAGTGCCGAGTTGCTCCAAGTCGTATTTATCAACCAATTTTCGCCAAATAAACTGCATTGTGGGGTGGCACAAATAGATTCATGAAGATTGCCACCAAAATTAGGTACCTCACCTTCCCAAAATTGGGCACCCTAGGAGCCCAAAAGTGCTGAGTTGCTTGAAATCGCATTTATCAACAGATTTTCGCCAAATAAACTGCATTGTGGGGTGGCACAAATAGATTCATGAAGATTGCCACCAAAATTAGGTTCTTCACCCTCTCAAAATTGGGCACCCTAGGAGCCCAAAGTGCTGAGTTGCTCCAAATCGTATTAATCAAACGATTTTCGCCAAATAAACTGCATTGTGGGGTGGCACAAATAGATTCATGAAGATTGCCACCAAAATTAGGTACCTCGCCTCCCAAAATTGGGCACCATAGGGGCGCAAAAGTGCTGAGTTGCTCAAAATCGCATTTATCAACCGATTTTCGCCAAATAGACTACACTGTGGGGTGGCACAAATAGATTCATGAAGATTGCCACCAAATTTTGGAGGGTATTTATCAACCGATTTTCGCCAAATAAACTACATTGTGGGGTGGCACAAATAGATTCATGAATGTTGCCACCAAAATTAGGCTCCTCACCCTCCCAAAATTGGGCACCCTAGGAGCCCAAAGTGCTGAGTTGCTCCAAATCGTATTTATCAACCGATTTTCGCCAAATAAACTGCATCGTGGGGTGGCACAAATAGATTCATGAAGATTGCCACCAAAATTAGGTACCTCACCCTCCCAAAATTGGGCACCCTAGGAACCCAAAAGTGCTGAGTTGCTCCAAATCGTACTTATCAACCGATTTTCGCCAAATAAACTGCATTGTGGGGTGGCAAAAATAGATTCATGAAGATTGCCACCAAAATTAGGTACCTCACCCTCCCAAAATTGGGCACCCTAGAAACCCAAACGTCCTGAGTTGCTCCAAATCGCATTTATCAACCGATTTTCGCCAAATAAACTGCATTGTGGGGTGGCACAAATAGATTCATGAAGATTACCACGAAAATTAGGATCTTCACCCTACAAAATTTGGGCACCCTAGGAGCCCAAATGTGCTGAGTTGCTCCAAATTGCATTTATCAACCGATTTCGCCAAATAAACTGCATTGTGGGGCGGCACAAATAGATTCATGAAGATTGCCACCATGATTAGGTACCTCACCATCCCAAAATTGGGCACCCAAGCAGCCCAAAAGTGCTGAGTTGCTCCAAATCGTATTTATCAACCGATTTTCGCCAAATAAACTGCATTGTTGGGTGGCACAAATAGATTCATGAAGATTGCCACCAAAATTAGGTACCTCACCCTCCCAAAATTGGGCACCCTAGGAGCCCAAAAGTACTGAGTTGTTTCAAATCGCATTTATCAACCGATTTTCGCTAAATAAACTGCATTGTGGGGTGGCACAAATAGATTCATAAACATTGCCACCAAAATTAGGCTCCTTACCCTCCCAAAATTGGGCACCCTAGGAGCCCAAAAGTGCCGAGTTGCTCCAAACCGTATTTATCAACAGATTTTCGCCAAATGAACTGCATTGTGGGGTGGCACAAATAGATTCATGAAGATTGCCACCAAGATTAAGTCCTTCACCCTCCCTCCCAAAATTGGGCCCCCTAGGAGCCCCAAAGTGCTGAGTTGCTCCAAATCGGATTCATCAAACGGTTTTCGCCAAATAAACTGCATTGTGGAGTGGCACAAATAGATTCATGAGGATTGCCACCAAAATTAGGTACCTCACCCTCCAAAAATTGGGCACCCTAGCAGCCCAAAAGTGCTCAGTTGCTCCAAATCGCATTTATCAACCGATTTTCGCCAAATAAACTACATTATGGGGTGGCACAAATAGATTCATGAAGATTGCCACCAAAATTAGGTACCTCACCCTCCCATAATTGAGCACCCTTGGAGCCCAAAAGTGCAGAGTTGTTCTAAATCGTATTTATCAACCGATTTTCGCCAAATAAACTGCATTGTGGGGTGGCACAAATTGATTCACGAAGATTGCCACACAAATTAGGCTCCTCACCCTCCCAAAATTGGGCACCCTAGGAGCAGAAAAGTGCTGAGTTGCTCCAAATCGTATTTATCAACCGATTTTCGCCAAATAAACTATCTTTTGGGGCGGCACAAATAGATTCATGAAGATTGCCACCAAAATTAGGTAGCTCACCATCCCAAAACTGGGCATCCAAGCAGCCCAAAAGTGCTGAGTTGCTCCAGATCGTATCTATCAACCGATTTTCGCCAAATAAACTGCATTGTGGGGTGGCACAAATAGAGTCATGAAGATTGCCACCAAAATTAGGTACCTCACCATCCCAAAATTGGGCACGCAAGGCGCCCAAAAGCGCTGAGTTGCTCCAAATCGTATTTATCAACCGATTTTTTTTCGCCAAATAAACTGCATTGTGGGGTGGCACAAATAGATTCATGAAGATTGCCACCAAAATTAGGTTCCTCGCCCTCTCAAAATTGGGCACCCCAGGAGCCAAAAGTGCCGAGTTACTCCAAATCATATTTATCAACCGATTTTCGCCAAATAAACTGCATTGTGCGGTGGCACAAATAGATTCATGAAGATTGCCACCAAAATTAGGTACCTCACCCTCCCAAAATTGGGCACTCTAGGAACCCAAAAGTGCTGAGTTGCTCCAAATCGTATTTATCAACCGATTTTCGCCAAATAAACTGCATTGTGGGGCGGCACAAATAGATTTATGAAGATTGCCACCAAAATTAGGTACTTCACCATCCCAAAATTGGGCACCCAAGCAGCCCAAAAGTGCTGAGTTGCTCCAAATCGTATGTATCAACTGATTTTCGCCAAATAAACTGCATTGTGTGGTGGCACAAATAGATTCATGAAGATTGCCACCAAAATTAGGTACCTCACCGTCCCAGAATTGGGAAATCCAAGGAGCCCAAATGTGCTGAGTTGCTCCAAATCGTATTTATCAACCGATTTTCGCCAAATAAACTGCATCGTGGGGTGGCACAAATAGATTCATGATGATTGCCACCAAAAATAAGGTACCTCGTTCTCCCAAAATTGGGCACCCTTGGAGCCCAAAAGTGCTGAGTTCCTCCAAATCGTATTTGGCAACCGATTTTCGCCAAATAAACTGCTTTGTGGGGTGGCACAAATAGATTCATGAAGATTGACACCCAAATTAGGTACCCCACCCTCCCAAAATTGGGCACCCTAGGAGCCCAATAATGCTGTGTTCCTCCAAATGGCATTTGGTAACCGATTTTCGCCAAATAAACTGCTTTGTGGAGTGGCACAAATAGATTCATGAGAATTGCCACCAAAATTAAGTACCTGACCCTCCAAAAATTAGGTACTCTAGAAGCCCAAAAGTGCTGAGTTACTCCAAATCGTATTAATCAACCGATTTTCGCCAAATAAACTGCATTATGGGGTGGCACAAATAGATTCATGAAGATTGCCACCAAAATTAGGTACCTCACCCTCCCAGAATTTGGTGTCTTAGGAGCCCAAAAGTACTGAGTTGCTCCAAATCGTATTTATCAACCAATTTTTGCCAAATAAACTGCATTGTGGGGTGGCACAAATAGATTCATGAAGATTGCCACCCAAATTAGGTTCTTCACCCTCCCAAAATTGGGCGCCCTAGGAGCCCCAAAGTGCTGAGTTGCTCCAAATCGTATTTATCAAACGATTTTCGCCAAATAAACTGCATTGTGTGTGGTACAAATAGATTCATGAAGATTGCCACCAAAATTAGGTACCTCACCCTCCCAAAATTGGGCACCCTAGGAGCCAAAAAGTGCTGAGTTGCTCCAAATCATATTTATCAACCGATTTTTTTCGCCAAATAAACTGCATTCTGGGCTGGCACAAACAGATTCATGAACATTGCCACGAAAATTAGGTTCCTCGCCTTCCCAAAATTGGGCATCCTAGGAGCCCAAAGTGCTGAGTTGCTCCAAATCGTATTTATCAACCGATTTTCGCCAAATAAACTGCATTGTGGGGTGGGACAAATAGTTTCATGAAGATTGCCACCAAAATTAGGTACCTCACCCTCCCAAAATTGGGCACCCTAGGAGCCCAAAAGTACTGAGGTGTTTCAAATCGCATTTATCAACCGATTTTCGCTAAATAAACTGCACTGCGGGGTGGCACAAATAGATTCATGAACATTGCCACCAAAATTAGGCTTCTCACCCTCCCAAAATTGGGCATCCTAGGAGCCCAAAGTGCTGAGTTGCTCCAAATCGTATTTATCAACCAATTTTCGCCAAATAAACTGCATTGTGGGGTGGCACAAAGAGTTTCATGAAGATTGCCACCAAAATTAGGTACCTCACCCTCCCAAAATTGGGCACCCTAGGAACCCAAAAGTGCTGAGTTGCTCCAAATCGTATTTATCAACCGATTTTCGCCAAATAAACTACATTGTCGGGTGGCAAAAATAGATTCATGAAGATTGCCACCAAAATTAGGCTCTTCATCCTCCCAAAATTGGGCACCCTAGGAGCCCAAAAGTGCTGATTTGCTCTAAATCGTATTTATCAACCGATTTTCGCCAAATAAACTGCATTGTGGGGCGGCACAAATAGATTCACGAAGATTGCCACCAAAATTAGGTACCTCACCATCCCAAAATTGGGCACCCAAGCAGCCCAAAAGTGCCGAGTTGCTCCAAATCGTATTTATCAACCGATTTTCGCCAAATAAACTGCATTGTGGGGTGGCACAAATAGATTCATGAAGATTGCCACCAAAATTAGGTACCTCACCGTCCCAAAATTGGGCACCCAAGGAGCCCAAATGTGCTGAGTTGCTCCAAATCGTATTTATCAACCGATTTTCGCCAAATAGACTGCATCGTGGGGTGGCACAAATAGATTCATGATGATTGCCACCAAAAATAAGGTACCGCGTTCTCCCAAAATTGGGCACCCTTGGAGCCCAAAAGTGCAGAGTTCCTCCAAATCGTATTTGGCAACCGATTTTCGCCAAATAAACTGCTTTGTGGGGTGGCACAAATAGATTCATGAAGATTGACATCCAAATTAGGTACCCCACCCTCCCAAAATTGGGCACCCTAGGAGCCCAATAATGCTGTGTTGCTCCAAATGGCATTTAGTAACCGATTTTCGCCAAATAAACTGCTTTGTGGAGTGGCACAAATAGATTCATGAGAATTGCCACCAAAATTAAGTACCTGTTCCTCCAAAAATTGGGTACTCTAGAAGCCCAAAAGTGCTGAGTTACTCCAAATCGTATTAATCAGCCGATTTTCGCCAAATAAACTGCATTGTGGGGTGGCCCAAATAGATTCATGAAGATTGCCACCAAAGTTAGGTACCTCACCCTCCCAGAATTTGGTGTCTTAGGAGCCCAAATGTACTTAGTTGCTCCAAATCGTATTTATCAACCGATTTTCGCCAAATAAACTGCATTGTGGGGTGGCACAAATAGATTCATGAAGATTGCCACCCAAATTAGGTTCTTCACCCTCCCAAAATTGGGCGCCCTAGGAGCCCCAAAGTGCTGAGTTGCTCCAAATTGTATTTATCAAACGATTTTCGCCAAATAAACTGCATTGTGGGGTGGCACAAATACATTCATGAAGATTGCCACCAATATTAGGTACCTCACCCTCCCAAAATTGGGCACCCTAGGAGCCCAAAAGTGCTGAGTTGCTCCAAATCATATTTATCAACCGATATTTTTCGCCAAATGAACTGCATTCTGGGCTGGCACAAACAGATTCATGAAGATTGCCACCAAAATTAGGTTCCTAGCCTTCCCAAAATTGGGCATCCTAGGAGCCCAAAGTGCTGAGTTGCTCCAAATCGTATTTATCAACCGATTTTCGCCAAATAAACTGCATTGTGTGGTGGCACAAATAGTTTCATGTAGATTGCCACCAAAATTAGGTACCTCACCCTCCCAAAATTGGGCACCCTAGGAACCCAAAAGTGCTGAGTTGCTCCAAATCGTATTTGTCAACCGATTTTCGCCAAATAAACTACATTGTCGGGTGGCACAAATAGATTCATGAAGATTGCCACCAAAATTAGGCTCCTCATCCTCCCAAAATTGGGCACCCTAGGAGCCCAAAAGTGCTGAGTTGCTCTAAATCGTATTTATCAACCGATCTTCGCCAAATAAACTGCATTGTGGGGCGGCACAAATAGATTCATGAAGATTGCCACCAAAATTAGGTACCTCACCATCCCAAAATTGGGCACCCAAGCAGCCCAAAAGTGCTGAGTTGCTCCAAATCGTATTTATCAACCGATTTTCGCCAAATAAACTGCATTGTGGGGTGGCACAAATAGATTCATGAAGATTGCCACCAAAATTAGGTACCTCACCGTCCCAAAATTGGGCACCCAAGGAGCCCAAATGTGCTGAGTTGCTCCAAATCGTATTTATCAACCGATTTTCCCCAAATAAACTGCATCGTGGGGTGGAACAAATAGATTCATGATGATTGCCACCAAAAATAAGGTACCTCGTCCTCCCAAAATTGGGCACCCTTGGAGCCTAAAAGTGCTGAGTTCCTCCAAATTGTATTTCTCAACCGATTTTCGCCAAATAAACTGCTTTGTGGGGTGGCACAAATAGATTCATGAAGATTGCCACCCAAATTAGGTACCCCACCTTCCCAAAATTGGGCACCCTAGGAGCCCAATAATGCTGTGTTGCTCCAAATGGCATTTAGTAACCGAATTTCGCCAAATAAACTGCTTTGTGGAGTGGCAAAAATAGATTCATGAGGATTGCCACCAAAATTAAGTACCTGACCCTCCAAAAATTGGGTACTCTAGAAGCCCAAAAGAGCTGAGTTGCTCCAAATCGTATTTATCAACCAATTTTCGCCAAATAAACTGCATTGTGGGGTGGCACAAATAGATTCATGAAGATTGCCACCAAAATTAGGTAATGCACCCTCCCAGAATTTGGTGTCTTAGGAGCCCAAAAGTACTGAATTGCTCCAAATCGTATTTATCAACCGATTTTTTTCGCCAAATAAACTGCATTGTGGGGTGGCACAAATAGATTCATGAAGATTGCCACCAAAATTAGGTTCCTCGCCCTCCCAAAATTGGGCACCCCAGGAGCCCAAAAGTGCCGAGTTGCTCCAAATCGTATTTATCAACCAATTTTCGCCAAATAAACTGCATTGTGGGGTGGCACAAATAGATTCATGAAGATTGCCACCAAAATTAGGTACCTCACCCTCCCAAAATTGGGCACCCTAGGAGCCCAAAAGTGCTGAGTTGCTTCAAATCCTATTTATCAACTGATTTTCGCCAAATAAACTGCATTGTGGGGTGGCACAAATTGATTCATGAAGATTGCCACCAAAATTAGGTTCTTCACCCTCCCAAAATTGGCCACCCTAGGAGCCCAAAAGTGCTGAGTTGCTCCAAATCGTATTTATCAAACGATTTTCGCCAAATAAACTGCATTGTGGGGTGGCACAAACAGATTCATGAAGACTGCCACCAAAATTAGGTACCTCGCCCTCCCAAAATTGGGCACCCTAGGAGTGCAAAAGTGCTGAGTTGCTCAAAATCGCATTTATCAGCCGATTTTCGCCAAATAAACTACATTGTGGGGTGGCACAAATAGATTCATGAAGATTGCCACCAAAATTACGTACCTCACCCTCCCAAAATTGAGCACCCTAGGAGCCCAAATGTGCTGAGTTGCTCTAAATCGCATTTATCAACCGATTTTCGCCAAATAAACTGCATTGTGGGGTGGCACAAATAGATTCATGAAGATTGCCACCAAAATTAGGCTCCTCACCCTCCCAAAATTGGGCACCCTAGGAGCCCAAAGTACTGAGTTGCTCCATATCGTATTTATCAACCGATTTTCGCCAAATAAACTGCATTGTGGGGTGGCCCAAATAGATTCATGAAGATTGCCACCAAAATTAGGTACCTCACCCTCCCAAAATTGGGCACCCTAGGAGCCCAAAAGAGCTGAGTTGCTCCAAATCGTATTTATCAACCGATTTTCGCCAAATAAACTGCATTGTGGGGTGGCACATATAGATTCATGAAGATTGCCTCCAAAATTAGGTACCTCACCATCCCAAATTTGGGCACCCAAGGAGCCCAAAAGTGCTGAGTTGCTCCAAATAGTATTTATCAACCGATATTCGCCAAATAAACTGCATCGTGGGGTGGCACAAATAGATTCATGATGATTACCACCAAAAATTAGGTACCTCGTCCTCCCAAAATTGGGCACCCTTGGAGCCCAAAAGTGCTGAGTTGCTCCAAATCGTATTTGTAAACCGATTTTCGCCAAATAAACTGCTTTGTGGGGTGGCATAAATAGATTCAAGAAGATTGCCACCAAAATTACGTACCCCACCCTCCCAAAATTGGGCACCCTAGGAGCCCAATAATGCTGTGTTGCTCCAAATGGCATTTAGTAACCGATTTTCGCCAAATAAACTGCTTTGTGGAGTGGCACAAATAGATTCATGAGGATTGCCACCAAAATTAAGTACCTGACCCTTCAAAAATTGGGTACTCTAGAAGCCCAAAAGTGCTGAGTTGCTCCAAATCGTATTTATCAACCGATTTTCGCCAAATAAACTGCATTGTGGGGTGGCACAAATAGTTTCATGAAGATTGCCACCAAAATTAGGTACCTCACCCTCCCAAAATTGAGCACCCTAGTAGCCCAAAGTGCTGAGTTGCTCCAAATCGTATTTATCAACCGATATTCGCCAAATAAACTGCATCGTGGGGTGGCACAAATAGATTCATGATGATTACCACCAAAAATAAGGTACCTCGTCCTCCCAAAATTGGGCACCCTTGGAGCCTAAAAGTGCTGAGTTCCTCCAAATTGTATTTGTCAACCGATTTTCGCCAAATAAACTGCTTTGTGGGGTGGCACAAATAGATTCATGAAGATTGCCACCCAAATTAGGTACCCCACCTTCCCAAAATTGGGCACCCTAGGAGCCCAATAATGCTGTGTTGCTCCAAATGGCATTTAGTAACCGATTTTCTCCAAATAAACTGCTTTGTGGAGTGGCAAAAATAGATTCATGAGGATTGCCACCAAAATTAAGTACCTGACCCTCCAAAAATTGGGTACTCTAGAAGCCCAAAAGTGCTGCGTTGCTCCAAATCGTATTTATCAACCAATTTTCGCCAAATAAACTGCATTGTGGGGTGGCACAAATAGATTCATGAAGATTGCCAGCAAAATTAGGTAACTCACCCTCCCAGAATTTGGTGTCTTAGGAGCCCAAAAGTACTGAATTGCTCCAAATCGTATTTATCAACCGATTTTTTTCGCCAAATAAACTGCATTGTGGGGTGGCACAAATATATTCAGGAAGATTGCCACCAAAATTAGGTTCCTCGCCCTCCCAAAATTGGGCACCCCAGGAGCCCAAAAGTGCCAAGTTGCTCCAAATCGTATTTATCAACCAATTTTCGCCAAATAAACTGCATTGTGGGGTGGCACAAATAGATTCATGAAGATTGCCACCAAAATTAGGTACCTCACCCTCCCAAAATTGGGCACCCTAGGAGCCCAAAAGTGCTGAGTTGCTTCAAATCCTATTTATCAACTGATTTTCGCCAAATAAACTGCATTGTGGGGTGGCACAAATTGATTCATGAAGATTGCCACCAAAATTAGGTTCTTCACCCTCCCAAAATTGGGCACCCTAGGAGCCCAAATGTGCTGAGTTGCTCCAAATCGTATTTATCAAACGATTTTCGCCAAATAAACTGCATTGTGGGGTGGCACAAACAGATTCATGAAGACTGCCACCAAAATTAGGTACCTCCCCCTCCCAAAATTGGGCACCCTAGGAGTGCAAAAGTGCTGAGTTGCTCAAAATCGCATTTATCAGCCGATTTTCGCCAAATAAACTACATTGTGGGGTGGCACAAATAGATTCATGAAGATTGCCACCAAAATTACGTACCTCACCCTCCCAAAATTGAGCACCCTAGGAGCCCAAATGTGCTGAGTTGCTCTAAATCGCATTTATCAACCGATTTTCGCCAAATAAACTGCATTGTGGGGTGGCACAAATAGATTCATGAAGATTGCCACCAAAATTAGGCTCCTCACCCTCCCAAAATTGGGCACCCTAGGAGCCCAAAGTACTGAGTTGCTCCATATCGTATTTATCAACCGATTTTCGCCAAATAAACTGCATTGTGGGGTGGCCCAAATAGATTCATGAAGATTGCCACCAAAATTAGGTACCTCACCCTCCCAAAATTGGGCACCCTAGGAGCCCAAAAGAGCTGAGTTGCTCCAAATCGTATTTATCAACCGATTTTCGCCAAATAAACTGCATTGTGGGGTGGCACATATAGATTCATGAAGTTTGCCTCCAAAATTAGGTACCTCACCATCCCAAAATTGGGCACCCAAGGAGCCCAAAAGTGCTGAGTTGCTCCAAATAGTATTTATCAACCGATATTCGCCAAATAAACTGCATCGTGGGGTGGCACAAATAGATTCATGATGATTACCACCAAAAATTAGGTACCTCGTCCTCCCAAAATTGGGCACCCTTGGAGCCCAAAAGTGCTGAGTTGCTCCAAATCGTATTTGTCAACCGATTTTCGCCAAATAAACTGCTTTGTGGGGTGGCATAAATAGATTCAAGAAGATTGCCACCAAAATTACGTACCCCACCCTCCCAAAATTGGGCACCCTAGGAGCCCAATAATGCTGTGTTGCTCCAAATGGCATTTAGTAACCGATTTTCGCCAAATAAACTGCTTTGTGGAGTGGCACAAATAGATTCATGAGGATTGCCACCAAAATTAAGTACCTGACCCTCCAGAAATTGGGTACTCTAGAAGCCCAAAAGTGCTGAGTTGCTCCAAATCCTATTTATCAACCGATTTTCGCCAAATAAACTGCATTGTGGGGTGGCACAAATAGATTCATGAAGATTGCCACAGAAATTAGGTACCTCACCCTCCCAGAATTGAGCACCCTAGTAGCCCAAAGTGCTGAGTTGCTCCAAATCGTATTTATCAACCGATATTCGCCAAATAAACTGCATCGTGGGGTGGCACAAATAGATTCATGATGATTACCACCAAAAATAAGGTACTCGTCCTCCCAAAATTGGGCACCCTTGGAGCCTAAAAGTGCTGAGTTCCTCCAAATTGTATTTGTCAACCGATTTTCGCCAAATAAACTGCTTTGTGGGGTGGCACAAATAGATTCATGAAGATTGCCACCCAAATTAGGTACCCCACCTTCCCAAAATTGGGCACCCTAGGAGCCCAATAATGCTGTGTTGCTCCAAATGGCATTTAGTAACCGATTTTCGCCAAATAAACTGCTTTGTGGAGTGGCAAAAATAGATTCATGAGGATTGCCACCAAAATTAAGTACCTGACCCTCCAAAAATTGGGTACTCTAGAAGCCCAAAAGTGCTGCGTTGCTCCAAATCGTATTTATCAACCAATTTTCGCCAAATAAACTGCATTGTGGG
The DNA here is from genome assembly GCA_031216915.1 of Pictodentalium vernedei. Classification (NCBI taxonomy): domain Eukaryota; kingdom Metazoa; phylum Mollusca; class Scaphopoda; order Dentaliida; family Dentaliidae; genus Pictodentalium; species Pictodentalium vernedei. Next base: position 473,662,116 of record CM062290.1, read on the forward strand.
GTGGCACAAATAGATTCATGAAGATTGCCACCAAAATTAGGTAACTCACCCTCCCAGAATTTGGTGTCTTAGGAGCCCAAAAGTACTGAATTGCTCCAAATCGTATTTATCAACCGATTTTTTTCGCCAAATAAACTGCATTGTGGGGTGGCACAAATAGATTCATGAAGATTGCCACCAAAATTAGGTTCCTCGCCCTCCCAAAATTGGGCACCCCAGGAGCCCAAAAGTGCCGAGTTGCTCCAAATCGTATTTATCAACCAATTTTCGCCAACTAAACTGCATTGTGGGGTGGCACAAATAGATTCATGAAGATTGCCACCAAAATTAGGTACCTCACCCTCCCAAAATTGGGCACCCTAGGAGCCCAAAAGTGCTGAGTTGCTTCAAATCCTATTTATCAACTGATTTTCGCCAAATAAACTGCATTGTGGGGTGGCACAAATTGATTCATGAAGATTGCCACCAAAATTAGGTTCTTCACCCTCCCAAAATTGGGCACCCTAGGAGCCCAAAAGTGCTGAGTTGCTCCAAATTGTATTTATCAAACGATTTTCGCCAAATAAACTGCATTGTGGGGGTGGCACAAACAGATTCATGAAGACTGCCACCAAAATTAGGTACCTCACCCTCCCAAAATTGGGCACCCTAGGAGTGCAAAAGTGCTGAGTTGCTCAAAATCGCATTTATCAGCCGATTTTCGCCAAATAAACTACATTGTGGGGTGGCACAAATAGATTCATGAAGATTGCCACCAAAATTACGTACCTCACCCTCCCAAAATTGAGCACCCTAGGAGCCCAAATGTGCTGAGTTGCTCTAAATCGCATTTATCAACCGATTTTGGCCAAATAAACTGCATTGTGGGGTGGCACAAATAGATTCATGAAGATTGCCACCAAAATTAGGCTCCTCACCCTCCCAAAATTGGGCACCCTAGGAGCCCAAAGTACTGAGTTGCTCCATATCGTATTTATCAACCGATTTTCGCCAAATAAACTGCATTGTGGGGTGGCCCAAATAGATTCATGAAGATTGCCACCAAAATTAGGTACCTCACCCTCCCAAAATTGGGCACCCTAGGAGCCCAAAAGAGCTGAGTTGCTCCAAATCGTATTTATCAACCGATTTTCGCCAAATAAACTGCATTGTGGGGTGGCACATATAGATTCATGAAGATTGCCTCCAAAATTAGGTACCTCACCATCCCAAAATTGGGCACCCAAGGAGCCCAAAAGTGCTGAGTTGCTCCAAATAGTATTTATCAACCGATATTCGCCAAATAAACTGCATCGTGGGGTGGCACAAATAGATTCATGATGATTACCACCAAAAACTAGGTACCTCGTCCTCCCAAAATTGGGCACCCTTGGAGCCCAAAAGTGCTGAGTTGCTCCAAATCGTATTTGTCAACCGATTTTCGCCAAATAAACTGCTTTGTGGGGTGGCATAAATAGATTCAAGAAGATTGCCACCAAAATTACGTACCCCACCCTCCCAAAATTGGGCACCCTAGGAGCCCAATAATGCTGTGTTGCTCCAAATGGCATTTAGTAACCGATTTTCGCCAAATAAACTGCTTTGTGGAGTGGCGCAAATAGATTCATGAGGATTGCCACCAAAATTAAGTACCTGACCCTCCAAAAATTGGGTACTCTAGAAGCCCAAAAGTGCTGAGTTGCTCCAAATCCTATTTATCAACCGATTTTCGCCAAATAAACTGCATTGTGGGGTGGCACAAATAGATTCATGAAGATTGCCACCAAAATTAGGTACCTCACCCTCCCAAAATTGAGCACCCTAGTAGCCCAAAGTGCTGAGTTGCTCCAAATCGTATTTATCAACCGATTTTTTTCGCCAAATAAACTGCATTGTGGGGTGGCACAAATAGATTCATGAAGATTGCCACCAAAATTAGGCTCCTCACCCTCCCAAAATTGGGCACCCTAGGAGCCCAAAAGTGCTGAGTTGCTCCAAATCGTATTTATCAACCGATTTTCGCCAAATAAACTGCATTGTTGGGTGGCACAAATAGATTCATGAAGATTGCCATCAAAATTAGGTTCTTCGCCCTCCCAAAATTGGGTACCCCAGGAGCCCAAAAGTGCTGAGTTGCTCTAAATCGTATTTATCAACCGATTTTCACCAAATAAACTGCGTTGTGGGGTGGCACAAATAGATTCATGAAGATTGCCACCAAAATTAGGTACCTCACCCTCCCAAAATTGGGCACCCTAGTAGCCCAAAGTCCTGAGGTGCTCCAAATCGCATTTATCAACCGATTTTCGCCAAATAAACTGCATTGTGGGGTGGCACAAATAGATTCATGAAGATTGCCACCAAAATTAGGTTCTTCACCCTCCCTAAATTGGGCACCCTAGGAGCCCAAAATGCTGAGTTGCTCCAAATCGTATTTATCAACAGATTTTCGCCAAATAAACTGCATTGTGGGGTGGCACAAATAGATTCATGAAGATTGCCACCAAAATTAGGTACCTCACCATCCCGAAATTGGGCACCCAAGGAGCCCAAAACTGCTGAGTTGCTCCAAATAGTATTTATCAACTGATTTTCGCCAAATAAACTGCATCATGGGGTGGCACAAATAGATTCATGATGATTGCCACCAAAATTAGGTACCTCACCCTCCCAAAATTGGGCACCCTAGGAGCCCAAAAGTGCTGAGTTGCTCCAAATCGTATTTGCCAACCGATTTTCGCCAAATAAACTGCTTTGTGGGGTGGCACAAATAGATTCATGAAGATTGCCACCAAAATTAGGTACCCCACCCTCCCAAAATTGGGCACCCTAGGAACCCAATAATGCTGTGTTGCTCCAAATGGCATTTAGCAACCGATTTTCGCCAAATAAACTGCTTTGTGTAGTGGCACAAATAGATTCATGAGGATTGCCACCAAAATTAAGTACCTGACCCTCCAGAAATTGGGTACTCTAGAAGCCCAAAAGTGCTGAGTTGCTCCAAGTCGCATTTATCAACCGATCTTCGCCAAATAAACTGCATAAGTTACCCATCTTAAACTTCTCCAAAATATGGAACGAGCTGGAATCTGAACTACGTAACATTAATAATTGGATCAAGTTTTGAAAAAAATTAATATCAAAGCTTTCATCTTCATTTCCAGTTAATGTCCAATGTAACAATCCAGATTGCTCATATTGTCAGATTGGAATCTACTGAGGTGATTGTCTTTTTGACCTAATGTCTATCAGTGGGTTGACTAGACCATCACCTCAGTAGCCACCTGCTTTGTTCACTACTCTACTCTATGAATTGACTTGACAAACAATGTACGGGATAAAGTTCGCCAAATGTGGGCAGCTTAGATATATAATTAACCAGCTATACTTGACCTTATCCTTGTGCTACTAATGTGAAATGCCAGGGGATACAAGAAATGATCCCAAATGTAAAGTAATAATGTGTATTGCGATACCCGTGATATGATACGTACAGATAACAAATTTAGGCCTTGTGAGCACCTTAGATTACTTTCGTTATCTTGTCTGGTTATCTCGTCCACAAATGAGTTTGGCTTACTGCCAAGTCTGCAGACGCATGAAAGTACCGATATCCACCAAACACATCAACCTTCTCACCACCAACCCCACCTTCCCCCACCATTGTTACTTCACGTGAAAGAAAAACACTAAAATCTCTAAATGAACATTTACAGTCGGTTGCAGCGATGAAATATTTTTGAAACGGGAGATAACAGGTAGACAGCCATTCTGGCTATGTTATTTCCCTGCGGTACATATTCATGTGTCGCTGTGATTAGAAATATATTACAATTGTAATGTTTTATATACCGTAAATACACAAACAATATCAATGCTAGTTGATGGAGTGATTCTTGTAACACAGGTATGACGTACGGACAGGCTCATAAATCCATGAATTAGGCATACTGTTAGATAATATAGCAAGATGCTCAAAGAATGTAGCATGATGCCTAAACAATATAGCATGATGGTTAATTATTTAAGCATCGTTCTTAATTATTCGGGCATTATGCTTAATTATTTAGGCAGCATTCATGAAATCATACCAAACAATATAGGTAGCATCATGCTCAATTATTAGAGTACCATGCTAAAATAAAATGTATGACCCTCCAGTACGCGGACTTGATTTCAGCATCATGCTATGTTATTTATGTAGCATTCGTGAAATCATACCAAATAGTACAGCATCATGCTTAAATAATTGGTCAACATGCTCAATTAAAGTGCATGATCCTCCCGCAATTCAGCATCATGCAAAAATAATTCAGTATCATGCTATATGGTTTATGCAGCATTCGTAAAATTGCGCACAATAATATAGCATGATACTTAAATAATTTGGCATCATGCTCAATGAAAGTGCATGATCCTACCGTAATTCAGCATGATGCTTAAATAATTAAGCACCATGCTAACTTAATATTCCCGATCCTCCCGTAATTCAGCATCATGCTATATTATTTCTGCAGTATTCATAAAATAGTGAAAAATAAGAAAGCATCATGCTCAAATAGTTAAGCATCATGCCGAATTAAAATGCATGAACCTCTCGTAATTCAGGATCATGCTTAATTAATCCGGCATCATTGTGTATTATTTATGTAGCATTCGTGAAATCGTGCAAAATAATTTAGCATTTTGCTTAATTAATTCACATCATGCTCAAATAATTAAGCATGGTGTTAAATTAATTCAACATCATGCTAAAATAATTCAGCATCATGCTAAATTAATTCAACATCATGCTGAAATCCTGTCAATCAACACATTCCGCTAACCAATCAGTGGCGCCGATACATACGCGCTGGGTGATTGGTCGGATCGGAATAATGGATCATGACCAAAAAACAATTATATGTTACGAATCGTTTCACTGGATTCTCTTTTAATGATACAAAATAAATTAGAAATTAAACACCGAGAATCTGAGCAGTTCTTGTTTACGTTTGTAAACAAGTTCCGTTTTACTGTTGAAATATGACTCGTTAATTAAAGTCTGGGGAGTGTGTGCTCTAAAGTGAGAATGAAAGGTAAGAATTTTTTGATAAACTTGACATTGCACCTGTGTGGTGACCATGGTATAGTCACAGAGACTGAAAGCACCTTTATAAACCAATAAATAAATGTAAATCTGAAAATCCACAGGCATCAGAAACCATCGTCAAAGACCGATTTGTTTTTGTATAGCCCCCTCACTCGCTATCTTAGCCACTTATGAGTTTTGTTAGCCGCAAGGATGAAGGTCCACTTTACACAACAGCAGTATAGCACGTGTGAATCATGCTCGGCCACCCGGAGCTTTGTCGGAAAAGCAGGAGTTAAATGTAATAAGGAATGTAATAACTTTATTTGCAAAAGACATTATAATACATGTTTATAACATAATTGCCCAAGACACAACAAATAGTAATAATAATATATCACATCTAGGATTTATGAAGCTACATATTTGTCTTCTGCGGGGAGGTGACATAGCCAGCTGGCTGTATTACTGTCACCCACCTCAGGGAAAGGGAAAATGTAGAGTATGAGAAGACAAAAAAGTGGGAGATAAAAAAGCAACGAATGAGGGAAAAAAATGAAGAGAGAGAGAGAGAGAGAGAGAGAGAGGAGAATTGGCTGCAACTGAAAATAACATGTGCAGTAGAAAAAATGAAGTAAAATATATATATGTAGGGAATGAACTCTGCAGTCCTGGTGATAAGTGGAATTTGGTTTCATTCTTGCACTGAGAAGGGGGGCATACATGGGAATGTGATATTTTGCCCAGAGCCAGCTGAGAGATTTGAGTTCCTCGTTGGCAGTTTGTGTTCTGGAGTTTTCAGGAACCAACCCTAATTAATAAGGAGTTTTCGAACTTATTCAGTGAGTATGTAGTGTCGCGGGAGTCGGTACTTCCCGACATTCGTGGCATGATCTGTTACTACATTTGACAGAGGCTTCATACGAACCTAGAAACGTGTTGGTCATCTTTTTTTTAAACTGTGCTCGTGGTAAATTTCGAACCAGTGGGTCAATGTCATTCCACTTTTTTGGAAATGTGTGTAAGGGGAGATTTGCAGTGAACTGTGTTCGGGGCTTGAGTTGTTTAATCTCACCTCTGTGTCTGGTAATCCTGTCGGTTTCGATCTTGTTAAGATTATATAGATTATATAACGATAGTGGTAAGTTGTTGTGGATCCAATCATGCATAAATAATAGGATATTTAGCTTATATAGATCGTCCAGTTTCAGGATTTTATTTTTCTTGAATAGGGGCTCAGTATGTGTGTTGTACTTTTTATTGTTTATTATTCGAATGGCACGTTTTTGAAGGATACTTAATTTCTTTATAGCCGGCACATGTCCCCAGATGTGTATCGCATACATCAAATGACTTTGCACTAGCGTAAAATACAGAATTTTCAGGGTATCGAATGGTAAAAACTTTTTTACTCTATTAATAGCCCAGATGGATTTGGCTATCTTTGAGCTCAGATGAGAGATGTGGTGCTTGAAATTTAAGTTTTCGTCTAAATCAACACCGAGGAATTTTACTGTTTGGACTTCGTTTTTGTTCCCTACTTGTATTACATGTTTATTGTTTATAGTTATGGGAGTGGCAACTAAGTCCCATGTGTCATGTGGGGGATGTAGTAGCATGCATCTTGTTTTGGTGGCATTGAGTGACAGTTTATTCGCGGAGCACCAGTCTGCAATTTTGTCAAGTTCCTTATTTGTTGTTTCTGTCAATATGTCAAGGTTGTTGTCGGCCGTTGATATCGTGGTGTCGTCGGCAAAAGACAAAAGGTTTAGAAGTGTTGATTTACTGATGTCATTGACATATATCAGAAAGAGAAGTGGCCCCAGGATTGAGCCCTGGGGAACTCCACATGATATATTTTCAAAAGTCGATGAACACTCTTTATACTGTACATACTGTTTTCGACCTGACAAATAACTTCTAAACCATGAATTAGGTATCCCCCTTATTCCATAGTATTCGAGTTTATGTAAGAGTATAGAATGGTCTATAGTATCAAAAGCTTTAGAAAAGTCAAGGAAAACTGATAAAGTTCGGTCCTTTGTAGGCTTGTCATTGTTCACCATCACCATAGGAACCGGAGCTTTTGGCGGAGCAACTCTTTCCTGTGCCCTATCCATCTTTATCCTGTAATTGGTGTACATCCTGTATATATAGTATGCTTAGGTATGTATAGTGATGCATATACACGCTGGTCTGTGGGTATATAGTATGCTAAGGTATGTATAGTGATGGATGTACACGCAGGTCTGTGGGTATATAGTATGCTAAGGGGTATGTATAGTGATGCATATACACGCAGGTCTGTGGGTATATAGTATGCTAAGGTATGTATAGTGATGCATATACACGCAGGTCTGTGGGTATATAGTATGCTTAGGTATGTATAGTGATGCATATACACGCAGGTCTGTGGGTATATAGTATGCTAAGGTATGTATAGTGATGGATGTACACGCAGGTCTGTGGGTATATAGTATGCTTAGGTATGTATAGTGATGCATATACACGCAGGTCTGTGGGTATATAGTATGCTAAGGTATGTATAGTGATGCATATACACGCAGGTCTGTGGGTATATAGTATGCTAAGGTATGTATAGTGATGGATGTACACGCAGGTCTGTGGGTATATAGTATGCTAAGGTATGTATAGTGATGCATGTACACGCAGGTCTGTGGGTATATAGTATGCTAAGGTATGTATAGTGATGCATGTACACGCAGGTCTGTGGGTATATAGTATGCTTAGGTATGTATAGTGATGCATATACACGCAGGTCTGTGGGTATATAGTATGCTAAGGTATGTATAGTGATGGATGTACACACAGGTCTGTGGGTATATAGTATGCTAAGGTATGTATAGTGATGCATATACACGCAGGTCTGTGGGTATATAGTATGCTAAGGTATGTATAGTGATGCATGTACACGCAGGTCTGTGGGTATATAGTATGCTACGGTATGTATAGTGATGCATATACACGCAGGTCTGTGGGTATATAGTATGCTAAGGTATGTATAGTGATGCATGTACACGCAGGTCTGTGGGTATATAGTATGCTTAGGTATGTATAGTGATGCATGTACACGCAGGTCTGTGAGTATACAGTATGCTTAGGTATGTATAGTGATGCATATACACGCAGGTCTGTGGGTATATAGTATGCTTAGGTATGTATAGTGATGCATATACACGCAGGTCTGTGGGTATATAGTATGCTAAGGTATGTATAGTGATGCATATACACGCAGGTCTGTGGGTATATAGTATGCTAAGGTATGTATAGTGATGCATATACACGCAGGTCTGTGGGTATATAGTATGCTAAGGTATGTATAGTGATGCATATACACGCAGGTCTGTGGGTATATAGTATGCTAAGGTATGTATAGTGATGCATATACACGCAGGTCTGTGGGTGTACGTCCTGTATATATAGTATGCTAAGGTATGTATAGTGATGCATATACACGCAGGTCTGTGGGTATATAGTATGCTAAGGTATGTATAGTGATGCATATACACGCAGGTCTGTGGGTATATAGTATGCTAAGGTATGTATAGTGATGCATATACACGCAGGTCTGTGGGTATATAGTATGCTAAGGTATGTATAGTGATGCATATACACGCAGGTCTGTGGGTATATAGTATGCTTAGGTATGTATAGTGATGGATGTACACGCAGGTCTGTGGGTATATAGTATGCTAAGGTATGCATAGTGATGGATATACACGCTGATCTGTGGGTATATAGTATGCTAAGGTATGTATAGTGATGGATGTACACGCTGGTCTGTGGGTATATAGTATGCTTAGGTATGTATAGTGATGGATATACACGCTGGTCTGTGGGTATATAGTATGCTAAGGTATGTATAGTGATGGATGTACACGCTGGTCTGTGGGTATATAGTATGCTTAGGTATGTATAGTGATGCATATACACGCAGGTCTGTGGGTATATAGTATGCTTAGGTATGTATAGTGATGGATGTACACGCAGGTCTGTGGGTATATAGTATGCTAAGGTATGTATAGTGATGCATATACACGCAGGTCTGTGGGTATATAGTATGCTAAGGTATGTATAGAGATGGATGTACACGCAGGTCTGTGGGTATATAGTATGCTAAGGTATGTATAGTGATGCATATACACGCAGGTCTGTGGGTATATAGTATGCTAAGGTATGTATAGTGATGCATATACACGCAGGTCTGTGGGTATATAGTATGCTAAGGTATGTATAGTGATGCATATACACGCAGGTCTGTGGGTATATAGTATGCTAAGGTATGTATAGTGATGCATATACACGCAGGTCTGTGGGTATATAGTATGCTAAGGTATGTATAGTGATGCATATACACGCAGGTCTGTGGGTGTACGTCCTGTATATATAGTATGCTAAGGTATGTATAGTGATGCATATACACGCAGGTCTGTGGGTATATAGTATGCTAAGGTATGTATAGTGATGCATATACACGCAGGTCTGTGGGTATATAGTATGCTAAGGTATGTATAGTGATGCATATACACGCAGGTCTGTGGGTATATAGTATGCTAAGGTATGTATAGTGATGCATATACACGCAGGTCTGTGGGTATATAGTATGCTTAGGTATGTATAGTGATGCATATACACGCAGGTCTGTGGGTATACAGTATGCTAAGGTATGTATAGTGATGCATATACACGCAGGTCTGTGGGTATATAGTATGCCGAGGTATGTATAGTGATGCATATACACGCAGGTCTGTGGGTATATAGTATGCTTAGGTATGTATAGTGATGGATGTACACGCGGGTCTGTGGGTATATAGTATGCTAAGGTATGTATAGTGATGGATATACACGCTGGTCTGTGGGTATATAGTATGCTAAGGTATGTATAGTGATGGATGTACACGCTGGTCTGTGGGTATATAGTATGCTTAGGTATGTATAGTGATGGATATACATGCTGGTCTGTGGGTATATAGTATGCTAAGGTATGTATAGTGATGGATGTGCACGCTGGTCTGTGGGTATATAGTATGCTTAGGTATGTATAGTGATGCATATACACGCAGGTCTGTGGGTATATAGTATGCTAAGGTATGTATAGTGATGCATATACACGCAGGTCTGTGGGTATATAGTATGCTAAGGTATGTATAGTGATGCATATACACGCTGGTCTGTGGGTATATAGTATGCTAAGGTATGTATAGTGATGGATATACACGCTGGTCTGTGGGTATATAGTATGCTAAGGTATGTATAGTGATGGATGTACACGCTGGTCTGTGGGTATATAGTATGCTTAGGTATGTATAGTGATGGATATACATGCTGGTCTGTGGGTATATAGTATGCTAAGGTATGTATAGTGATGGATGTGCACGCTGGTCTGTGGGTATATAGTATGCTTAGGTATGTATAGTGATGCATATACACGCAGGTCTGTGGGTATATAGTATGCTAAGGTATGTATAGTGATGCATATACACGCAGGTCTGTGGGTATATAGTATGCTAAGGTATGTATAGTGATGCATATACACGCAGGTCTGTGGGTATATAGTATGCTAAGGTATGTATAGTGATGCATATACACGCAGGTCTGTGGGTATATAGTATGCTAAGGTATGTATAGTGATGCATATACACGCAGGTCTGTGGGTATATAGTATGCTTAGGTATGTATAGTGATGGATGTACACGCAGGTCTGTGGGTATATAGTATGCTAAGGTATGTATAGTGATGGATATACACGCTGATCTGTGGGTATATAGTATGCTAAGGTATGTATAGTGATGGATGTACACGCTGGTCTGTGGGTATATAGTATGCTTAGGTATGTATAGTGATGGATATACACGCTGGTCTGTGGGTATATAGTATGCTAAGGTATGTATAGTGATGGATGTACACGCTGGTCTGGGTATATAGTATGCTTAGGTATGTATAGTGATGCATATACACGCAGGTCTGTGGGTATATAGTATGCTTAGGTATGTATAGTGATGGATGTACACGCAGGTCTGTGGGTATATAGTATGCTAAGGTATGTATAGTGATGCATATACACGCAGGTCTGTGGGTATATAGTATGCTAAGGTATGTATAGAGATGGATGTACACGCAGGTCTGTGGGTATATAGTATGCTAAGGTATGTATAGTGATGCATATACACGCAGGTCTGTGGGTATATAGTATGCTAAGGTATGTATAGTGATGCATATACACGCAGGTCTGTGGGTATATAGTATGCTAAGGTATGTATAGTGATGCATATACACGCAGGTCTGTGGGTATATAGTATGCTAAGGTATGTATAGTGATGCATATACACGCAGGTCTGTGGGTATATAGTATGCTAAGGTATGTATAGTGATGCATATACACGCAGGTCTGTGGGTGTACGTCCTGTATATATAGTATGCTAAGGTATGTATAGTGATGCATATACACGCAGGTCTGTGGGTATATAGTATGCTAAGGTATGTATAGTGATGCATATACACGCAGGTCTGTGGGTATATAGTATGCTAAGGTATGTATAGTGATGCATATACACGCAGGTCTGTGGGTATATAGTATGCTAAGGTATGTATAGTGATGCATATACACGCAGGTCTGTGGGTATATAGTATGCTAAGGTATGTATAGTGATGCATATACACGCAGGTCTGTGGGTATATAGTATGCTAAGGTATGTATAGTGATGCATATACACGCTGGTCTGTGGGTATATAGTATGCTAAGGTATGTATAGTGATGGATGTACACGCTGGTCTGTGGGTATATAGTATGCTTAGGTATGTATAGTGATGCATATACACGCAGGTCTGTGGGTATATAGTATGCTAAGGTATGTATAGTGATGCATATACACGCTGGTCTGTGGGTATATAGTATGCTTAGGTATGTATAGTGATGCATATACACGCAGGTCTGTGGGTATATAGTATGCTAAGGTATGTATAGTGATGCATATACACGCAGGTCTGTGGGTATAGTGTTTTCTTGAAAGTTTCCCCGTGAAACGGTTGATGTTGCTATTGACGTCGCGACGCCACGATGCGCTCGCGACTTCATAGAAACGTTGGCCGCTTTTTACTTCGAGTCAGGGGTGTCAGGTTTCTCGAACTGGCCTGATATGGCAGTAGCCGTATATGCCCCATGCAGATCCCCTTTTAGCCCTTGGTAGTACTAATTCACCAAATGCTTTGACCTGCATAGGCAGTACGTTATGCTAGTCCAGGTGGTATCGTGGGGTGGATGAAGGTAATGCATGGTCGTCCAGTGTGGTATGGCGAGGTTGTCCTTGGTTGTTTAGAACTGTAGTGTAGTCTGGATGCTATATACCCCTGTAAATCCTTGGTACAACTTATCGACCTAATGCTTCGTATATTTCTGTAGCCGGTAGTACATAATGCGAGCCTAGGCAGTATTGTGGTGGGGGTAATGCATGGTTGTCTAGTGTGGAAGTATAGGTTGTGCGGTTTGCATCGCTACTGGTCCAATTTTAGCCTTTCGTTCCATTATTTATCTAGGGTGGTCTCCTGGCCCACAGAGTGTATAGGTAGTACGTTTTGCAAGGCCAAGCGGTATTGTGACGTGAGGTGGGGTAATGCAGGGTTGTCTAGTGTGGTGGTATAGGATGCACGGTCTATATCACTGTTGGTCTACTATTAGTCCTTAATACCGCTATCCATCTAAGGCTTTATATTATCCTATAACTGGTAGGGATAGTACTTAATGCAAGGTCAAGCAGTATTGTGGGGAGGGTGAGGTGGGGTCGGGGGGGGGGGGGGTAATGCATGGTTGTATAAAGTAGTAGTATATGATGCAGGGTTGGGGCGAATACATTGCAAATGTATTGAATACGAATACGAATACTTTGAAATTTTATGAATACGAATACACAAATTTCAAATGTATTTGAATGCGAATACGAATACTTTACAATGTATCATGAATACAAATATGAATACTTGAATACTTTTTAAAATTATTTCTTGTAAATGGATGATAATTTGATCATTCTTATTGGGATTAAGGGTATAAGGGATTATAGGTGAAGAATTAGTTTTTCAACACTTCTATGTAAAAATTACAGAACAAGAATACCAATTTTTACCATTTTTCTACATAACATTTTAACTTTTTGTCTGTAAAACATAGTTTATGACCCCTCATTGGAATGAGCTCGTTTTAAATATATATATATATCGCCATATAATACTATCAACGCCAATTTTTTTTCTATTTTTCTATTTTTTCAGGATTTTTTTTTCTTCTAAAGTGCATCTTATGACCCCAAAGTAGGGTCATAAGATGCAGTTTGGAAGGAAAAAAAGGAAAAATAAAATCATTAAATAGGGAACTGTGAAAAATTAACACAATTTTTGGGGTATTTTTTAAAGTTTTTTTCTTCTAAACTGCATTTTATGACCCCCAATAATGTCTATTAATCGTGGCTAATTGTGGCCTCTTTGCTTCATGTCTTTTACTAATATTTAACCATACATTGCTGGTGAGAATAAAAAAAAAACTGGCCAGTGCTATTCACAAAAATCAATTAAGCAATAACTGCACTATTGGAAAAATGTGGTAATTCAAGCACAATAATTTTATAGATCTATCAGTCTACACCTTATTTCTACTATTACTGTAGAAAAATATTAGATTAGTATTAATGGGATAATGGAGTTGTTTAGAGATTAAAAATCAATACTTTGGCCAGACCGATATCCTTTGTCCTAAGAATAATCTGTACAATTACAATGTTCAGTTTACAGTGAAACAAACAAGCTATTTGAAACAGCCATTAAAGTGAATTAGCCTGTTGCTGTTACAAAGCACTTCAAAAGTATTAGTTTAATTCTTTACTACTTTCTAATAGAGATAATCACAATATTTATTTTTACAAATACTGTATACATGTGTATTAAAAACAAGAAAAGTATTCATGAATACACCTCAAATTTGACTGTATTCGAATACGAATACGAATACTTTAAAATTGCATGAATACTGAATACATTCGAATACTTGAAAAAATGTATTGAATACGACTGAATACCGAATACGAATACCCCAACCCTGATATGATGTAAGGTCTGTATTCCCGCGGGTTCAGTGGTAGCCCATAGTACTATTGATCCACCTACTCGTTATACTGTCCTAAGTAAGTACGGATACTACGCAATGCTAAGCCACGCAGTGTTATGCTTGGTTGTCTGGTAGAGTAGTATAGGAGAAACTCTTTGTACCCCATATGCCTATTGTTAGCCCTTAGTACAAATATCTATCTTAGGTATTCTAGTGCTGGCCCACAGTTGGTACAAGTAGTTTACTAATGCTAGGCCCAGGGGTATTGTTGGGGTTATGGGTAAAGCTTGGAATCTGGACCTTTACATCTCTAAGATCATTACTGTTGACTTACCAAAAGTCACCGTGATCTGTCCTATGATCGACTTCATTTACCAGACACTATAGTTTTCTGCCGCGCCTACTGAAAAATAGGGGAGACGTGATAGTTACATCAGATCGTTCGAGCGACTCAAATCTCATCGAGCCAATGAAATATAGAGCAATTGCTCGAACGAGTGACTCTACATACTGCTTTACGACTCATCTCGGTATTTGAGGACACATAGTATTGTACTATTTGAGGATAACTTTTGAAGATACTTTTTGAAGATACCTGTTGACGATACCCTTTATAGGATACCTTTTGCAGGATATCTATCTGATGATAGTTATGGTTTCTAGTACCTGTTTGATCCGTCTTTCTAGACCACCCACACCTTTCCAAGCTCCAAGGCCACCAGTTGTCCATGGTCACCACCATCCGTCGTGAGTAGTAGATGTTATTTTCGACCCCTATGAGGTGGACCCCGGCTGGTGGATCCCGGAAGTGACGTCATACTGCAATGTATTATGGGTATCACGTGGTTGTCATGGTAGCCCCGGTGAGCAGCCATGGTTTGACGTCATTGTCATGGTGGTGGGTGATGTGAGTGCGCATGTTTGTGGGGGTGATACTTTCCGTCGACCATTTTGTATGCAGGGGGCTGCCATCTTTGATTCTATGATGACACGTGGTTGCTATGTTACCCAAAAGCGTCTTATAGGATAGGGGTATGTTCGAAGGGTATGTTCGATTTTACAAGAGTAATTTCCCGATTCGCAGAATTACCCAAAATGAGCCCGAGAATGCCCGTAAATCACCGGAAAGTACCCTTTTTAACCGAAACGCACCTGTTTAGACTAGCACGTAGGGCTATAGACCTTTTAAAGGTCGTGTTCGATTCAACTGGAGTATTGTTTTTGAAACGACTTCCTTAATAATTACCCAAATAAACTTGACAATCCCTCCAAAGCACCAAAATCCTCCGCAAACTACCGAAACCGACTTAGTAAAGCTTCATTTTGGACAGGGATATTTTATGTAGGCTCGAATTTTGTTATTCCGGGTCAAAATCCTCGTTTCTCCGACCTGCTTCCATAGAGTGCTTTTCCGTTCTTCTGGAGTATGACTTGATATCTTCCGTCTGTTTTGTTACTACTTCTGATAAAATAACCAATCAGATCACGTCCATCATCTTCTTCGTTCCAATGATTATGATCTACGTACACAATATGCGAATAGCACATGCAGCACATCAGCACATGCGAAATGTGCCAATATCTGGCTGTGTGCAAGTGCACAATGTGCGCACAAGACATGCAGCACATGCGCATATACGGGTATTTGTGGACCAATGGGGGCCAGTGTTTGGGGACTAGTGAGGACCAGGCTTTGGGACTAGTGGGGACCAGGCTTTGGGAACTAGTGTGGGACCAAGGTTTGAGGACCAGTGTCAGAAATTTTGTCTAACCACCGTCTTAACTCAGTACTAAAGTTTCTGCTACCAACGGCGTTACCGTTTGCAACCAATCTTGACTTATTCCGCCACTCTGCTAAATCCACTACTACTACGAGATGTGATTGTACACAATGTGCAAATAGCACATGTACCACATTAGCACATGCAAAATGTACCAATATGTGCCTGTGTGCAAGTGCACAATGTGCTCCCAAAACATGCAGCACATACGCACATACAAGTATTTGAGGACCAGCAAAGGCCATCCTTTGGGGACAAGTGAGGACCAGACTTTGGGGACTAGTGGGGACCAGTGTGAGGATTAGTGACTACTATGAGATGTGATCGTACACAATGTGCAAATAGCACATGTAGCACATGCAAAATGTGTCTGTGTGCAAGTGCACGATGTGCACACAAGACACGCAGCACATGCACACATACGGGTATTTGGGGACCAGTGGGGACCAGTGTTTGGGGACTTGTGATGACCAGGCTTTGGGGACTAGTGTGGGCCAGTGTTTGGGGACTAGTGAGGAGTGCACAATGTGCGCACAAAACATGCAGCACATGCGCACATACGGGTATTTGATGACGAGTGTTTGAGGACAAGTGAGGACCAGGCTTTGGCGACTTGTGGGGACCAAGGCGTGGGAACCAAGGCTTGGGGACAAAGGTTTGAGGGCCAGGGTCAGAAATAGACCTCAGCCACTGGTCCTCACTAGTCCTCAAACACTGGTCCTCACCCATATGTGCGCATGTGCTGCGTGTTTTGTGCGCACATTGTGCACTTGCACACAGGCACATACTCTGAGGTGCCAAATAACAGTGATGGCCAAATAACAGTGATGGCTCAGATTTTGGTCTGAAAATAATAACAGTGATGGCATTTTTGCTCTATGTCTCAATGCCAAATAACAGTGATGGCAAGGAATTTTTCAGCAAAATTAATAAGCATGTCGACACTCTTATTTGGCACCTCTGAGTATTGGCAAATTTTGCATGTGCTACGTGTGTTATTTGCACAGTGTGTACAATCACATCTCATAGTAGTCACTAGTCCTCACACTGGTCCTCACTAGTCTCCAAAGCCTGGGCCTCACTAGTCCTCAAACACTGGTTCTCAAATACCAGTATGTGTGCATGTACTGCATGTTTTGTGCGCACATTGTGTACTTGCACACAGGCACATATCGGTACATTTTGCATGTGCTACATGTGGTATTTGCACATTGCGTACAATCACATCTCATAGTAGTCACTAGTCCTCACTAGTCCCTAAACACTGGTCCGCACTGGTCCTCAAATACCCGTATGTGCGCATGTGCTGCATGTTTTGTGAGTGCATTGCGCACTTGCACACAGGCACACATTGGAACATTTTGCATGTGCTGATGCGCCGCTACATATGCTATTTGCACATTGTGTACAAGCACATCTCATAGTAGTCATGATGGATTCAGCAGAGTGGTGGAATAAGCCAAGACCTTGGTTGCAAACGGTAACACTATTGGTAGGAGAAACTTTAGTACTGAGTTAATGAGTTAAGTGACGATGGTTAGACATTATTTCTGACACTGGTCCTCAAACCTTGGTACCCATGCCTTGGTCCCTAAAGCCTGGTCCTCACTAGTCCCCAAAGTCTCACTAGTCCCCAAACACTGGCCTTTGCTGGTCCTCGAATACTCGTATGTGCGTATGTGCTGCATGTCTTGAGAGCACACTGTGCACTTGAATACATTGGTACATTTTGCATGTGCTGGTGTGCTACATGTGCTATTTGCACATTGTGTACACTCACATTTCATAGTAGTAGTGATGGATTTAGCAGAGTGGCGGATTAAGTCAAGACCTTGGTTGCAACGGTAACATTGTTGGTAGCAGAAACTTTGGTACTGGGTTAAGACGGTGGTTAGACAATATTTCTGACACCGGTCCTCAAACCTTGGTACCATGCCTTGGTCCCCAAAGCCTGGTCCCCACTAGTCCCCAAAGCCTGGTCTTCGCTAGTCCCCAAACACTGGTCCCCACTAGTCCACAAATACCCGTATGTGCGCATGTGCTGCATGTCTTGTCCGCACATTGTGCACTTGCACACAGCCACATATTGGCACATGTTGCATGTGCTATTCGCACACTGTGTACGTAGATCACAATCGTTGGAACGAAGAAGATGATGGACGGGGGCTAAGGTTAATAGAGCAATTTGATTGGTTGTTTAATCCTGGAGAAGTGATCTGATTGGTTCCTTTATCAGAAGTAGTAACAAAACAGACGGACGAAATCGAGTCATACTCCAGAAGAACGGAATAGTACTCTATGGAAGCAGGTCGGAGAAACGAGGATTTTGACCCGGAATAACAAAATTCGAGCCTTCATAAAACATCCCTGTCCAAAATGAGGCTTTACCAAGTCGGTTTCGGTAGTTTGCGGTGGATTTCGGTGCTTTGGAGGGATTGTCGGGTTTATTTAGGTAATTATTTAAGGAAGTCGTTCCAAAAAATACTCCAGTTGAATGGAACTCGACCTTTCAAGGGTCTATAGCATTACGTGTTACCCCAGACAGGTGCGTTTCGGTTAAAAAGGGAACTTTTCGGTGATTTACGGGCATTCTCGGGCTCATTTGGGTAATTCTCCGAATCGGCAAATTACTCTTGAACAAGCGAACATACCATCCGAACATACCCAAATGCATCTTATAGGTTGGGGGTAACATAGCAACCATGTGCCACCATAGAAACAATGATGGCGGCCTCCTGCGAACAAATGGACGACGGAAACAAATATCACCCTAACAACACGAGCTGCGCATGCGCACTCACATCACCCGTCACCATGACAATGACGTAACAACATGGCTGCTCACCTGGACTACCATGACAACCACGTGATACCCATAATACATTGCAGTATGATGTCACGTCCGGGGTCCACCAGCTGGGGTCTACCTGATAAGGGTCGAAAACCACATCTACTTCTGTCGTGTGATCCAATACTATTGTATTTACCCAATACTACAGTCTTCTATCACCCTTGCAGTCTTTTGCCATTACTACCTCGTACAATTGCTATTGACTTGTGGCACTACTACAAGCTTAGTGGCTACCCACCTCCCTCCCCCGATTCTGTTTTGATATCTGCCATTGACCAAATCTAGACTCAATCAGATCACTCCATTTATTCAAGCCTGTATCAGTCTATACAATGGCTTGACCTAGTGCAAGCTAGGGTACCTTTCATTAAAGAAACTGTATGATTATCGTATCGAGATGTGCTTGTGTGTCAGTAAATATTGTTTTGAGCTCTGTAAAATAGGCCTGCTACAGAGGCGGCGGAAGCTCCAAAAAAGTGGGGAGTCAGACCAAAAAGCGGGGGTCACACCTTTATAGGTACCATTAGGGTGTAGGCTGGAAAACAATTTTTCTTCGGGGCGGGTGGGGGGGGGGGGGTCCCAATAGCTGCGGGGCGGCTTATTCGTGCAAAATATATAAATTTATATACGCTACTCCTAGCCCTTATTCACACCCTATTTAAGACACTAACCTCAGCGACCTCAACCTCAACCTTATTGTTATTATTTTGCGATATTGGATATTGGCCGATCCATAGTGAATCATGTGGCATCAGGTGTCTTCGTATTACATCGGCTGTCTTCGGGTGTTACCACAGATTAGGGTAGTGGTGGTGGATTTAATTTTTTCGTTTTTTTTTATTTAAGAGTAGCATTCGCCTTTATATATCTTACCTTTTGGTACACACTACAACCTATATGGCGCCCCCCCCCCCCCCCCCCCCCCAAATTCGTATACTTTGGATTGAATTGAATTAAGTTCTTTGCCTTTGAATGCAAATTTATATCACAGGGTAAAAGTAAAACGAGAAAAGAAATACAGTATATATGAATCGAATGAGAATTGATGAGAAAGAAATGTGTTGTGTCTATAGGGGTTATGTATTATTATGTCAGAAAATGCCGTTTGTGTACCCTATAATTGGTGAAAAAAGTGTGTGGGGGGGGCGTGCCCCTCCTGCACCCGCCGCCCCTGGCCTGCTATATGATCATCTCAAAACGTGCAAGTTCCCCGCCTTTTTCACAATGTGTTATATGAAGTGTTATTACCACTGAATAAAGGTGTGAGTCCCGGTCTATGACATCCCCATCCCCACCCTACCGACTATCGCTTGAAGAATCTACGATAAAGGCCTAAATTTCATAGCCAAGGTTTTCGGACACCCTTACTGTAAGGACCTCAGTTTTTGGTATTTAAATATCCTGTTCGCTTTCATTCACTGGAATTGAATAACAAGATAAAACAACAGTAAACACGGTAGAATGAGTTTTAATTGTCCCCATTTATTCGCTATAACATTGAATAAAGTTTAAAACTGTGGTATGTAACAAAGTCAAAACACAGCCTTTTAGATTCGTAACAAGGTCGCTGCTCATCATGTGCTTTTAATTGGAGGACAAATCGCCCCTATTACTTCGACCCAGACAATCGTTGAGCTAACGCGAAGAACATTCATGTCACTGGTTTGTGCCGATGCGTGTTACTGAAATTCACCTGTTGGAGTTCATATAATTACAGGAGAAAGTAGATTACCACTAAACCACTGCGGAAGGGAGCAATTATTTTCCAGTTCAAGGGAGTAGTAGAAGCGCTAGCGGTATTTAAAAAATGCCAGCGGTACCTTTAACTTTTACTTATAAATGTAAGTATATGTTGGGTGTGAAATGCACCCCAGCAGCCGGTGAAGTAGAAATTTCATGAGGTGGGGTTAACCTTCCTCACTCCCATTTTTTTTTTTAAAATTCCCAAACCATCTTTGTGATTCGCAGCCCACTTCCCACCCATGCGACGCATGGATGCCCCAACCCATTGCCCCTTCGTCTTCCTGCCTTAATAACTTACGAGTTTCAGTGCCGAGAGAGAGAGAGAGAAGAGAGACAGAGAGACAGAGACAGAGAGAGACAGAGAGAGACAGAAAGACAGAGGGAGAGAGGGAGAGAGAGAGAGAGAATGGTAGTTTAAAAAAAAAAACTAATTTTCTGTGCCAAATGAGTGAGGTGTTAGGCTATTGACATTGTCAATTTATTCTGCTGGAACGATAATTTCAAATTAAACACATCCACAATAATAGGCTTCTGAAAACATCAGATCATACAATGATTGGTATTTGTTTGATTATATCAATAATACGCTAGTGTGGTGTCTCTTTCATTGCGAGATCATTGCCACTGCTTTAATTGCTGGAAAAAACACTAATCACACAGCTTCTGGTTACATATGGGAGCCGCCTTGCTAATTTGTTTTATGTTTTTTGCGCAGTTTCACTTAACATGAGCTATTATCTGGGTGAAATTTACACTTGATGGGTGTTTTCCAAATTGGTCCGCTATCCATGTACTATTTCTGTGTTTTTGCAACCAGGCTACTTGACAACCTCAAGCAAAATATAATTTGCCCACGCATATAAGATCATGTTTGACTCAATTTATTAGAATGGGTCGATATGCATAGGAGCGAAGGTTTTGGATCAAAATTAATATCCGACTTCCCATGCACATGTCTGAAATTTGTAAAAAAAAACTTTGCCCATCGTGAAAACGCACACGCTTCCTGACGTACTCTTTCAAACGTTATTGTGGAATAAATAGTTGAAACGCATTTTCACTGTTCTCTGTTATTTGAGTACGCTTTCCTTTATCATTTTACCCACGATAAGTGCAGAATATCGAATCACGCAAATGGACAACCCGTCTCTCCAATGGTGAGCTGATGCAGAAACCACAATATTGCTCTTTTGACTGCTCCACAGATAAATAGCGTATTTTTGGTATGGCCAGGTTTAAACAGCAGTACTACATCACCTGGTGGAGGAGAAGGCTCTTTATATATTTCTATACTACTCAAAGTTTGCTAAGCTCCAAATATTTGACACATCATCGGGGGAGGGGAGGGGGGGGCACCAAAAATTTGCAAGACGTGACATGGGGGTGGGTGGGTCTCTTGAGTGCACCAAAAATATGCATTTCCAACTTGTGCAATTTTTTAAATTTTTTAGTTTAAACAATATTTATTGAAGATGATGTTATATGTATACATTACATAGCAATACAATATATTATCAAGAGTGGGAGCTTATTGTGCCACGATCCCGCACTGTTAAGAGACGGATTTGGCTGTATTCCCAAGGCAATTATGTTGCATTAATGCCGCGCTCTCTCGCGAAGACTGGAATGCACTTTTTGATATCTCATGTCTTGATACTGTAACAGATCTGGGTTTTCTGTATATATATCCTATGTGGCCTAGTAGTGGACTCCGCGTTTGACATTTATTAGAAAAAATAATAAATTTTAACAAAAAAATATTGTTTTATTTTTATCACATATTTTACCTCACATATTTTACCAAAGGTAATGCATTTTTACAAATAACCAGGAAATTCTCTGTTCATGTTTTGACAAGTACATCTGACCCATTGCTTGTTGGGTTAAAACAAGATATATTTCACTAAGTTTTCTGTCAAGTGGGTCTACAAGAATCTTCCCCCCAAAAAAATGTCAGCTCAGAGTTCAAAGACAAACCTTTTAGCTCTGAATTTAATTAACAGTGTGATTTAGAAATCATCAAGCCACACCCCGAAGTCAAAGAACCTATCAATTTTTGGTTCAAATAAATGTCTAACTTCACATAAATGTGAATAAGCAAATAGGTAACTGGGAAACTTTATAGTAAATTTCTAACTTCACATAAATGTGAATAAGCAAATTGGTAACTGGGAAACTTTACAATAAATTTCTAACTTCACATAAATGTGAATGAGCAAATGGGTAACTGCAAGTGTGGCTTGACAATTCACAAATCCCAAAATATTTCACGTTTGTCCAAAAACAGATAAATGGTCAAACATTCCCATCCTGGACTAGTACTGTGAAGATAAATGAACAAAAAATAGCACTCTCAAGGCAGATCCTGAATGCTTAAAGTTTATTCACTTTCTTGAAAGTGAAGAAACTTGGAGCCATAAAACTCGACCCATGGCTTTTGGAAGAAAGAGGAAAGGGGGAATTCAGCCCTCCAAAAACCTCTACCCCAACTACAAAACTTAAATTTTGCAAGAGGGAAGCATGGTTCGTTCAGGACCCAATGAGTATGGTATTAAATACCAATGAATGGGTTGCACCAAAATAAACAACCTTGCTCAAGTCTTGCAACTTTTTATACATTTTTACTAAGATGACTGGTCACCTACACAATTTTAGATCAATCAGAAATCAAATATGACTGGGAATAGTTCAAATGAGGGCGCTGTAAATAGTTTAGCCAATCAAACAACGTGATATGTAAGGAAGAAGAAGCAAAGATGGCAGCGTCCATGAAGGTCCAGAAAATACTGAAAAAATATATAAAAATAAATAAATAGAAAATGGTTTACTAAATTAAGGTGAGTTTCTCATAAAAATATCTGTAAAAATAAATAAAAACAATGCCACCACTGCCCCTTCAATAAATAAATATTAACAGGAGAATACCACGAATTTAGGAAATTTAAATCACTGGCATGCGAACTCAAAGTTCTATTACGATAATTTGTAACCTGAGAAATGAACTAGAATACTAAATTTCTACTATTTTCACATGCCAAATGTTTGGAAAATTATATTAACTGTAAAAATTACGCTTGTTTATGAAGGGATGTCAGAGGCATGGAGTTGAATACCCAAAACGGGAACAAGCGAATACTGAGCTCTGTTACAATACAATAGTTTCAAAATTCACCGATAATTTACTCGATATTGCATCCGAACATATACCAAACAAATATATTACTTCGAGGTCGAATCAGCCGAAGTGGATGCATAACCAAATACGACTACTGATAAGACAAAGAAGAAGACAACATCGCACAGCCAAACGGACTGGCCATCCGAATGCATGGGCAAAGTATAAAACTAAAAGGAATGAAGTTGTATCAGCTATCAGGAAGGCAAAAACTTTATACTTATCCAAAGTTCAGTCCATTTTAAAAAGTAACGAAACCCCAAGCTCACAGTGGTGGAGAACGTTACAAACATTTTTCAGTGGCCGTCGCCAAGCAGAGATTCCTGTTATTAATTACATGAATGAAGTATGCACCTCGATTGTCGAAAAAGCCGAAGTGATTAATGAATACTTTTGTTCAATCTCAACAGTTGACGACTCAAACGTTTCCTTGCCAGACGTCATAGTCCATCCTACACGAACAATTGATGGGTATAACCCTTCACTGCAGCGAGGTGTACGAAGCACTGCAGTCACTGAAGGTGTCCAAAGCATCGGGTCCTGATCTTGTCAACCCACGTCTTCTTAAAGAATGTAAAGTCTCTTTATGCGAACCACTATCGATTTTATTCAAGATATTGCTAAACAATTTGTATTTTCCGTCATTGTGGAAAAGGGCTAATGTCTCACCAGTTTTGAAAAAACAACCCGCGAACGTAGTCAGTAACTATCGTCCCATATCTCTGATTAGTTGCCTTGGTAAAGTCTTTGAAAAATGTATCTTTAAACGATTATGGCAATTCCTGGAAGACTCGAGCGCTCTTAGCCAATTTCAGTCAGGTTTTACACCAGGTGATTCTACGGTCCTCCAGCTAACTGATATATATGATGAATTCTGTAAAGCGCTCGATGAAGGAAAAGAAGTTAGGGTTGTTTTTTGTGATGTCAGTAAGGCCTTTGACAAGGTATGGCATGTTGGTCTCGTTCATAAGTTGGAGAGTATTGGTGTCTCGGGTGATTTGTTGCTGTTCTTAAAATCGTACCTCTCAGATAGATCCCAACGTGTATTTGTGGGATCAGAGGCTTCCCCGTGGCGCCCTATAAACGCCGGAGTCCCTCAAGGTTCTATACTAGGACCCTTACTATTTCTTATCTATATTAACGACATAACCGAAAATTTACTCAGTAGCATACGCCTTTTTGCAAATGATACTTAGTTATAACTAATTGTAGAAAATCCAAATCAAGCCTCGAATTTAATTAACCATGATCTAGCTTTAATTGAGCACTGGGCAAAAACATGGTTAGTCGAATTTAATCCCCAAAAAACTGAGAGTATGGTTATATCGCGCAAAATGAACCCAACTGCCCATCCACCCTTATTTTTAGGTGGTGCTCAAATAAGTGAAGTCAATTCTCATAAGCACCTAGGGGTTGTACTAAATACATGTACTTGGACTAATCACATTGAATATATCTGTTCCAAAGCCTGGTCTCGACTAGACTTGTTGCGGAAACACAAATTCGAGCTTGATAGATATATTTTAGAAAATATATGCTTTGCCTTTGTCAGGCCTTTACAGGAATATGGTGATACTGTTTGGGATAATTGCTCGTCAGGACAAGTAGCCGACTTGGAAAAAATCCAGATCGGTGCAGCAAGAATAGTTACAGGAGCAACAATTAGTGCTAGTAAGTCATCAGTATACTCCGAAACATGTTGGGACACTTTACAAGAAAGACGCCGAGAACATAAGCTCGTGCAGTTTTTTTAAAATGCATCACCACTTAACACCTCCTCATATTGCCAATAAAGTTCCACCTCTCATATCCTCAATAAACCCATCACTCAATATTCGAACGCGCCATAACCTCAGGGTTCCATTTTGTCGCACACAGTTATACCAATCATCTTTCATTCCTAATGTAACTGATCAGTGGAATAACCTGCCTTTATCTGTTCGCGAGAATTCGTCACTGAGTATTTTTAAGACCTTCTTGAATGGTGGCAAACTCCGACCACCATCATTTTACAATGGCGCGAAATCTCACACAGCTCAAATTTACTAATGTAGACTGCGGTTACACTGCAGCAGCCTTAATGCCCATTTATACGATAATCATCTCGCACCTAGTCCTTTTTGTCAGTGTGGTGAACTTGAGACTCCAGAACACTTCCTTCTTCATTGTCCATTGTTTCCTAACGCACGCAATAGACCCATCAATTTACTCCCTTTCACTATAGATACTACTACACTTCTTTTTGGATCAGAATTTTTCAGTAACGAGGAGAATAGGCTAATTTTTGATACAGTGCAAGACTTCATCTTACAGAGTGGCCGGTTCCTCTGACGAGTGATGACACCTGTTTTGGGTTTTTTTTTTTTTTGAAGATGCTTAACCTTCATTAAGAATTCCTCTGTAGGTGTCCGCGCGATTAAGGCAATGTACCATAATTTTACTATCTAGTTATTGATAGAGCATCTTAAATTCAAGATCTTATTTTCTATTCAACTTTATCTAAAGACAAAGCACCATGTATTCGGGATGGCTTCTTCTTCTTCTTTATTGTACTTCTTCTTGTATCTTTTTAAAAACTCTTTGACTTCATCTTTTTATTCATCTATTTTTTTTTATCGGTTAGACCACTTCTGATTTCCCGTATGTGTAGTTTAGACAATCGCGTATGTCGCTGCCTAAGGGACTGAGCTTGTTGGTCAACTTATTCTAATCATGAAATTAGTATAAATCGTTTTTTTCAATTTTTTTTTTTTTTTAAATTTTTTAAAAATATATCAATATATCAGCTAATATATACCATCATTTGTGTTTCAAACCTTAAAGATGAAGTTGTATATCACACTCTTAACATAAATACGACATCAGGAGACTTTATATGTGAGAATATTGGGCTTAAACTGGGAAAATGTCACACGTTAGTAGGGGGCGGGTGTCTTGTTCGAAATGTAGAAAATGTGCTGATAGTATTTTGGGAAAATTCTCTCTGATGCACTAAATTCAACCCAAGTTATTTATTTATTAATAGAATTTGTATGGATAGAAGAGGAAAGTAGCAAACACCTGAGAATACTGACAGAACAATTCAAATGAAAATTTGTTCCCGTATATGTACACCTGCTCTGGCCAAGCCTGATAATGAACAGCTTGTCATTTGTAGATTGGGGCACACAGCAGCCCACAGAGGTTTAAATTGGTGGTACCAGTTAAAGAACATTATGAAACCCCCCCTAAAGACAGCTGTTCCTACTACGTTTATAAGTTTATTTTTGGATTTTAATGGGAGAGTGGAAGGGGTGGGGGGTGTGTGTGTCTGAGAACGGTAGTAGAAAATTTGCACGTAGGGCCTGTGGGTGTAAAAAGGAGCTGAATAAAAAATAGGACGTAACGTCTTGCAAATTTTTAGAGCCCCCCCCCCCCCCCCCCCCCCCCCCCCGACATCATTGTGAAATTTGCTTGTGACATATTTGCGATATTTTTGGTGGATATGGTTGAGGAATGTATTGAGATGGTCTCCAGTGTTTTCATAACCTCTCTTTGTCAGGCAAACGTTTTCGTGATAGTCAAGGAAAGCATGTACCCCTTAATTTTCATGATGTTTTCGTGTACTGTCTACATGTAAATGACATGTGTAGTGCATACAATCTTCATTTCAACACAAACTCGTGTGATTTAATGACAGAATATGGCAAATGCAAATGAAAGAAGACATTTGTCTGAAGCAGAAATGTGGCGGGCTGTAGGGATGGTGGAGCAAGGGGCTACCCATCGTCAGGTTGGTGAAGCCCTTGGTGTGCACCATACGGTGATCGGAGCCTGGGCAAGATTTCAGCAGTATGGCACACCAGTAAGACAGCATGGTGGTGGAAGAGACAGGGCAACATCTGCAGCTGAAGACCGGTTTTTGATCATTCTGGCCTGTAGGAACCGCTTTGCCACAGCAACCCAGCTTCGCAGTGACCTTCAGAATGCATCCGGGGTAAATGTTTCGACGCCGACTATCCGGGCAAGGTTGCGCGAATGTGGTCTCCAATCGAGAAGACCATGTATTCGCATTCCGCTGTCCCAGAATCACCGCCAGGCACCATATGAAAGGACCATGGACCAAGTTGGATGGGCCAGAGAACATTGGCGACCTACCCTTTTTACACAGATAGGCGTTCTAGGGTATGGAGAAGACCAGGAGAGCGATTCCTTGCAGCCAACATTGCTGAGCATGACCGCTATGATGGAGGACCAATGATGGTCAGGGGCGACGTCAGCAGGGATGGACGTACAGACCTCTGTATCCTTGAACGTGGTACATTTGTTGTGAAGTGAGCCCACAGGGGTTAATCAAGCTCGCAAGCTCGGATAAAGAACTCGAGCACATGAAAGTGTTATGAGGATTTATTTGGTAACATGGATTCAAGTTTTATTAACAATAATAACATAAATTGAACATGACAATAAAATACATGGAATTGTATTAAACTGGCGACCAGAGTACATGCGTACTTTGTGTGTACACGCCAGATGTTCTGTTGACAATATTAGGCATGCCTTTGCAGGCCAATATTGTCAATAAGCAAGTAAAATTGTAGGATTTGTTGATGGATGGAACAATAACATTCAGCAGTATTCCTGGGATGTTGGTGTTCGAACTGTCCAACAAATCATAACATGTACCTGGTGAAGCTCCCCGGATATCTGGGGATGCTGAGTTGCAAAATTGCACAAGTCACCAGATCATTCTGCCGGTTAACTGACGCACGGCAGGATACTATTTTATAGCAGATATTCCATGGACTGCATGCAGAGTAACCAACAGTTTGCATGGCAGTAATAGAGTTCACAAAATGGCAACCGCCACGTCAAGGGACTTGACCTAAATTCTCCAAAACTCAGGGAGAATTTGCGGACGGTCGTCACGTACCCCAAGTATTGCATCAGAAATTTGGTGTACACTATGATAAGCACCAATTTCTGACTGCTTAGAAAAGTTAAAGTTGTCTCTGGGCTCCTGACGAACACTAAACGGTCTACAAGGAGAACCCTGGATGCCGCCACTGCTATTGAAGGAATGAACTTTTGTTGTTCGATACAATTCACATTTTTATGCCAGAGACAACGACAGGTTAGTCGCGAATTTATTAATAGAATAAATGATTGATTTATTAAAATAGTAGTTAATTTGAATCTGGTCTTTGTTCTGATGTACATGACATGTTCGTGAACTTACCTACTGAACTGAACCTAAAATCTGGAGCATGTGTCTGATATCGTCTGGTAAGGAATCACAAAACGGTGCCCAATTTTGGTGGCAATCTTCATGAATCTATTTGTGCCACCCCACAATGCAGTTTATTTGGCGAAAATCGGTTGATAAATTCGATTTGGAGCAACTCAGCACTTTTGGGTGCCCAATTTTGGGAGGGTGAGGAACCTAATTTTGGTGGCAGTCTCCATGAATCTATTTGTGCCACCCCACAATGCAGTTTATTTGGCGAAAATCGGTTGATAAATGCGATTTGGAGCAACTCAGCACTTTTGGGCTCCTAGGGTGCCCAATTTTGGGAGAGTGAGGAACCTAATTTTGGTGGCAATCTTCATGAATTCATTTGTGCCACCCCACAAAGCAGTTTATTTGGTGAAAATCGGTTGATAAATACGATTTGGAGCAACTCAGCACTTTTGGGCTCCTGGGGTGCCCAATTTTGAGAGGGTGAGGATCCTAATTTTGGTGGCAATCTTCATGAATCTATTTGTGCCACCCCAGAATGCAGTTTATTTGGCGAAAATCGGTTGATAAATACGATTTGGAGCAACTCAGCACTTTTGGGCTCCTAGGGTGCCCAATTTTGGGAGGGTGAGGTACCTAATTTTGGTGGCAGTCTTCATGAATCTATTTGTGCCACCCCACAATGCAGTTTATTTGGCGAAAATCGGTTGATAATTGCGATTTTCAGCAACTCAGCACATTTGGGCTCCTAGGATGCCCAATTTTGGGAGGGTGAGGAACCTAATTTTGGTGGCAATCTTCATGAATTTATTTGTGCCACCCCACAAAGCAGTTTATTTGACGAAAATCGGTTGATAAATACGATTTGGAGCAACTCAGCACTTTTGGGCTCCTAGGGTGCCCAATTTTGGGAGGGTGAGGTACCTAATTTTGGTGGCCGTCTTCGTGAATCTATTCGTGCCACCCCAGAAAGCAGTTTATTCGGCGAAAATCGGTTGATAAATACGATTTGGAGCAACTCAGCACTTTTGGGCTCCTAGGGTGCCCAATTTTGGGAGGTGAGGAACCTAATTGTGGTGGCAATCTTCATGAATTTATTTGTGCCACCCCACAATGCAGTTTATTTGGCGAAAATCGGTTGATAAATACGATTTAGAGCAACTCAGCACTTTTGGGCTCCTAGGGTGCCCAATTTTGGGAGGTGAGGAACCTAATTGTGGTGGCAATCTTCATGAATTTATTTGTGCCACCCCACAATGCAGTTTATTTGGCGAAAATCGGTTGATAAATGCGATTTGGAGGTACTCAGCACTTTTGGGCTCCTAGGGTGCCCAAATTTTTGAGGGTGAGGTACCTAATTTTGGTGGCCATCTTCATGAATCTATTTGTGCCACCCCAGAAAGCAGTTTATTTGGCGAAACTCTGTTGATAAATACGATTTGGAGCAACTCAGCACTTTTGGGCTCCTGGAGTGCCCAATTTTGGGAGGGTGAGGAACCTAATTTTGGTGGTAATCTTCATTAATCTATTTGTGCCACCCCACAATGCAGTTTATTTGGCGGCAATCGGTTGATAAATACGATTTGGAGCAACTCGGCACTTTTGGGCTCCTAGGGTGCCCAATTTCGGGAGGGTGAGGTACCTAATTTTGGTGGCAATCCTCGGGAATCCATTTGTGCCACCCCGCAATGCAGTTTATTTAGCGAAAATCGGTTGATAAATACGATTTGGAGCAACTCAGCACTTTTGGGCTCTTAGCGTGCCCAATTTTGGGAGGGTGAGGTACCTAATTTTGATGGCAATCTTCATGAATCTATTTGTGCCACCCCACAAAGCAGTTGATTTGGCGAAAATCGGTTGATAAATACGATTTGGAGCAACTCAGCACTTTTGGGCTCGTAGGGTGCCCAATTTTGGGAGGGTTAGGAACCTAACTTTGGTGGCAATCTTCATGAATCTATTTGTGCCACCCCACAATGCAGTTCATTTGGCGCAAATCGGTTGATAAAAACGATTTGGAGCAACTCTGCACTTTTGGGCTCCTAGGGTGCCCCAATTTTGGGAGGGTGAGGTACCTTATTTTGGTGGCAATCTTAATGAATCTATTTGTGCCACCCCACAAAGCAGTTTATTTGGCGAAAATCGGTTGATAAATACGATTTGGAACAACTCAGAACTTTTGGGCTCCTGGGGTGCCCAATTTAGGGAGGGAGAGGAACCTAATTTTGGTGGCAATCTTCATGAATCTATTTGTGCCATCCCACAATGCAGTTTATTTGGCGAAAATCGGTTGGTGGCGAATGTCGAATAAGGAACCGGGAATAAGTAACGGTTGTCACGTTCGTCCATAATTCTATCCATCTCTTGAGAACAAAAAGCAAACTTCACCTAACTCCAATGAATCAGAACATCGTAACAGTGATAATGACAATGAAAACCAATCAAGTGGCGCTGCAGAAGTATCCTCGAGTGTTACCGTCGGGGATGTGATTTCTGATCACGCAGATGTGGGATTATCATCTACCAACGATGCAACAGGTGATCTTTTTGCCGTCGATACCGATGCGCTGAACGCAGAATTTGTGACAAATCCCCAAAGTTGTGAACAGGAGATCGACAATATGACAGCAGACATCGAAATAGTCCAAACATGGCCTGAAAGTCCGTAATAGCGAGCGAAAGCGACCCGCAGGGTCGCATGCAAGCGATGCTTCGCAAGCTATTGGGTAACACGGATGTACCGTTTGTATGAACTCAAAGCAAAAGTCATCTCAAAGGCATCAACTTCAAAATTTTTCAACGGAAGTGGTTCACAAGTTAGGATGCTGACATGTTTGCGCATGGCGGAAATTGACATTCGCAATTGAAGAAATGATTTATTTGCGTAGGGAGTAGTTAGGTTCCGCTCCACAGTTTCGCACTATTGCACAGGGGAGAAATTCTAAACATAGGGCATATGTTGAAACTAAGGCCATGTAAACTTGAGATATATTTTTAGTATCAGATATATGATTACATTAGGCTTTGACAAGAGAATTTGAAGTTTTGGTCCCAAAGTTGGATTCTGATACATAGGGGTAAATTACCAGATGAATTATGGGAAACAGAGGCTTCGAAAAATTGGCAATTTTTTAAAATGTAATTTTTACACGGGTTTGTTACCAGACAGGTAACTAAAAAATGAGATGGAAACATAATTTTTTTTTTTTTTTTTGCATTTTAGAAACAGGGGATGCTCTGTTCTAGGGGTGGGTAGGTGGGGTTGGTGGGAAAATTCTGCTTTTGAGGCTGCTAGGTGGCTGAAAATGACTGGTTTCGGCATTTTTTCATGCAATTTTTCAGGTTGAAGTCTGGCCCTTGACAATAAATTATTCCACTCACATTCAGATTGTTTATTTCTACTTAGTCAGATAGTGTTATATGTTTTTTGTGGATTTGGGAAATGTAATACATGTAATGGGTTAGATAACTAAGTTACAGGATATTTGCATTTGAAGAGAGTGTATGGCATGTCATATTTGGAAATGCCTGGAAAACTGGAGCGGAACCTCAAGGAGATGGGACTTCATGAGAATGACTCTGGCCGATTAAACTTTTAGGGATTTTTCCCAAAGGAACCGGGGACAAATGAAGTTACATTTTTTCAAGGATACTCGGATGCTAGAACAAGTGATGGCTGTCCACCATTGCTTTCACCCTCATTGGGTCAAGGGGGTCCTTATTTTTTGGGGTGAGGGGAGGGGGATGGGGGCTAATGGGTAACTGATTATGTCACGTGACGCCCATAGCAAGTAAAGCACACCCCTAGCAACGGGCAAACTACTGGGCCAATTTTGATACATGGACCCAATATGCACTACAAACGAAAACAGGTCAATGGTGTCGTTGCGTACTTCCCTAGCTACCAGAGCGCCCTCTTAGCAACGGGCTAACTACTGGGCCGATTTTGACCAGATTCGGTATATGGACCCAAAATGCATTGCAGTTGAAAACAGCGAGATTAAAGTTTACATTTCGTGACTTCGCTAGCAACCAGAGTGCCCCCTAAGCAACGGGCTAACTACTCGGCCGATTTTGACCAAATTCTGTACACGGACCCAAAATGCATTGCAAATAAAAACAGACATATCAATGTTGACGTCTCGTGACTTCCCTAGCAACCACAGCGCGCCCTTAGCAACGGGCTAACTACTGGGCCAATTTGGACCAAATTCGGTATACGGACCCAAATGCATTGCAAATGAAAACAGATAGATCAATGTTGACGTCACATGACTTCTCTAGCAACCAGAATGCCCCCTTAGCAACGGGCTAAATACTGGGCCGATTTTGACCAAATTCGGTATACGGGCCCAAAATGCATTGCAAATGAAAACAGACAGGCCAATGTTGATGTCACGTGACGTCCCTAGCAACCAGAGCTCCCCCTTAGCAACGGGCTAACTACTGGGCCGATTTTGACTCAATTCTGTAATCGGACCCAAAATGCATTGCAAATGAAAACAGACAGGCCAATGTTGATGTCACGTGACTTTCCTAGCAACTAGAGCTCCCCTTAGTCACGGGCTAACTACTGCTCCGATTTTGACCAAATTCGGTATACGGACCCAAAATGCATTGCAAATAAAAACAGGCAGGTCAATGTTGATGTCGCGTCCTTTTTCCTCTTCCCTGACATGACCCAGAAGCACAGGATTAGCTGTTTCATAATTACTCTCAGAATTATCTGTTGTGATAACTACAAACAATACCGGTACGTCGGTATTTTTTCAGTGAAATTAATGAAAATGGCTTATTGAAATTGGCACATAAAGCTCTAGGCCTATTTAATTCAAACGACAAGTCTGTGCTGTCTTGTGAAGTGCGTATGTCTGTGCTGGCTTGTGTAGTTTGTGTGTCTGTTGGGCAAATCGCCCAGAAACCTGGTCCAAATCGTCCACAAACATGGTCCCAATCGTCCAATAGTCTGGTCCGAATCGGCCAGAAATATGGTCAGAATCGTCCACAGATGTGGGGCCGAAACGTCCCATATAAAAATGTGGTCCGAATCATGAAACTACATTTGTGATACTCAGTCTTTTTATTTTAAAGATGGTCTTTTCAGTAAAACTGCGTTGGCATATTATCGTCGTCCTTTTTTGCACAACACTGCTGTATTTTCTTGTTATGGCTACTACCAGTTGGAAATAGTAACAATAAATGCTACGCGCTATTTGTGAAAAAATAAAAATGAACGCAGCAATTTCCATAACTCCTCGGATAAATTCCGGAAAACAACGACGTCATAATTATATCTTCCAATCAAACCCTTATAAAAATGTACCATGGTAAAACATGCTACGTCCCAAAATACCATGGTATTACCATGGTAATACCAGGGTATTACCAGGGTATTTTGGGATTTACCATGGTTAACCATGGTACTTTTTTATAAGGGAAGCAATGATAAAATTATCATTCAATCAGAGCACAGGAAAATAATATCTTCCAATCAAAACGCAGATAAAAGTAGTTATCTCGAAATTTGGTTGGTCCCCTATTCTTTACCAGTAAATGTAGGCCTACAGCACTTTAGGCCTAATGCATCACTTTCGCTCGCTTTTAGGTTTGCCTAAATTTCATATTTTTGGGTTTGGTACGTCCTTTCAGTCCAACATACTTCCCATTCCTCCTATGGTAAAACTAAACAGCCGATCAAAATCATCAATTTTAGAAAAACGAATTTGTTTTGTGATAAAAGTATAAGCATTTCTGAAAAGAATGTAAAATTACCTTTTTCATTCGCGTATCTCCCGTCCAAATATTCCCAATAATACCGTCATAATCTTATTTTTTCTGAAAAACGCGTAACAGATTCGTTACGCAGCCTGCCATTCTCTTCTTCCGCTTTGAATATTATTGGGGAGAATGTGTTTCGCGTAAAGTGTTAACGAAACGCACCGGCGGAAAAGAACGGTGTGCGAGACTGCAGACACACGTTCAGTTTTCTCTTTCCTTCGCGATTTTTTAAAAAATTTTTAACGCAAGGCGAAGAGTTAACCAACAGTTTGAAGGACTATTATCTAGTACATTTTAAAAAAAAAAAAACAACCGATTTTAACAACAGGTAAGAGATTAAGGGAAGACAAAAAGGTAAGTGGAGCTCAATAAAAACAGTTAATTTAGGCCTGTTTCACATATCGCCATTTTCAGTGAGCGGCGATGGAGGGGGGGGGGGGGGGGTTAATGGATCTACAGGTGGGGACGTTTTAAGTTTGTTGTTGGATTCTTTTCAGTATCTTTTTGTATCTCCAGTTAACCCTTCCCTTAATGCAACTACCAAAATGACCAGCAACGTATACAAAAATCGTATTCGTACAGGTGGAGACGGGCGTTTTGACTAAAATAGTAATATTAAATAGCATGCGAATTTTTTTTTTTTATATACTGTTATACAGTGTGTCGTCACGATGACGATTTCATATTCTAACAAAGAAATCCAAGTTTTCATGTCCTCCTCTAAACCAGGTCAACGTCATTAGTCTGACCAGAACAGCAAGAGTCGGCACTCACTGAACAAAATTTTCCAACAACTAAGTTTAAAAAAAAAAAAAATTCTTTTGCTTTAAAAACATAGCGTATGACTCGACGCGAGATGGGTTCGTCCCATTGGCTGTGTGTGTGTGGGGGGGGGGGGGGGTAGGGGGGGTACACGAGCTATGTTCTGGATGCGAAAAAAATTAAGTAGTAATAAATTTGAATAGCATGCAAGTTTAGTGTATAACTATTCAGCAATGGCCTGGACGTCAACGGCGTGAATTGCGGGGGTAGGGGAGGGTGAGTGGTATCTCAACTCAAATATCAGTGAAAAGAGTACAACATGTCCATAATAAATAATAACCCTTGCTTTTGTCGTTTCAAAGTTTTCTCTTTTGAAAAAAAAAATCACGAAGTATAAATCTTAGAAGCTGTTTGCAAAAATTGAAAAAAAATATAGCAGCTGACCAACTTCTCAAAAATGAGAAACCATGCCAAAATACCTCACATTGAATAACTTTTTTACTCCTTCATTTCTTGCATCCAGAACATAGCTCGTTTACACCCCCCCCCCCCCCCCCCCACACACACACACACACATACACAGCCAGTGGGGCTAGCCCACCTCGCGTCGAGTCATAGCTATGTTTTTAAAGCAAAAGATTTTTTTTTTTTTTTAAACTCAGTTGTTTGATAATTTTGTATTGAAATTTGAATATGAAATCGTCATCGTGACGACACACTGTAGACAGTAATAAAAAAAATATATCGCATGCTATTTAATATTTCTATTTGGGATGCAGAGAAGTCGGTGGGCCCATTGCGAACTCGGCCCCAGAGAAGTCGGCCCCCGGGAGAAGTCGGCCCAAACAATTTCGGAGAAGTCGGCCCACGAGAGAAGTCTGCCCCGCAAACTACGGGAGAACTCTGCCCATAGGAGAAGTCGGCACCATCAATTTAGGAGAAGTCGGCCCACGAGAGAAGTCAGCCCCACAAACTAATAAGAGTAGCGTTTACCTCAGCATTTTATTTTGTCAAAGAGAGAGAGGGGGAGGGGGGGGGGGGGGGAGAAGATTAGGATGCTTCGATGGAAGTGGAGAAAGCATAAGATGGCTTATTTCGACTGAGTGGCAAAAAACGCCTTTTGGGGTTGGCAAACATAACAGTTTTTTTCAATATTTAAAAATAAGTAGTATTAACAGAGGAAAACAGATATAAACTTAGCAGTTAATGGTATTATCAGTGTCACAAAAGTGGCAGTATTAACAGAGGAAAACAGATATAAACTTAGCAGTTAATGGTATTATCAGTGTCACAAAAGTGGCAGTATTAACAGAGGAAAACAGATATAAACGTAGCAGTTAATGGTATTATCAGTGTCACAAAAGTGGCAGTATTAACAGAGGAAAACAGATATAAACTTAGCAGTTAATGGTATTATCAGTGTCACAAAAGTGGCAGTACTAACAGAGGAAACAGATATAAACTTAGCAGTTAATGGTATTATCAGTGTCACAAAAGTGGCAGTATTAACAGAGGAAAACAGATATAAATGTAGCAGTTAATGGTATTATCAGTGTCACAAAAGTGGCAGTGCTAACAGAGGAAAACAGTTATAAACGTAGCAGTTAATGGTATTATCAGTGTCACAAAATTGACAGTACTAACAGAGGAAACAGACATAAACTTAGCAGTTAATGGTATTATCAGTGACAATTATTTATTGAAATTTCGATACAATAAATGTAGTCGTCTTTTTTCGATACAATAAATGTAGTCTTGTTTTTTAACCATTGAAAATACCAGTACGTAACATTAATTGCTAGAAAGCCCAAAGAGTTTTTTTAGGAACTGATGCTAGGTAGTGGTATTATCAGTGATAAAAAAACAAGACGGCGTTATCACCTATTCTTTACTGAAAATTCGATACACTATTTCTGTATGTTGACCAAGATTAGTTTGAAAATGTTGGATAAGTTAAGTTTTTTATTTCTAACTTAAAAGTGAGTACAACCTTAATCCAATTTATTCTATAATACTTCTCCCATGGGCCGACTTCGTTTGGGGCCGACTTCTCTCATGGGCCGACTTCGTTTGGGGCCGAACAAACTGAATACTCTCACCCGAATGAGAGGTCATATGCTGTATTTAATACACAAACAAGGATAGAATTTTTTTCAAAAATCATCCAGAACATAGCTCGTGTACCCCCCTCCCCCCCCCCCCCCTCCACACACACACACACACACATACACAGGCAGTGGGGCGAACCCATCTCGCGTCGAGTCATACGCTATGTTTTTAAAGCAAAAGAATTTTTTTTTTTTTAAACTTAGTTGTTGGAAAATTTTGTTCAGTGAGTGCCGACTCTTGCTGTTCTGGTCAGACTAATGTGGTTGACCTGGTTTAGAGGAGGACATGAAAACTTGGATTTCTTTGTTAGAATATGAAATCGTCATCGTGACGACACACTGTATACAGTATATAAAAAAATATCGCATGCTATTTAATATTACTATTTTAGTCAAAACGCCCGTCCCCACCTGTACGAAGTAGACCCACTAAAGCCCCCCCCCCCCCCCCCCCGGAACGAACCGAATACTCTCACCCGAATGACAGGTAATATGCTGTATTTAATACACAATGACAGAAAAATTAAAATAACAAATACGATTTTTGTATACGTTGCTGGTCATTTTGGTAGTTGTATTAAGGGAAGGGTTAACTGGAGATACAAAAGATACTGAAAAGAATCCAACAACAAACTTAAAACGTCCCCACCTGTATGAAGTAGATCCATTAAAGCCCCCCCCCCCCCCCCCCCCGCCCATTCGCCGCTCACTGAAAATGGCGATATGTGTAACAGGCCTAAATTGTTTTTATTGAGCTCCACTTACCTTTTTGTCATCCCTTAATCTCTTGCCTGTTAAAATCGGTTGTTCTTTTTCTCTTTTAAAATGTACCAGATAAAGTCCTTCAAACTGTTGGTTAACTCTTCGCCTTCGGGAGCGCGGTGGCTCAGTAGGTAGAGGTGCAGGCTGCAAGCCGAGAGGTCCTCGGTTCGAATCCCACCTGCGGCAACCGCGTTGTGTCCTTAGGCAAGACACTTCATCTCCATTGCCCGAGTGGGGGCACGATGACGCCGTGTACTAAGGCGTACTGCACGTCGATGGTACGCATGTCTTCAACCAATCTAACCCTGCCTGTGCTGCAGTGCGGAGTTACGATGTTGGGGAGCTGGCAGCTGCTGCTCGTCGTTGCTCGGTGGTTCTCTCCGGGTACTCCGGCTTCCTCCACCCGTAAAACTGTCACGGTCATGATTAGCCATTGTGCATAAATATATGACCTTAAACATCAATAAATAAATAAATAAATAACTCTTCGCCTTGCGTTAAATTTTTTTAAAAAATCGCGAACGAAAGAGAAAACTGAAAGTGTGTCTGCAGTCTCGCACACCGTTCTTTTCCGCCGGTGCGTTTCGTCAACACTTTACGCGAAACACATTCTCCCCAATAATATTCAAAGCGGAAGAAGAGAATGGCAGGCTGCGTAACGAATCTGTTACGCGTTTTTCAGAAAAAAATAAGATTATGACGGTATTATTGGGAATATTTGGACGGGAGATACGCGAATGAAAAGGTAATTTTACATTCTTTTCAGAAATGTTTATATCTTTATCACAAAACAAATTCGTTTTTCTAAAATTGATGATTTTGATCGGCTGTTTAGTTTTACCACAGGAGGAATGGGAAGTATGTTGGACTGAAAGGACGTACCAAACCCAAAAAGTATATTACGGACTTTCAGGCCATGTTTGGACTACATGTGTAACGTCCCAACTCGGACCAATCGTCAAAAGAAAATATAAAGTGTCCCACAGGTCCAAGAGAAGGGTATCGTTAAGCTTTAAGAAAGTGGGGTTTGGGACACCACCCACACAGGTAAGTAACCCCCCCCCCCCCCCTCCTAAAATAATACATTTACTATGTATAACTCTGGCTGAAATTATCTGAGATATTTACCCACGTCTGTATACGCGAAGGGTCTAAACAGGGAACACCATACTCCGGTCTGCATTATTCATAAAAATATGATAGATTTAATAATCAACAACTCATCTAGATGATATGACATTTTATTCAACAACCATTCCCATATACGCAACATTCAAAGTCCCTATAACAAAATCAACGTTCCACAACCAGAATTGTGCTCACACAATCTCCATGCGTTGTCAGATAGGCTATATATCAATCGTAATTGATACTACCGGGCTACCATAGGAATGAATTCACATAAAAATATAATTTCTCACGAAATTACTAAGTTTTAGACACAAGTTTCCACAAATCAAACTCAATAACATGACAATGAATACCACGGAAAAAGAGAACATTTTGTGCCACTCGTCTCAGAAACTGAGTCGAGTGGAACAAAACATTCCAATTTTCAATGCAAACCACATCAGTGTGCGAGCCTTCAACACAAACTTCTCAAAGGCTATTAACGGCCTTAAATTTTGTCGCAAACATTCCAAAATTTCAACATTCGACTGCGCAATACTAAGCCGTCATAACTCACATTATGCGAATTCCATATATTTAGCACGCACACCGAATAACGTAAACTCCATTATAATTCTGCTCGGGGGGCCATGGATGGAAAATCTATCGAAGTGAATAACAACTCACCACACGACGTCCAAAGAAGAAAGTGAATCACTGTCTCTCTGCGTTTGCATATTTAACAACATTTCCATGCAAACTCCCAACAGTATCCGTTGCAACACGGACGACACACACACCAAGTGTGTCAATCCAACACAACGACATGGCAAAAATCGTGCGACCTTCAACATTACCAAATTAGTTTTTGTTAAGGTCAAAAGGTGTGATATTTTATCGGTTCATTACATGGGCTTTTATTAAGGTCTAAGAGTGTGATAGTTTACAAGACCAGTCCGAAGTCAACACACTTCGGTACACATGTCCAGCGTCGTTTTAGGTGAATATTTAAGCTCTTTTCCCAAAGACATGAATAAAACACACAATACAACACATCTAACATGCTGAAACTTGTTCCATGGAAATACAATACATTCTGGAAGGCTGAATTTACACGGTTTAAAAACTTTTTCAACGTATTCAAATTCACCAAAGTGAAAAACTTCTCCATGTGTGACCTGGTTTATAAACAACGATTCGGAACTAAACTCGGTCTATTTATAGTTTCGCTGTGATGTTTGTTTCGCTGTTTGATTCAAAACCTGAGGCTCAGTGTGGGGTTTAAACTTCGTCGCCTGAGTCTTAATAATAATACAATAATCTTCTACCAAATTCTTTTAATAATTTCTTTAGTTGTGTCAATAACCCGACCGGTACCACAACAAGACAAACAGGTCTCTTGACCCTAAACAAATCGCGTACCAAGTCCTTAGACTACTTGCCTACATATTCGTTCCCCCAAATTTGGAATCGACTGAACCAGGAGATTCGTAATATAGAAAATAGAAAAGTTTTTAAGAAGACCCGGACACTCAAACTTATAAGTACATATATGACTGAACGAAATATCGAGTGCAACAATCCATATTGTCCCGACTGCGGATCTGTCCAAGT
Source organism: Pictodentalium vernedei (assembly GCA_031216915.1). Lineage (NCBI taxonomy): Eukaryota > Metazoa > Mollusca > Scaphopoda > Dentaliida > Dentaliidae > Pictodentalium > Pictodentalium vernedei. The sequence continues at coordinate 473,703,183 of CM062290.1, forward strand.
TCTAGTTTTTGTTTTTGCACCCGAATAACACAAATCAGAGCAAGTATATATATGCATAAAATACCCGCTATACAGTAATTATGTCTGATTTTCTCCTCCATTTTGGAGGGGCCCATTGCTTTGTTCGCGCGCCTAGAATCTGTAATGCACGGACGGAGCAATTGACTCATTTCAATAAAACAGTTGTCAGCACCGAAGTTGTTACGAAACATTTCACCAACAAACTTTTTCAAATTAACCCATTGCCCAGCGTAGGCTGTGAACAATTATAACTATACACAAGTTAAATATTTGCTTCAATGGCATAGCTTGTGACCCCCTCATCGAAGCGAGAGCCATAAGCTCGCTTCGACGGGGCGTCATTGGAGTGCTTTGAAGGTGTGAAATTAAAAAATAACACCATTTTAAAAGTAAGAGTTTTAATAGCGTTAGTAATTCCATCTAGCACGCTGGATGAGTGAGGTACAAAAATTACCATTCTAACTCATAACAGTTACTAATATAATCACTTACTGAAACATCTGTCACAGTCTGTTTGATACCATATAGAGCCGTACGATTTTTTTTTTCCTGAGGAAATGGCAGGTAGACAGCCAATCTGGCTATGCCATTTCCTAACAGTATACATTAAAACTGTAGTAATATTTTGTGTAACACCTTCACCATTGAATTGTATAATGTGTACTGTTGAATAAAATATATCATATCATGTGGAATCATAGTTTACATCTCGTCATTATTCTGTGTTAGGAGGCGGGACAAAATCGTTATCTCGGGCAACATCCAGGGTACATGGAGATTTAATACCCGGGTGTCTCCTTTTCAACCATTCGGCTTGCGCTTCATGGTATAAATCTCCATGTACCCTGGATGTTGCCCGAGATAACTTATATTCTCCATTTGCACGCCTGGGGACGCGGTGGCGTTGTGTACTAACGCGTACACTCAAGTAGAGGGTGCACGTGCCTTCAACCAAAACTAACATTATGGGGAGTATGCCAGTTGCTTGCCTTTGCTTGGTGGTTCTCTCTGGCTTTCTCCAACTCTCCGACCCGAGGTGACACTGGCTGTCGAAAGTGTCATTAAAACCTCAATAAATATATAACTACCATTCTATCCTAAACGTTTTGACCTTTATCCAAAAAATTATCATAACAGACCTAGTCCCCTTCCGTCGAACGAGTTTTGTGGGGGAAAATCAGCAGTACCCTCCTTTACCTACCCATTTCACTGTGAAATTGGTATAAATGGTGTTATCCGATTAGCCGCAAAAATGGGAAGAGGATACCCGACAGTAGTATGTCTCGTACCTTTCACCCCAATTCTGCCGTACCCCGGTGCCGGACCCCGGAAGTGACGTCATGTCACGTGACCTAGTGGCGCCATGTTGTGTTGTCATGGTAACCCACGTGAGCGGCCATGTTGTGACATCATCTCCATAGTGATACGTGGTGTGAGTGCGCATGCGCAGCGCGTGTTGTTAAGGTGATACGTGTTTCCGTCGTCCATTTTGTATACTGGAGGCCACCATCTTGGTTTCTATGGGAGCACGTGATTGCTATGTTACCTAATTTTTCTGCAATAGGACAGGGTATGTTTTGAGGGTATCTTCCTTTGTAGAAGAGTAAATCTAATTACCAGAAACAATCCGACAATCCTTCCAAATCACCCAAATCTATCCCAACTTTTACTATTTCGAATTCTTACAGAATTCTCTGCTTCTATCTATATATGTAATAGTTTATGTGTACCTAGCAATGTTCCTTTGTTCTGGAGTATACTCCAGTAGCGTAGAAGAGCCTATTAGTTGGAACAGCTTTACTTATTATTACTATAATTAGCTATTCTGGTCTATTCTTGTTAGTTCTGACCCTATTCCAAGTACTCTTGTTGTTTCATTTATATAACTAACCAATCAGATTGCTTAATCTCTCATAATCTGTATACAGAGTTACCTCCCTTCTGCATAATAAAAGCCTATATCCAATGGCGATATCCCCAGGCACCCCAATTTTAGCACCCCTTTTTGAAAACGCCTGTGGCTATGGAATCCCTTTTTTGTCATATGTGCTTATGTGAAAAAGCACAATGTGACACAATGTGCCCTAGCACAAAGGCACATGCTTTATGTGCCGATATGTGCTCATGTGAAAAAGGCACATTGTGACACAATGTGCCCTATCACATAGGCACATACGGGTATTTGAGGATACCTTTGGCCTGGTATTGTATTATTTGAGGATACCTATCGAGGATACCTACTGGAGAATCCCTTTTTGTCATATGTGCTTATGTAAAAAGGCACAGTGTGACACAATAAGCCCTATCACATAGGCACATGCTTTATGTGCCGATATGTGCTTATGTGAAAGGCACAATGTGACACAATATGCCCTATCAGATAGGACTGTTACCTGGCGAACCGAGCTGAACGGGAAACGGCCAGGGGTAGCAGGCATTGAACTTTCAACGCCATGGTTAGCCTCCCTCTCTTCCTTTTCCGTCCTTTCTCTTCCATGAACACGTCAGTCGGCGGGCGGAATGTCCCTTATTTCCCTTTCTTTTCTTGCTGATCTCGGAGGTTTCTGTCTTTTTGGCATCATCCAGCAAGTCCGTGTCACATGGAGGAGTGACCAATGCGAGTGGAAATCCCCTCACGAAAGGTGCTACACCTCCCCAAGGACGTCGGTTCGGTTTTTTTTTCTCAAAATCCACTGTCAGGTGAATTTTACGCTTGAGAATCTGGATACTCCAGGTGGTAGCAAGGGTAGCCTTCACTCTGACCAGTGTTTGTTGGATTACAGTTGGGAGCTCCATTGTCAAGTTGTTAGCACATCGGAGTCCAAGGTGCGAATGATGACATCACATGCATCATGCAAGTTGGGATTCACGCTCCGAAGGCGCGCAGGGACGGTGTGCGGCAAGCCCCTGTCGTCCCTCAGTAACTGTGTGAAATGTTGTCTTGTCTGGCAGTAGCAAAGGAGGAAAGCGTTTTGGGATCTAATGGAGATCTTTCGGGAATTCCTGGAATTCCAGGCAGCGAATTTTCATGGCCTCAAGTTGTCGGTATATGGTTGCTCCAGAGCTATCTTTTGGCACTCCTTGTCCAATTCTGTTATGATGAATTGCACGTACTGGTCCATGGTCCCGGTGAAATCAAGTGCGAGGCTGCCGTAGGTTGAAACGCAAATTTGATCTATGTCGTCGATAAAGTCAGCCCATTCCGAGTCGCTATTCGTAGTGTTCGAGTCATTATTCGTAGTGTTGAGAGAGGAGCTGAGGCTGGATTGAACCGAGCGGATGAGAGATCCAGTTTCGGATTGAGCGACTTCCATCACCCCTTCCGCCTCCATCTACACCTCCCTGCCTTCCGACCTCTTCGATGAAGAGGTACAGGATGGCAAATGAGACGAAGGTTGTGGTGGTGGTTTGCCAGCTGCCGCCTGCTCCTTCTCCTGGTTCTCCGCCCCCGTTCTTCTCCGTTCCAGTCAAGCTTCCATACGCCTGGCGTCCCGGCGTCTGGCTGATGGAGTCTTCTTTCTCTTCTTCTGGCTCTTTTCAGTCCCACTTTCCTTGCTGGGCGTGGTGGTGTGCTTCAATCCCTTCCCCGGATGTGGACCAGTGCGGGAAGCCCCGCGATAGGTACTACCACTACCCTGGGAGAGTTCTTGTTTAACTTGGATGTAGATCTGAACTTCGTCCCCATTAACATGAATAGACCAGTTTATTTGAGAGCTGGCGTTCAGTCCCATCAATGTCTCTTTGACTTGCGACGGCAGAAAATCTATCTTCACTAATTAGTGTGGTTTGCTAATTAGGAGCTTTCAAGTATGCGTCTGTACACCTGAATTACCAAGTGTGAAGTGTGTCTAATGCGGTCTGCCTGCAAGTTGGGCTGCGAAAGATTCTGCACTTGGGGATGCGACGTGTATCCCATAAGCGGATAGATGTCGGTGTTTCGTTTCTCGTACACGAACTGCCCGTGGTGGCCTGGTGGCTGCTCGGCTGGTCTTCTTACTGTTTCTTGTGTTTTCCCCCGCATCTTCTTTGGAGGTGGGGTGGAGGTGGCGATTCCTTGATTATTGGCGATGGAGGTTGTGGTATCGCTCTGTTTTGTGCTGATGATGTTCCTTAAGCGACGTTGGAATGTAGTCTAGCCGTTGCCTTTCTAATTTCTGCAAGCTGGTTTTCCATGATTTTCATGTCGTTCCTGCACTTGATTTCAAAACTTTCAAACTTTCGAAGAGTGGCTTTTGCCATGTCCTCTTTTGTTTGTTTAGGGTCTTCAGTTCCCAAGATCTGTTCTTCCAGTTCGTGCCAAGCTTACTTATTTTTTCGTCATCTGCCTGTTTAGCCTGGGGGTCCAGGCTGGAGATGGTACTGGAGAGAGAGAAGTCTGTTGTGCGGGTCGTGTCTGTTGGAGGTTTCTCCTGCCGGCTAGAGGCGTGGACTTCCATCTCCTCTTCCTTCTGCTTTCTTTTTCTTCCAGTCATCTGAACGCTTGCCAAATTTTACGGAGTCGGCTAGGAATCTCAATTACGGAATGCTCAAATACCCTTATGTGTATATGTGATAGGGCATATTGTGTCACATTGTGCCTTTTCACATAAGCACATATCGGCACATAAAGCATGTGCCTATGTGATAGGGCATATTGTGTCACATTGTGCCTTTTCTCATAAGCACATATGACAAAAAGGGATTCTCCAGTAGGTATCCTCGATAGGTATTCTCAAATAATACAATACCAGGCCAAAGGTATCCCTAAATACCCGTATGTGCCTATGTGCTAAGGCACATTGTGCCTTTTCACATAAGCACATATCGGCACATAAAGCATGTGCCTTTGTGCTAGGGCACATTGTGTCACATTGTGCTTTTTCACATAAGCACATATGACAAAAAGGGGTGCCGAAGGTCATATATTTTTCAAAAAAGGGGTGCTAAAATAGGGGTGCCCGGGGATATTGGCATTGGATATAGGCTTTTATTATACACACGGGAGATAACTCTGCATACAGATTATGGGAAATCAAGCAATCTGATTGGTTGGTTATAATCTATATAAATGATCTAGATAAAGAACACTACAAGAGTACTTGGAATAGGGTCAGAACTAACAAGAATAGACCAGAAATAGCTAAATATAGTAATAATAAGCAAAGCTGTTCCAACTAATAGGCTCTTCTACGCTACAGGAATATACTCTAGAACAAAGGAACATGACTAGGTAGACGTAAACTATTACATAGATAGATAGAAGCATAGGATTCTGAAAAAAAATCGAAATAGTAAAATTGTCGGGTTGTTCGTGGTTATTATCCAGGGAAGTCGTTCCAGAAAATACTCTTCTACAAAGGAACATACCCTCCGAACATACCCCTGTCCTACTGTAGGACTTTGGGTCACATAGCAACCACGTGCTACCATAGAAACCAAGATGGCGGCCTCCAGTATAAAAATGGACGACGGAAACACGTATCACCCTAACAATACGCGCCGCGCATGCGCAATAACAACACGTATCACTATGGAGATGACGTCACAACATGGCCGCTCGCGTCGGTTACCATGAAAACGCAACATGGCGCCACTGGGTCACGTGACTATGACGTCACATGAGGTCCCAAAAGCCCGAGACATACTTCCTACCGGGTATACGGTGGCTGATTTAGGCCACCCTCAAGACTCTTTTTATCTCGAGATCTCGAGATGGTATCTCAAGATCTAGAGATAATATCTCAAAATCTCGAGAAACTATCTCGAGATCTCGAGATAATATTTCAAAATCTCGAGATAATATATATAATCTGTGCCGCCCTTTGATCATTAGCATGAATTTAACCAAACTGTTTATTCACTTGTCGCATCTCTTCTGACTGCAACATATTCGTGCCCCCCCCCCCCCCCCCCCCCCCCCCCCGCCAATGACAATTACACGAATCCCCACCAAATCTCAGTCCAGCACTAATATAAACCGAGTCCCGTCATCCGAACTTGCACTTGCTGGTGTCTTGTTCTCACTCCAACCCCAAAGTGTCAACCTAGCACCCGGTACCTCCCAGTACCTTCTGTAGTGCCTTTTACCCCAAAACACAACGTTTTCTCACTACTTTACAAGATGAAAAGTTTGTGTCTGTCTAACACTCCAAATCCAAAGTGTTGATCCAGTACCCGGTACCTCCTAGTGCATACTGTAGTGTTTTTTACCCTAAAACTCAACGTTTTCTCATTTCTTTTCCTCCCAGCCCTATACTGGTTGTAATGATGTTTACCCTAAAACACAAAGTTTACTCACTACTTTACAAGACACACGCCCATAAATACCAAATATTTCCTTCCAGTTCCACATTGAATGGAATGGTTTTTACGACAACTCCCAAAGTTTACTCACTACTTTACTAGGCACAGACCCGTATATACCAAATAGCTCCCCCAGCTCCTCGCTGAAAGATTTCATCCCCACTCCCTTGGTGAATTTTTCACCTATTTTCGACTTTACTGTCTGAGAAATACAGCATAAGTTTAACCACATTCCCGCGTCCATTCTGACCGAGCAGATCGATGGCGCTACCCGATGTATAATAATCCTACACCAGCCACAGCTATAAACTAGTGTGCAACCGATTACCAAAAATGGTCGCGGACCGATTACCGGTTATTTGAGCCCACAATCGGCCGATTCTGATGCCAATTCCGATTGTAATACCGTGCACTACAAGACAAGTCGAGGCTCGAAAGAACTACATTAAACTGAACATTTTTCAAAGTGTTGAACTTCGTTGACTGGGGTCCCAGTAAAATTACCAGTCGCGCACACTTGGGCGGTAAACGTGGCTCTCAGAGCCACGTTTACCAACCAAGTGCGCGCGACTGGTAATTTTACTGCGACCTGAGCCAATGGAGTGCATCCTTCACTTTTCCGGTATGAACTGGCGATTGCTGCAAGTGTGCTCAGTTGTAAGCTTTACATGTCGTTTAACACGTATATCCCGTAAAGGACGTCTAGAGAGATTAAGGGGTCGTCCAACCTAACTTTGGTCAATTTTTTTACATTTTTCCCAATGTCTCAGAAACAGATAAGAGATGTAAGGAAAGGCAAATTATATATCAAAATAATGAGTAAAGTGCAAAGAAAAGGTACATATAATTTTTTTTTCAGGAAAAAAAGTGAATTTTATGATTTTGAAGAAGATTAATTTGCCAATGGCGTAAGTAACGGACCGGTAAAACCACAAAATAATCGGTAATTCGAAAGCTTTGTCCTCTATATAATGATAACATACTACAGACTCGGAGAAAGCATTTTTTTGACACACACTCTGGTGGGTTTTGATGTTTGTATATAATAACACCAACACAAATGTTGGATGTTCCGGATGTGGCCATGTTTCAATGATGTTTATTCCGGTCATGTGATTACGATATGGTTCTTGTAAAAATACTCAATTTGGGAAATCGTAAGAATTCAAGGACGTGACCACGCCCTTTATTTGTTCAAGACAATGTATGAGCGGATTTGCAAACAGGTGACAGCAAATACTTGAGCTGTTAATGTCGTAACTGCAAAATATGGTTCGAAATTCCCTCTCGTGTTTACAGGCCGTCTGAACTTTTTTGTTGACAAAAAATCTGAATTATTGCGCACTAGTAAGACAACATGAACCACTTGTAAAAAAATAACCGAGTGTATAAAATCGGGACAATACACAAAAAATGAGGCAATATTCATAACAAAGTAAGCAGAATGCTTCGGAAATCACTTTTTCACGAAGTATATTCCAAGTGACCCAGAACTATATTGAGCGTGTTAATTTCCCACTGTCGTTGCGAAGTTATTTACTTCCTAGTAACCATGGAATTCGTCGCGGCTGTCTTTGATGTCTGCAAAGGACCGATTGAAGATGGGTTGAAAATGATGCATTCGCGCTTTTAAATAAGGTGCGCTTGGACGATGCTGAGAATTCAGTTTTTTCTTGCAACCAAACATACTAACACAAGCGTCGATCAGTGTCTTTAGTCATCTTTTTACACTGACAAATGTGACAAATCTCCTTCACCGGAAACCATCCCCCAATTTGCATATCACAATAAACACAACCGCTGGCACTGAGTGTCAGCGTGGCCGTGTGGTCAAAACCGAAACGAATTATCGAATGCACGGTCAATATTAGCTGCAATTGGCTTTTAAACAAATGAAATACACGAAATATTCACAATTTCTTCATTATTCATGTCGAGTTACTTTTTAACCAGACCACATGCGTTCAGTTTCGTTTGCCGGCTTCAAACTGATATTGTTTGTGGTAATTAAAATAGTACGAGAAGGCGAAGGAAGCCAAATATTTCCCATCATCTATTAATTAATTAAAATTGATAATTTCTTTTATTTTACTGAAATTATGAATTGATAAGGCGGGTGTGTTGCGATTATTATGCTCCAGACCTGGAAGATGGAAAATCAAAGGTGCATCTAGGGCTGTGCAGTGGTGACCCCTGTCCTCTTAATCTTAGTCTTGCCCATTCATCATTACATGTACCAACATTCTCCCTTGCATTTCAACCATTGCTACTCCAATTTGAAGGATATTTGGTTTTGTGATCGAGCATCATGGGGAAACAATGCCTGTGTAGCTGCTGTAGCATGTGTTTCTTCCCACATTTTTTCAGAGTTGTGGTACTTTTTCACTCTTTTGAGTTAGAAAATTTTGTTTATAACTAGTTGATTTGTTACAATTTGTTGCAAAGTGCCTGCTAATACCCTCAATTGTATTGCTACAGAATTTTCTGGTGAAGATTTTGTTCCTATTACTTATGAAGCAACAACCTAATGAATATTCTGTATAAAGCCACAAATCTGATGTTTGACACTTTTATCGGAGCTGTTTTGAAGGCTTATGGAACTCAAAATGTTGATTATGGCAGGACTTTTCTATTCACCCATTAATGGATAAATTAAGTGTTATAGTTGGAAGTAAGAAGCATGAAAGGTCCAGAACTAAAAGTCTAAAAAGAATGTTTTGAAATGTAACATGATTTTTGCAGATACACTTATTTGGAGGTTTACCTGTCTGATAGTGTTTGGAACATGTGTGGCCAGGATCTTCAAAAAGAAAAAAGAGTTATACTTTGAGAAAAAAGGCATATGCCTTGAGTGCTGGACGTAGAGTCATACAAGGAAGAGAGCCCCCCCCCCCTCCCCCTCCCCCCCCCCCGGAAATTTGTGTCAACTTGTCACCTTTTTGGGATTGCTTTGTGTACTGCGTTCTTAAAAAAAATATGTGAGACCCTCTAGATGTGCCCTTCTGATCTCAATAAGCCTCCTTGGGGAAAGTACATGCAATAATGGTTATGTAAGGTTGATTTGATGTCTTTTGAATAACAATGTACTTTTAAGTACATTAGAAGGTTTATTGCAGTGACAGGTTACAGTTACCCTTATGTCTTCTCCAACAGATATCATGAGTGTATTGCTGTCCAAGAGGTAAACAAAGATATTATACTTATTGATAAACCAGACAAATTTAATAATTTAATCACTATCAAATTGATGCATGGGATAAAGGGGTTACAGTGTAAGGGGTTTGTAAATATATTTATTCAACTACAATGTATGACTTTGCAGTGCATTCTACATAGGAGAATATCATAGTTTTTTTCCAAACCACCACAGTGACACATACATCTTTATATTGGGAGACACTTTTTTGGCCTTCCATACTTCTAGTGGACTCCTTCAAGTTGACCTTTGTTGAACTCCCCAAATCAAAACATAAACAAAAGAAAATGTCTGCCTTCAATCAGTGAGCACTCCACTTATAACATTTGGTCTCAATCTTTATTACTTTCATGAATTAGGAAAAGATTTCTTCGAGTATGTACTTCAATGTTTATAGAATACAGCTGTTATTTTATTTTGAGGTATTTTATTGTAAAAATTTGTTCTCTTACTTATGCCACAGCAGACTTTCAGGTGGTGTTATTTACACATGGCAGCAGTTCCATGGCAAATTTCAGTTTCCACATGTTCTATGTTTCATTCCAAGCATTTTGGTATATAATTTTTGGGGTTATTCATTTTGGGACTTTTTTAGACTTGATAGAAAATTACATGAAATTTGACCAAAGTTAGGTTGGACGTCCCCTTAAGAATACACATTGTGGTTGTTTCTCAAATTTATTGAATGGTATCATCGACATCATTTTACATTGACAATTGAACAATTGCAGAAGATGAACAATCGGTTGAACCGATATTCCAGGAGCCGTTGCCGTTGTCATCCCATTGCCCATAATCGGCCGATTGTGGTGGCCGGTTCCAATCATCGGTTGAACACTACTATAAACCTATCCTTTCCTCTCGTTGGTTTGAAAAGTCTGGATTAGACGTATCTAGTTACCTCCTGCGGATACTGCTTCTGGTCGAGTGACTAAAGACCTCACGTATTACCAACGTCAGTGTTAAAAAAGGGCTCGCCCAGTACAAGGCTGCAGATGCTAGACAAAACCGTGAATTTATGGCCAATACCCAGCAATCTCCTGACACCCAGGAGCCGTTCTCAAAATTACACACCCAAATTGAAACCCATAACCCTGAGCCCAAGAGGCGAATAGAATCCCCCTCCTGCAAATCCCAAACTTGGAAGGATGGGCATGACTAACATTGTTTCCACACAAAACCCAATTACAGTAATGAAAAGATTGACCTGTCGCCCGACAAGTCTCAACGGTCCATACACCTTTCACACTCAGGCAGAACTCTCAGGGGAGGAGGACATATAGGGACCAAGAGGCCTCAGATTGCCGGTAAATCGGGGATCTAGGGACCTACTCAGGTCAGCCGGGAAAGGGGGCCCTTTGTGGGAAACGGAATAGCGAAAACGAGAGAGCGGATGCGTTATAACCTGGTAGGGAGGGGCGATGCTCTCGTGTTATGAGAGCATATTTCCCAGTTTCCCTTATATCATTGGCAGAATTCAATCCTCAGTGGGATGGTCCCTCTTACTTCTTGAGGTACCAGGAGGAAGGGAAACTGTTGTTGCGCCCCGAGAGGGGCTTGTTTGATGTAGGGTGGAGGGAGGCACTAAATGGCCAGATCTACAGTGGGGATGCTACTACGGGTATATGTGGGGGGAAATCCCTTTATGGGACCGGAAGTAGCAAAATAGAAAGTGGGGTGCTTCTTGTTGTTTCAAATGTTGCGGGAATGTTTTTTCAATACAGCATTGCGGGGTTCACTGTTAAGCGGGAGGGACACTGTCGCTTATTTGGGAAGACTGCCAATTGGGTCAAACATTTTTTGGGCGCTGTAGCAGCGATAGGTCAAACCGGGCGGTATGTTCAGGGGTTTGAGTTTCAACTACCATTGCAGGGTGGTTCGCAGTGGTGTCGTTTTGAGGGGTATTGTTGGGAGTCCCACTGGAGGAGTAAGAAAAGAGTATTCATAGTTGGGTATTGTCGGAGGACAAATCAATGGTGTGATGCGCTATCGGGGTTTGGGGGAAAGATGTTGGGTGTGTGTGTGCCATCTTGTGAGTTAAGAGGGAGTGGTCTGTGGGAAGTGGTCCGTGGTGCGTGGTCCTGGTAGAACAATGCTCTCATGGATGACGAAATTAAAGCTTACAAGGTTGGAATGGATTTCAGCGGTGAGAACATAGGGGACCAATCAATCTTATGGGACGGGATGTCCTGTATTACTGTCGGTTCATGAGTTGTCGGTGGGGGTCTCACGTACTGGGGAGGATCTCGTGTGAGCGCTCGAGAGTATAGGATCACAGAGGATCGTATTGTAAATTGGGGTGCAATGTTGTAGCTGGTTAAGGGTGGCAGTGAACGACGTTGAGGGGCTTCATCTTGTTCGGAGATACTGGAATCGGGTTCAAGTTGTCCTTTTTATGCGCGGGACTGGATACTTCACTGTTGGAGTTGTCACTATCGGGTATCTCCCTGGATACGTGGGAAAGGTGTATGGACCGTTGAGACTTGTCGGGTGACAGGTCAATCTTTTCATTACTACATGTAATTGGGTTTTGTGTGGAAACAATGTTAGCCATACCCATCCTGCCACAGTTGGGATTCACCGGGGAGGGTGGAGGCGATTCCATTTGCCTCTGGGGCTCAGGATTATGGGTTTCAATTTGGTCTCCGGGGGGGGGGGGGGGGGGGGGGGGGGGGGGTCAGGAGATTGCTGGGTATTGACCATAAATTCACGGTTTTGTCTAGCATCTACAGCCTTGTACTGGGCAACACCCTTTTCTAACACCGACGTTGGTAATACATGAGGGTCTCAATCACTCGTCAAGGAGCAGTATCCGCAGGTGGTAACTAGTTACGCCTAATCCAGACTTTTTCAAACCAACGAGAGGAAAGGGAATCCGACGGTAGGTTTATAGCTGTTGCTGGTGTAAGGTTATTATACACCGAGTAGCACCGTCGATTTGCTCGATGCGGGAATGGGGTTAAAGTTATGCTGTATGAGGAGTCCGTGGAATAACAGTGTGTCAAGAGACGATGTGTCTCAGTAACCAAAGTGGAAAGTAGGTGAAAAATACACCAAGGGAGTGAGTGATTGATTTCACTGTGGGGATGAAGCATTTCAGCGTGGAGCTGGGGGAGCTATTTGGTATTTACGGGTCTATGTCTTGTAAAGTAGTGAGTAAACTTTGTGAGTTGTGGTAAAAAACACTTCATTCAATGTGGAGCTGGAAGGACATATTTGGTATTTATGGGTGTGTTTCTTGTAAAGTGGTGAGTAAACTTTGTGTTTTAGGGTAAACACCACTACAATCAGCACAGGGCTGGGAGGAAAAGAAGTGAGAAAACGTCGAGTTTTAGGGTTAAAAACACTACAGTATGCACTAGGAGGTACCGGGTACTGGATCAACACTTTGGATTTGGAGTGTTAGACAGACACAAACTTTTCATTTTGTAAAGTAGTGAGAAAACGTTGTGTTTTGGGGTAAAGGGCACTACAGTAGGTACTGGGAGGTTCTGGGTGCTAGGTTGACACTTTGGGATTGGAGTGGGAACAAGACACCAGCAAGTGCAAGTTTGGATGACAGGACTCCGTTTATATTAGTGCTGGACTGAGATTTAGAGGTATCTCATTACTAATACGCAACAACGTGCTTGGTTGATATGTTATTCACTTTTCTGAGGGACAGGAGTTGATTCGTGTAATTGTCATGGGAGACATGGATATGTTACAGTGGGAAAAGATGCGACAAGTAAATAAACAGTTTCTGTGACAGGAATTCATGCTAATGATCAAAAGGTGCCACCGAGTATATATGCTTATCTCGAGATCATGTGATAGTTTCTCGAGGTCTTGAGATATTATCTCGAGATATTATCTCGAGATCTTGAGATATTTTCTTGAGATCTTTAGATATTTTCTCGAGATCTTGACATAGTTTCTCGAGATCTTGAGATATTACCTCGAGGTCTCGAGATATTTTCTCAAGATCTCGACATAGTTTCTAGAGATATTATCTCGAGATATCGAGATAAAAAGAGTATTGAGGGTGGTCCAAATCAGTATCTGTTGACACAGTCGTTATTACGGGCAGGTGTCGCGATCTAAGTCACACCATTTTGGGCAAACTGTTAGTCAAGTAACCAACTGAAGTACATGTTTATTGACAAGTGTGGCATAGCAGAGTTAAGTACCCCGGAAAAATGATCGTCTAGTGGATTTGGGTTAGGACTACAATCGTGGCAAGTGGCCACAGGACAATTTAAATGTTCAGTTTAGGAGGCAACCAGTTTCTGTGGAGTCTGCAACAATTCTTGATACTGCAGCTGCAGCAAAAGGGTGAATTCAAAACACATAAAAGTTACTTACAGTTTTCTACGTTTATTCACAAAACCCTAAATAAAGTTCCTACAATTTAAACTGTGAGGAAATATTTTCTCTCTGGTAAATTTATAAAATATATCAGAAACGAAATGAGACTAAGTCGAAATTATCGCATCGCTCTCATCGCGTCCTGTGTCTGGAACTGTTGTCTGGCCTGGCAGCGTTCGGCGGCGTTCTTCCACGAGAATAGGAGAGTGACTTCTTACACGACGGAAGACCAGAGAGAGAAGTAACAACTCGGGTGATTCCGTGGGTTTATATACAGTTTAATTCGCGCTTACTCGGGCAGATCTTGTTTCAATTAACGTCACAAAACACCACAGAACACCACTTATACCCCAAGATGGCGGAGAGGTATTTCTTAACCCCTTACTTCCATTCCGGGATAGTAGGGCATCCTGTGGGTATCCTATGCTAATACTATGCGTTCTCACATTTAAAAGGACACTGGCATTTAGTAGGTGTACAATTTCAATACCGACAGTACCGCCCAGCGAACGTGCTATATTGCACAATTCTCAGAGCTGAAAGTGATACTGGGTGTGTTGAGGTTAGGTCAGGTCAGTATACAATGCTAAAATCTGTCAAAAGCATTCTGATGGGGTTATCCTAGGTTAGGTTTTTACTAACTAATATGCCAATCATAATATCAAATTCTGTCGAAAACACCTTAGTAAGGTTACTTTAGGTCAGACTATTGTCTAATTTCGTGTCTCGTGCTCCACTTCTGTAGCAAGTGTGCAGAGTACTTTTAGGTCAGTTGCACTGATGTTATGCAATGCAATTATACTAGGAATATGAATAAAATTACATAACTTGTGCCTGAAAACAGCGTTTACTTATTAAAGTTTATACAACAGAGAATTATTACCAAGTAGGACTTGGCCACTCTGATTAACACATTAACACTTCGGGAACCGAGACTCCCAAGTGCAATCATATGACTCCGACGCGCCCCACGGAAGTTAACCCGACGTGCTCCGTGGAGGGCATTTCGTTACAATCCTTCCAACCAAGACGCGAGGTCCGGTAAACTTTTATCGGAGCTCGAGTCTGGATCAGATGAATTCCAGAATTTACTGACCAGGATGATCTGACCCATGGAATCAGGATGACCAATTACATGTGGTGACCAGGATGTATTAGCATCACGGTCAGCACTGTGACGGGAATCCATGACCAGGATCAGACACTACCGGTTTAGGGATAAGAAATGCACTACATGGATTATTTATTAATGTTTGACAATACCGGAACACCTCCAGACAACAGGAATCACCTTTTTCTCTTAAGGCATTACATTCTCAATTACTCAATTAATCCTAAAAATAAAATTTAACTGATATTGATAACAATGATAACAATACCTATATTTCCACGTCTCCTACATCATGATTCTATTGGTGGGGAAAAACTGATAATAGAAGGCCGTATAATCGAAGCTATGCTTCTTCAAAGGGGTTCCCCATAGGAGGTCAAAACGACACAGAGGACAGCTTTGCTTTTGTTGCATCCAAGTTAACCCACAGTAGAGATGTACTATCTGAGTACATTGCGGACAACGATATGCTTTACGGGGCCCAACAATGTCCACCAAGCATATCGCACATTGTCTCCCATCTCCATCAACTAAATTTTGTCTGGCTTGAAAGATTCTAAGGCTTGCATACAATTCAAGCGAGGATTGCAAGACTTGATGACTGTATTGTGCACTTTCCCATTCATAGGTATGTTCCACCTGCACATGATGGAATGTTTCACCAATTATCATCCGATATTCGCAGGGTAAATCAGGTACGGAGATTTGACTATATTCACTAGGGCGAAATGGACGGACCGGAGTTGATGTGATGAATGTATCGATCCCATTCTCCGATTCATAAGGGATTCGTTGATCATAATAAGTTCCGTCCCACCGTGGGTCATTCCAATAACGAATAACACTTATACGGCTTGATCGTGCTGCCTCCCGAGGGGTTGCCAATCAAACCGTATGTTCGATTACCACTATGTGAGGCGTCACCAGTTCGCGTCCTACTTCCGTTGTATGGAGACAATACTGGTACAAAACTTGAGTTCAAATCAATTCCAAGTGACCGGTGACTTCGTTTAACTGTACCACATCCCACACACGGATTTTACGCTGAAAAGCGAAAGCTCCGTTGTGAAAGATCATAGGTACAGGGATACGAAATCTCTGTGTCCAGTACTCTAATTGCTCCGGAAGAAAATCTTCTGAAGTTGGGTTAACTATACGGTATGCATATGCAGTGGCCATTTTTCAAGGATTTAATATTACTTGTATGACTACAAACGATGTCAACTATGAAAACTTAAAACTGACTGTAAACAATTCTATATCAAGTGCAATAAAACAAAATAAATGTGACTGACTATACTCAATAATTGGAAAATAATTGCAAATCTCAAAAACTATTTTACACTATTCTACAGCTGTGCCGTATGAACAATTCTACTTTCTCCGTTAATGGTTCTTCGTTAGTTTTTAGTCTGTTGTCGATAGTGACGAAACTAGGAGTCACGTCTAGAATGTCACCATGTAATTTTTGCAATACAAATAACTTTTTCGTTTACTCGGAGTACTTTCTTTGCTTGAAAAATCAGAAAATTATATAAGGACGTCCAAAAATGACAACAGTGCCCGACGGAGTCGCCTTCTCAACTTCTGTCATTAAAACTCAAAACTCATGTGGGTCCATTTCAGATGGTACTGGAAGCTTCGGCTCATTACCAATGCCCCACCTCATGGGTGCACGGCAGTGCAGGCAAGCAGCTTGCTCATGGGCACCTGCTTTTGACCTGGCCCATGCAATACCACAGGAGTAGTGGATTTGTTGTTTACATTGGCCACACTCAAATAAATCCTGCCAATTTTTAGAAATTTCTGTTAAACAAATACAACAAGGGTCTCCAAGACCCTTATAATGAGTTTGTACCTCTGTCATCTCGTTATATTTAATAATTTGGTTTCGTAAACTAAAGCGTTGTAATCGTCTTCCTTCGTGTAGGATTAAAGCTTCACGAAGGAGGCGATACTGTTTTTGTTGTTTCTCCAATTCATAAGTTTTCTGTACGTTACCAGGAGGAAAGAATCGTGCAGGGTGCATTTGGTGCTGATAAAATCCAAATGAATCATCAGCATCTTCACTAGCGGGATATGTACTACCAGGGAAGATCTCATGACTCCTGAATGGTCGAACAAAGCCAGGATCGGCTATTAGGTCCAGTTCAGCATCCAATTGATTTCGTTGATGGTCATAATAACGGCCATTCCAATAGGGGTCATTGACATAATGAATGACCTTGTCAGGACCGGGACTAGTGACCTCATGGGGTTCAACTTCTACTGGGAACTCCGGAAAGTACAAAAGATGGGGAAATATTACTTTTCTTTCCTCAGAGAGATAAAAACGATAGCCAAGTTGGTGTTGCATTATCTCTGTCTGGCCATTGGCAGGATTATAATCTCTCGTATTCCATATACGAATGTACCTTAGGCGGCGACATCTCCATAAATCCTTTGGAAAAAATAAACAATGATCAGTACAAGGGGAAACTGCATGTTGGAAGGCCTCGCGTTTATGTAAATCAAACATCGCCTGCTCCTCCGCGAATTCTTCAAACTCTAATGTATTTACCGAAGCCATTCCAACAGCAAAGTAATCAATACAACAAAAATATATACGACTATATTTAAAACAAAGAAACCACTATGTCACAATAGAATTACGTATAGTACACTAAAATTTACACTTGACAATACGCTCCCCTGGGTTCGTCTGCAACTTGGTGCACTCAATCAACACTCTTTCCACCAACTTTCAAATTTGTTTGCCTTGATTACTGGAGTCCTGTGTGTAACTTATCTAATACACTCCAGGAACTCCGAATCTAGAATAAATGGTTACACTGTTAGAACAGAATTACTAACTTCTTGGAAAAATTTTGACTAATAAACAAGACAAACACAGACGACCCGTGATCGTCATGTATCAGGTTTCCAATCAATGGATATTCATAAATTGGGAAACCAGATTCATGAAAATCTTATGTACATAAATTAGTCTTGTTAGACTTTTCTGCTTATGTTTCTGCTTAGAATAATAATAATGCATTTCTCAACCTTCTTTCTGAAGGTTTTCATTTCGTGTTGGCAACTGATAATACCGATACACAGTATTTGGGCCTGTTCGGTAATCAGACGTTGACCCTGTGAAATGTCCAACATAATCTGGGTGGTATTGACGATAGACAACAAAGGGTTGAAAACTCCTCGGTCGTCCATCTGAGTGATATCGTGCTCGTCTTCGACGACTATAGTCACGATATCTTGCACAGAAGGGAGTAAACTCTGCTACATTTCTTGGCATGTGAAATCTATGATGTACACTGCTGGTGGTAGCCACCCGGTGACTATAATACCGCAGAGGTTCACTTATCTCACCCTGCTCGTTGATCTTTGGATATTGTAAATCAGGGCAATTATAGATCACTAAATATCTAGACCTATTTGCAAAAGTTAAATGAGTATCGATAGCACGGTCATAATAATATATTAACTCTCGCTCAACCTCTATATATAGTATATTTAAATCAAAATCAAAATATTGACATCCAAATTCATCCTCAATACTCAAGAGATCTGTATCTCTCATAAAATCTTGTTCATAGGTATTGGGTCGTATGATATCGCAATCAAATTCATGAGGAGAGGCCAACGGGCGAGGTGTCCCGAAAAACTCGCTCCTTGCCCACTCCCACGGTCTCGGTCGAATATCGATTATAGGCTGTGAGACAACATTAGTAGGTAATGGAGTAAATTGTCTTGCTTCTACATCACTTAAAGGAGGGGTGTGTACTTCTAATTCAAGATCAGCTCGTGCAAGTTCATTCTGTATCACACTGATACCGGACTCTGCTGCATCGGAGTCCAGAACAGTGGTAGAATCACTAGGCATAGAATCACTCGTGGGTGTGGTCATACTGGAAGAAGTATGTGATCCTACTGTAATGTCATAAACAAATCCACCGAGTCCATCTTGGTTCTCAGGGTCTCGATGAATAATTGCATCATGGGTTCTAACAGGTAATCTTGGAGGAAGAACTAACGTTTCCACGGTATCCGTAGGCGAATAAGGTGGAAGTCGTTGAAGTCGTTCAGGTGAATATAGTAAAATAGAATCAGTAGGGGTTTGAACACTACTTGGAGGAGTCGACAAAAGGTCGGAAGATGCTATAGAAGGTGATGGTGATGCTTCTATTGATGCCAATACAGATACACAATTATCAGATGAATTGCTATTCATATTTACGTTTATACTAGATGAATTAGTGTCTTGAAAAAGTTCTCGTGAAACGGTACTATTACTGTCAGTTCCAGTACTAACTGTACTTGAAGTTTCATCATCATATAAATTGTCACGATCATTATAATAACTCTGGTAATCAGGGAAATCATCGATCCCACTGTCAACACTAGAATCAGATTCTGCCATTTGTACACTGATCACTGAAACAAAAACACACAGTGTGTGAACTACTGTTTTTCAGTTTCTTTGTCTATATCAAACATAGTTATGTGGACATTGGCAGAATCCACATCATGTTGTACACGGGGATATATTGATTTCCTATTAGGTTGAGAAGAAGGTCTAAAGTTTTGAACAGCTTTTCTCATCATGTCTTTAATACTCTTAGGAGGTTGTTGTGGTTGTTGTGCTCCAGTTGGATTAGCAGGAGCTGAAGGCTGTGGTCTAGATCCCATACTAGTATAGATTTCATCATCAGCAAATGCAAAATTAGACATTTCACTATCATCAACAGCAGAAAAAGTCGGTTTACTTTTACGGTTTCTTAACCACTTGTATATCTGTTTGTGTCTATCGGCTCGATAGCACTTCCAAAGCAGATATATTCCTATTATTAATGCAACAGTCGCGAGAGCATAAGCCCACTTAGGGACTTCAAATGATTCCGTCATTTGTAAATTTAGCGAGTCAAGTTCATGAATTAAGTCATCCATGGGTAAGTCATCTAAGTGTTCTATTCCTTTCGGTATCGTAAACGTCGATATATTCACTCTCTATGACAGGTTTCCACATCTGTCGTTGTAACAACGAGAAATTTGGTAACACCGTCTTTGTAACAATCCGAAAAGTAGAGTTATCCCTTTTATGGAAATAACTCGGTAACATTAATTGACCGCTCGATGCCATACATAACGGTTTTAATTCCAAAATTCCAATTGGCGGAAGAATCCGTTTTGGTTTCAGATTTCTTCGTTTCGGACACGTAATTGAGAATCGTAGTGGGACATCTGTCGTGATGTACCACATTCCTTCATCGATTCTAGTACTGAACGGGAGGTCGATATTCAATCGAACTTCCGTTTGACATAAGTTCGGAATCTCTAATTTCATGTTTAGAAACAAGGCTAACATACAACTTGTTGTCGTATGTATCGTTCGTACTACTACTAAAGGACAAAACAACTTATTGTTATCTACACATTGGTCATGTCCTATTTCTGGGACATACTTCGTCCTTTCTTTAATAATAATTAATATGTCAGATTCAAGAGTATATATTGCTACTAATTTATTTGCGACTCGCGACGCATTCTTGGTTACATTGACAAAGGGTACAGGCAAAGCCTGCACCTTGAACACTTCGAATTGTAAGTTCGAATTATGTAAGGGGATCTTCATAAAGATCACCAGTTTATCATCGTCAAAAATGGCAGCCGTCGTAAGCAAATGATAATATTGCCATAATTCTGTCGTCAGATCTAGCGGTAACATTGACTTATCATCTAATTGAACTTTAATACTCATTAATACTGAGATCAGTAGTGAAGGATCCACTATTTTCGGTGATAACTTCCTATCGGCTAGAATATCCATTTGATCATGTAATCCCCGCAGAGTGGTTTCTGCGGCGATTATCATTGATTCCACTTGACTCATTACAAACTCAAGCTGATGATAAGCATGAGTGAAATGTTCAAGATATAATATTCGATCTTCATGATTCTGAACTACTTGATTTACTTGACCTTGAAATAACATCAATTCGCGCGACATATTTAACATAAATTCTCTGTTTTTCAGAATCGCTTCATGATTCATCTTAATGAAGGTTAAACTTTGTTTTTGAATATGTTGAATCATTGCTTGATTAGTACTTACACGTCTTAAATTATCTGCTATCCCATTTAAATCTGACTGGGATACAGTTCCGAAAAGAAAACTCAATCCTTCACCTACAAAGTCGAACAAACCTCGTTTCTTCCGAGACGAGATTATTGTATGGCCATGTAATCTGCGGTAATCGTTCAGATCCTCTTTTACTCGTTTAACACGATTATTTAGGTATCTGATCTCCTGGTGTATATCCATTATGATCGATCGTAATGCAACGGCAAGAGTAGAGTTTTCACCATTTACTTCTACAAAAGTTTGTCGAAAAGCTGTGGTTGTAGCATTATACAAACCATCGGTATATTTCATACTTCGATCAAGTCTACGCACATATTGTATAAAAGGCTGAAGTTCATAAACAAACATTGTACTCCAATCACTAGTTATCATATTTACTTCTTTCACTTTCTTAAAAATCACATTGTTTCTAATAATAGTATGTCCATCTATTATTGTAGTCAAAAGACCAACTAATAACATCCAATGCAACATCTTGCTCCTACAATGAGAAAGGAAGCAAGAGTTAGCGCAATGAGTAATACGCGATTCAAGTACTTTCACTCTGACGATTTACTTCCCGGGTGTAAAAGGTCAGAAGGTTAATCTAACTACAAGAAGTCTCAGTCAGTTCGCGAGGCTGACAAGACTTATAGTTTCGTTCCGAACAAATCATAACTCAATATAATTTTGTTACTCATTTTACACTTTCTCTCGTCTTTCTCAAACTTAAGGAGAGGCATCTGCCATTATGTGTTACGTTTAATTATCATTAGTCTTGTGGTAACATTTAATCACTAGTACTCCAGGTAGTAGGAGGTATCATAACCACTCCTAATTCTAATTTCTCACCTGGTTCTTTAATCTTATTGTGGTCTCTTAACACAGCTTGTATGCAAGAGATCATCTCAGTTATATCTTTACTTGGTTGTTTTGGTTGAGGCTCACTACTTTGGCCTTTTTCTTCAATTATTTGCAATTGATCAACTTCCATTGTTGAATCATTTAATCGATCATTTTGATCATTAGCAATGAACCTTGACGGTTGTTGATCAGCTGAAGGAGCTCGTAGCTCTTTCATGCGTCTCTTGTAATCTCGTACCTGTTGTACTTGTCTTAATTCTGCTAAAGGAACACCATCTTCTTCTGAAGAAGAATGTTCTCGTCTTTGTCTTTTATTCTTAATGAATGACGTTAAGGGATGTTTTTCTTGAATCCCTTGCATATCATCACCTTCATCACTGTCATTACCGTCGCTACTGCTACTGTATTCAGTAGTCGACTGTTCTGATGGGGCAGCATAACGTTGTATTCGTTGCGCTCTAACAGGTTGGACAGGTTGAGGCACTTCCCATTCTTGAGGCGCTTTACTAAGTCTTTCTCCATGACATTTAATTATTCTGTGAGTTAATTGATCTTGTATCTTGTAACTCACTGGACCTGTTCTCTCAATGACTCGAAATGGGTAGTCCCATTTCGATTCTAATTTTCCTTTAGATTTACCTGAGGAGTATAAAACAGGATCACCTACTTCAAAGGTGATATCCTTTGCTGTAATATCATGTAATCTTTGTTGTTTTAATACTCGTTTCTTTTGTGCAGCTTGTTGTTTTCTGAATGCTTTATGTTGTTCCTGAATGGCTATCTTATGAGGTTCTTCACCTACATATTTTTCTCGAGGTTTAAGTATGTTGTCGAGTGGTAAAACCGCATCTCTGCCATACACCAGATAAAATGGAGAGAATCCAGAAGATTCGCTGCCATTAAACCTGATGGCTGCCATAGCTTGGTTTAGGAATAAATCCCATGTTTCTAATTCTTCTCGAGCTAGTTTCGCTAAGATGTCATTCAGCGTTCTATGTAGCCTCTCCACCTTCCACCTTAGATTGTGGATGGAAGTGGGAAGTGGTTACATGATGTATCTTGAAATAGTCAGTTAAATATTTCATCACTGCATTTACATTTTCAGATCCATTATCTGTTAATATTTCTAAAGGACATCCAAATCTTGGAAAAATTTGATCTATTATCAAGTTAGCAATTGTTTCCGCCTTTTTAACTGGAAATGCTTCAGGCCAGCCAGAATAAATATCTATGAAGGTCACAATGTATTTGTTTCCTGATAAAGTCTCAGGGTGTGGACCACTCATATCCAATGCTATTTTAGCAAAGGGGTATGGAGGTCTATCAGTCTCTTGCAATGGCAAAGTGTGAGCTCTGGTGTTACGGGCTCGACACACAAGACAATTTTCTACATGTTTATAAATATGTTTATATAAATCTTTCCAATAATATTTTCTACTGATATTATTGTATACTTTGTCTATGCCAAGGTGACCTAATTCGTCATGGTATTGTTTCAACACATCTGCATGTAATTGTTCTGGTATGCACAAACGTACCCGTGGGTTATCATCAACTGTACTGATGTAATATAATACTCCCTCAATCATGAGGTATCTACTACTAATGTGTGCAGGGGTATTGTTACCTTGATACTTCTTAATTATTTCTATAATCTTTTCATCTTTCTGTTGCTCTACCTTCATGTCCAAATCTTTGTAATTAATTGCTTGTGGTTCAGGCAGAACCTGAGGTTCATCTGTGATGACATGTACATATCTTTGAGGATCAATTTTGTTACTATTGATAATACCAATTTGTAATGCTTTCTGATTTTCCACATTATCCATCTCGTACCCGGGGTCAGCATTTGCGATTCCCTCAGGTAAACGAGAAAGTAGGTCAGCACATGTATTCTTTCTACCTGGTAAATATTCAATCTTGCAATTGTAGCTAGCTATCTTCAGTGCCCAGCGTTGTACTTTGGCATTGTTTTGCGGACTTTTCAACAAGTACTGCAAGGGGGCGTGGTCTGTCTTAATAACAAACTCTGCTCCCTGCAGGTAGTTATTGAATTTATCCAAAGCATATGAGATAGCGAAAGCTTCTTTCTCAAATGTCGACCATTTCTGTTGGGTTTCACCCAATTTATGAGATAGGAAGACAATGGGTTTTTCATCAGGTACTCCAGGTAGTTGACCTGTTTCGTCATCACATGGTTGTGCCAATACCGCTCCGACACAGCGGCCACTGGCGTCTGTGTAAAGCACGTAAGGCTTTCTTGGATTTGGGTATGACAAATGAGCAACTTGAGTTAAACGATCTTTCAACTCTTGAAAGGCTTTTTGATGTGTGTCACGCCAATGAAATCTTGCATATTTCTTTGTCAGTTCTAATAATGGTTGAGCAATTTCACTGAACCGAGGAATAAATCTACGATAGTATGAAGTCATGCCCATAAAAGATCTCACTTCTGTCACCGTTTTCGGCGGACTTAATTTTCGAATGACCTCGACCTTTGAAGTATCAGGTTTAATTCCATCTTTACTAATTACAAAACCAAGATAAGATGTTTCAGATTGAAAGAAGGAACACTTCTTAGCTTTTAGCTTCAGTTTATGTTTTCCTAGTCGACCAAACACTTGTTTAATGTGGTCAATATGAGATTTTATGTCACGGCTGAAAATCAAAATATCGTCAAGGTAGGCCAGAGAAAAATCCTCTAGGCCCTCCAAGACGCTTGTCATGAGGGATTGATACACCGAGGGCGCGTTCACGAGTCCAAAGGCCATCACATTGAACTCATAAAGGCCCTTATGACAAACAAAGGCCGTTTTAGGTCTATCTTCTTCATCCATCTTGACTTGTCAGTAACCCGACTTCATGTCAAGGGTGGTGAAGTATTGACATCCATTCAATAAAGTAAAGATGTCGTCAATCAATGGAAGCGGCCAGTTCGTAACTTTCGTGACTTCATTGAGCTTGCGGAAATCAACGCAGAAGCGTTTCGAGCCGTCTTTCTTATCCACGAGCAAGCATGGAAAACTCCATGCACTATTTGACCTTCGAATAATTCCAGACTGAAGCATTTCTTCAGGTGCTTCGTCCATAAGTTTTCTCTTCAGTAATGGAACTCTATATGCTCTACTTTTGATTGGTGGCGCATCACCTGTGTCGATGCGCATCTTAACTGTATCTGTCTGGGTTAATTCTTTATCAGTTTTTGCAAACAAGTCTTTATTATTATTGATGACTGGCATCAACAGGTGCCGTTTGTCTTCAGGCACCTGTATGTCAGCATCTGTGATCTGGTCTTCAGGAGTATTTTGAGTTAAGATCTGATTAACTTCTAAGACTTTTTCTTCCTGTTCTATTGGCTCCAGTTTTCCAACCAAACATCCCCTTTTCAAGGTATAATGTTTGTTGGTACTGTTCACCAACAGTACAGGTATGGTTTCATTTCCATTAGTGACTATACTGTTACTAACTAAGAGGCCAGGCTGTTCAGCCACGTGACCTTTAGTCAGTCCATGATGTTCTAAGTATTTTGTGTCAAAGACAGATTTTACACCGGAAGCTTTTGCTGTACACAAACAAGTGGACTGTGGTTTAAGTTCCACCTGATTGATCAGTCTAGTAAGACAACTCACCTGTATGTCTTGAACAATGGGTACATAATGACCATCTAATCTCAATTTATGAAATTCCCAATATAAATTAACTCGATTGCCCCTTATCCAATCCATTCCTAATAACATACTTCGATTCAATTCATTTATTACTAAGAACTCATGCACCTGATGAATTCCTTGAATATAAAATTCAAGTCTAACTTTTCCTCGAGGGAGAGTGTCATTCCCAGTAATACCCGCAATCCGAGGCAAAGAATTTTTATCACCAACTAATTTCGGTTGGTGTTTAAGATTTTTCCAAAATTTTGTACTAATACAACTTGTCTGTGCCCCTGTATCTAATAAGGCACGTACTCGTTGTCCTTTGATGTTCACTAAGACACTATTCAAAGAAGCAGCCCCATAATTTATGGTTACTGTTTCCGGTTGAGAATTTCTAAGTTTTTGTTGCTGTTGTTCCCCATTTGGGTAATCATCATTGTTTACTAAGTTATTTCCCTTGGTTTCCATGGAGTGTTTCACTTCCTGTTGACATGGGTTCCCAATTACTTCCCCTTGGGTTTTTCCTGTTTTGTAGTTTTGGGTTTTTCCCAAGTGATTTCTCTTGGCTCCTTATTCTTGGATTCCTATTTCCTGATTCAAATACTTCCTGTTTCTGTTGATTTATTTCAATACAACCCTGCTTACCTGGTTGATTATAATCACAAGACTTTTTCATAGTTTGATTTTCATAAGCATTTTTCATATAAATCATAATATCAGGGTCTACATCTACAATGTGTATCTCTTTTAATTGTTTAGAAGTAAAGTTTTGTAGAACTCTCACATAAACATCTGCACACTTCTGTTTAGGTACATCATATATCCCGCTACTGATGAGTGGGATAGCTATGTTTACAAAATTTTCCTTGTCACATACCTGCAATACTTTTTGTACAGTACTATATAAAACATTGAGACATTTATTTTTATCACTATAATCATTCCAGCGTGGTCCCACAGCATGTATCACTTTTAAACATGGCAACATTCCACAAGTGGTAGTCATATTCTCACCTACTGGAAGATTTCCATGCTGTTGAATATATTGTTGACATTCTTGTTCAAGGGCTGGACCAGCTCCAAGAGCTATAGCTCTGGCAACACCTCCACCATGGGTTAATTGGCTATTAGCCTCATTCACCATAGCGTCAGTAGCTACCTGGGTTATTCCAGTCCTATATACTTTTACTTCCAGACCACTGGTGGTCTGATAGCTGAAACAATTTTGTGAAGTACATTTTGCTTGATGACTGTCCCTTGCAGGGCAGCCATTTTGTGAGTTGGCCTTGGGTTTCTTAGGCCTACCAGTCAGAGGAATGGTTGTGAATTTTACTGTACAATTTTTCCTATTATGTGTGGTCTGACCACACCTTGTGCAGTGAATGCTTTTACTTTTCACTGGAGGAGAATCATTTTTGGTTCTCCTTGTTTGAGACTGAGTACTTGGCTTTATATTACATGTTTTATTACCCGTATTTCCACCTGTTTTATTATTTACAATTTTATTTTTACAATTATTCATACATTCATTTTGTACATTAATTTTCACATCTCCCTGGTGATTTCCATTTTCACTTCTGTTGGGAGCATGTGACTTCTCATTAACTCTGCTCATTGCCCCATATGGGCAGAGTTCCCTTCGTTTAAATTGACTCAGCAATCGCGAGCAAAGTGGTTTGGCTTCCCACAGCGAAAGCAGCAAAAGGTCGCCCCTGGTGACCTTTCACCTGCTGGCTGAATATCAAGTGTTCTCACTTGCTTGGTCAGGTTAACGCGGCAATCACGTTTCACGTGACCAACGCGGTTACAGCGATTGCAAACCGGTCGTGAAAATCGTGTCGGTTTCTGATATCTGCTGTAGTTTTGTCCTCCCCTATTTCGGTATTGACTATTGTACTGATTTTTGTTCTGATTCTGATATGGAGGTCGCGCATAACCTCCACTATAATTTTTCGTTAAAATATTCACCTTATGGCATCAGCGCGCCACACCTATGTCCATGGGAGTCTCGTCTCTCATCTCCAAAGGGAGTTCTACAGGTTCTTCTTGTTCGTCGATGGGATCACGAAATACAGGGTCCCGATAGCGCTCATATTCTTCATATTGTCGGTCGAAGGCCTTCCCAAAGGGCGCTTTTCCTTTGGCGGCTTC
Organism: Pictodentalium vernedei; assembly: GCA_031216915.1. NCBI lineage: Eukaryota > Metazoa > Mollusca > Scaphopoda > Dentaliida > Dentaliidae > Pictodentalium > Pictodentalium vernedei. The sequence goes on from CM062290.1 coordinate 473,730,926, forward strand.
AGAACGGGTGCGAAATTTGATTTTCACGGCATTTTCAAATAATGCTTGACTAACAGCGTTTTCTAGCGTTTTGGGCATGCGACGGATTAGTTTCATCCGAACATCGTTGTCATACAACCCGTCACAAAAGTAATCTGAGAGGTTTTTCTGGATGGTGGGGTTATCAATCTCCTGATCAAAGGCGTCTTTCGCCAGATCAAGCAGTTGCTCAGCATATGAGACAAGGGTTTGATTTTTCCCCTGTCGCATATGGCGCAACTGATTGGTAGCCATGGAGTTATCCATTGTGGCGCTATAGTTTTTCTGGATGGTGGGGTTATCAATCTCCTGATCAAAGGCGTCTTTCGCCAGATCAAGCAGTTGCTCAGCATATGAGACAAGGGTTTGATTTTTCCCCTGTCGCATATGGCGCAACTGATTGGTAGCCATGGAGTTATCCATTGTGGCGCTATAGCGACTTTTCAGTTCGCCATACAGTTCGGACCAGGGCATTTCAGGATTTTTCTTCATTGTTCTTAAAATGAAATCAGCAACTACAAAGTCACTGGTTTGAGTGGCGATTTTAGGTCGTCGCTTCTCTTCTACATCATTTGTCTCACAGAAAAGGTCAAGAGATTTTATCCAACCCCGAAAATTCAAGGGGTTCCCGTCAAATTTTTTAATATGGGAATGAATGGACTGAGCCTGAGTGGCGTTAGCAGTCTTTGCATTACTCTTTTCACTTTGGCGCACGGTTTCATGCAGGTCGATTATGGCAGAAGACGTGGGGTCATTGGCTCGTTTTTCAGCGTCTGCCAATTGATTTTTGACTCTCCGCAGTTTCGCTTGTGCAGTACCCTTCTCATTAGCCAGCTGTAATTCTAAATCAGCTTTCTGCTGTACCAGTTCTGCTTTAACTTGGGCGAGGGCTGTCTGCGTTTGATGAAGGGTTTGTTGTGAGGCAGCATGCTGCTGTGACAAGCTCTGAGCTTGAGAGCTCATTTCAGCAATTTGCAGTTCATACTGACCCACAAGACCTTCCTTTTCTTGTTTCGCTTGAGTAATTTCATCGATTAACCGTTGCTCTCTGTCTGACGATGGCGTCGTCATTTTGAATGAATTTTATTACTATGAAATAATTTACAATTTAATTTTTCTGCTGTTAATGAACGTAAAATGAAGAAAATTGCACCTACCTTGCTAGCTCTACAACTGTTGAAACACACGTGGTTGTCTTTTCAGAATTTCCTGGAATTCCTCGAGATTTTTCACAACTGTTTGAGTTTCCGTTTTTCTCTGATGTTCAGTCAAAAGTTCAATATATCTGATGAGCAACGCTCGGTGCGACCAGTCGAGCATAGTTTGGATGTGATAGCAATTAGCGGTCGGCGTCAGTGTAAATAATGGCACATTGGACATGCAATCAGTTCTACCATGGAGTTGTACCAGTATTGGATTCAGAGGGCGCTGTCTGCGTCTGCTGCCTTAGAAATTTCAGCTGCCAGGCGTTCAATTTACCAGTAAAATTAAGGGATGTCTGTCCCCCATAAATAACATCAAAAAGTTCTCACAAGTTCACTGAGCTCCACAGCGGCAACGTTTTGAGTCAATTTCGGCTTCACTGGGTCCGTTAGGGTTAATAAATGTTTCTAGAATGTTCACCCGATCGTTTCAAGAGAGTTAGAAGTCAGAGTCTACATCCTGATGAACGGCACCATAAAAACTGGCCTGTGGCATAGCAGGGTTAAGTACCCCGGAAAAATGATCGTCTAGTGGATTTGGGTTAGGATTACAATCGTGGCAAGTGGCCACAGGACAATTTAAATGTTCAGTTTAGGAGGCAACCAGTTTCTGTGGAGTCTGCAACAATTCTTGATACTGCAGCCGCAGCGAAAGGGTGAATTCAAAACACATAAAAGTTACTTACAGTTTTCTACGTTTATTCACAAAACCCTAAATAAAGTTCCTACAATTTAAACTGTCAGGAAATATTTTCTCTCTGGTAAATTTATAAAATATATCAGAAACGAATTGAGACTAAGTCGAAATTATCGCATCGCTCTCATCGCGTCCTGTGACTGGAACTGTTGTCTGGCCTGGCAGCGTTCGGCGGCGTTCTTCCACGAGAATAGGAGAGTGACTTCTTACACGACGGAAGACCAGAGAGAGAAGTAACAACTCGGGTGATTCCGTGGGTTTATATACAGTTTAATTCGCGCTTACTCGGGCAGATCTTGTTTCAATTAATGTCATAAAACACCACAGAACACCACTTATACCCCAAGATGGCGGAGAGGTATTTCTTAACCCCTTACTTCCATTCCGGGATAGTAGGGCATCCTGTGGGTATCCTATGCTAATAGTATGCGTTCTCGCATTTAAAAGGACACTGGCATTTAGTAGGTGTGCAATTTCAATACCGACAGTACCGCCCAGCGAACGTGCTATATTGCACAATTCTCAGAGATGAAAGTGATACTGGGTGTGTTGAGGTTAGGTCAGGTCAGTATACAATGCTAAAATCTGTCAAAAGCATTCTGATGGGGTTATCCTAGGTTAGGTTTTTACTAACTAATATGCCAATCATAATATCAAATTCTGTCGAAAACACCTTAGTAAGGTTACTTTAGGTCAGACTATTGTCTAATTTCGTGTCTCGTGCTCCACTTCTGTAGCAAGTGTGCAGAGTACTTTTAGGTCAGTTGCACTGATGTTATGCAATGCAATTATACTAGGAATATGAATAAAATTACATAACTTGTGCCTGAAAACAACGTTTACTTATTAAAGTTTATACAACAAAGAATTATTACCAAGTAGGACTTGGCCACTCTGATTAACACATTAACACTTTGGGAACCGAGACTCCCAAATGCAATCATATGACTCTGACGCGCCCCACGGAAGTTAACCCGACGCGCTCCGTGGAGGGCATTTCGTTACACAAGATTTCTGCGAGGTGTTTTATTACCGTCGCAGGTTCGAGGAGATAAGTCACACAACATTTCATTTCAATCTATAAACACTGTTTCTATCGTACAATCTATTGACAAAACCTTTTATTACCCCCACACCATTGACAGTTTCGAGCGTACATGTATAATGTATTGACAAAACCTTTTATTACCCCCACACCATTGACAGCTTCCAGCGTACATGTATAATCTATTGACAAAACCTTTTATTACCCCCACACCATTGACAGTTTCTAGCGTACATGTATAATCTATTGACAAAACCTTTTATTACCCCCACACCATTGACAGTTTCTAGCGTACATGTATAATCTATTGACAAAACCTTTTATTACCCCCACACCATTGACAGTTTCTAGCGTACATGTATAATCTATTGACAAAACCTTTTATTACCCCCACACCATTGACAGTTTCTAGCGTACATGTATAATCTATTGACAAAACCTTTTACTACCCCCACACCATTGACAGTTTCTAGCGTACATGTATAATCTATTGACAAAACCTTTTATTACCCCCACACCATTGACAGTTTCGATCGTACATGTACAGTCTATTGACAAAACCTTTTATAACCCCCACACCATTGACAGTTTCGAGCGTACATGTATAATCTATTGACAAAACATCTTATTACCCCCACACCATTGACAGTTTCGATCGTACATGTATAATAATTTCACGCCAGGTACAAAATATTGAATCGCATATTCGAAAAATTGCCGAATATTCACAGTGTTACTTGTCTCGCTAATTTCGTCGAAATCTGTTAGTTAGAAGATCAACGGACAAAATCTCCATCTTATTGGTGTTTAAGGTCACATTCGCCATCTAGGGCTATATATTCAGACAGACTCAAATTTGGACAGTAGTTCATTTCACCATTTGAATAAATTACCGCAATAAACGAATATCGTTCCATTGCCAATGATTCCATAGTTGGGATGATAAACTAAAATATACCATTGAATTAAAAATATTAACTTGGAGACTGGTCATTGCCATTAAGGTAGAAATGTTGGGAGGGAAATGGGGGTATTTTTTAAAAATAAAAATGCTCAGTAGTGGAACACAGAACTCTCTCTCTCAAAAAAAAAAATGGAAATCAAATATTAAAATTACGGGGAAATAACTCCACTTGGTCAAGTTTGGTACGACTCTCTATGTACCATTATGCATTGCGTTACTAACAAAAATAATTATTCATGCATTTTACGCCGTCCAAAATGGCCGCCGAGCACATCACCCATCACGGCAGCTATGCACAGCGACCAACATGGCCGCCATCCAAGATGGCCACCACATGTGTGAGCACCTCATCCAAAATGGCGGCGATATATGCGTACTGTGTCCAAGATGGCGCCACGCATGCGCACGTTATCCAAGATGGCATGCGTACATTATCCAACATGGCGCCCACGCATGCGAAGAGGATCCAATATGGCGGCGACGCATGCGCATAACATCCAAGATGCCACGTGACTATGACGTCACGCGCATGCGCAGAAGTCCGGAGGCGCCTAGATATGTGTGAAATCAACATATGTACTACTTTAGGACTTAATTAGACCAAAACCTATTGCAATAAAGTAATGCAATAGGACCTAAGCGCTAATGTAGGCTTAGGCCTACACTTGGCACGTCAATCTAAGGGTTGAGAAACGATGGTCTAGTCAAGCCCTACTGCAATAATGCAATAGGGGTTGACGCGCAGTTTTCATACCAACACAGTCATATTGCAATAAATAAACACCCGGTACCTAGGCCTAATTTAAAATTAACTTACAACGTAATAACACGAACACTCTAATAAACGTGTGTACTTGATGTTGAGGTAGCAGTCCCGTTCAAATGAATAAATGTTTCTAAATAAAACTAGAAAGTAGGCCTAGCATGATTTAAACAATTCAGGCCTATATACACTTACAAAATTGCATAAAAATGAAAATGTGCGAGCATGCATCAGTATTTTGACGGCGGATCAGTAGGCTGGTCCGTTTGCAAGCTCCCTCCATTAAACAAACCATCTGTATATTCCCTGGAGCTTAAATATAGTTCAGGGGTCTGAAAGTAGCGGCTACCACAGTAGTGGCCCAAATAGTGGGGTAGCTATTACGTTCAGGCCACTGGGTTTTGTAAAACAAGTTATGTGGAATTGAAATGCCGACCACAAGAATATGCTGAAGGAACGAGGGCCGAGGATGGTTGATCAATTGGAAATCCCCAAAATAGGAAATATACTTTCTCTAGAAAAGAAAACCTTTAATAAAGCTAGACTAAATTTAACTAAAATAAATAATCCTAGCATTCTGAAGAATGGTTGTGTAGTTCGGTGACATTGCCTTACCCATGTTAGAATTGCCCCTAGCCTGTTATCGTAGCATAAATATTTCCATGCAGTCTTGAGCACAAAGTAGGCCTATATGAGGTTGATAAATTTATTACTTTTTTGTTTTAGACCTAGATGACATGTTTCGCCCAGGAAACCCCTTGGATTGATTCTAGGGCCACTGGCTTCAGTCTAGCCATTTATCTACAAGAAAAATGCATTTCCCAGGGTAGGTCCTTGAGTATTCCCTCACATTTCCCCGGGTAGGTCCTTGAGTATCCCCTTACATTTCCCCGGGTAGGTCCTTGAGTATCCCCTTACATTTCCCCGGGTAGGTCCATGAGTATTCCCTTACATTTCCCTGGGTAGGGCCTTGAGTATTCCTTTACATTTCCCCGGGTAAGTCCATGAGTATTGCCTTACATTTCCCCGGGTAGGTCCTTGAGTATCCCCTTACATTTCCCCGGGTAGGTCCATGAGTATTCCCTTACATTTCCCCAGGTAGGTCCATGAGTATTCCCTTACATTTCCCCGAGTAAGTCCATGAGTATTCCCTTACATTTCCCCCGGGTAGGTCCATGAGTATTCCCTTACATTTCCCCGGGTAGGTCCATGGGTATTCCCTTACATATCCCCGGGTAGGTCCATGAGTATTCCCTTACATTTCTCTGGGTAGGTCCTTGAGTATTCCTTTACATTTCCCCGGATAGGTCCGTGAGTATCCCCTTACACTTTCCCGGGTAGGCAGGGATGTGGCTAGAGGTTTTCAGCTGGGAGAGGGGGGGGGGGGGGGGGGGCACCGGTGTAAATTCCAACTGTGAGTGGTTTCGATAGGTAGTTGCACTGCAGCACTGGGTGATATATTTTAACCCTTTACCCAACGAATGGCCCGCATCCGCACACGTAATATGCAAATACAGCTGCTGAAATAATATTATTTTTCGAAAAATTTCAACAAAACCATATCGTGTTACCCTTCTTTGGAACGAGCTCGTTCCAAAGAGGGGCACGTGATATGGTTTTGCTGAAATTTTTATAAACAATTTAAAAAAATGATATTTAAAATAATGAATTTTGAAATCATCTGCGTTGGGTAAAGGGTTATGAATCCTTCTGAAAATTTTGACTAGTCCTGAAACGGAAAAAGCATCATTTATAATATGTCTGGGTCAGAAAATTTACCGGATTGGTGTCAGAGTCGAAATTGTGAGACCATGTCAATTTTAGAGTAGGAAATTTCAAACTCAAGTTTCCTGTTGGAAATAAAAGATCAAACTTTCTCATCATTAGTTGGAATTTTAATATTTTTCACGAACAATGTTAATTTATTGAATTTCCAACTATTTGATTTTTGACCACGGAATTTCCAACTATTGAAAAAAAAAATACTCCTAGCTGGGGGTGAGACACCCCACCCTCTGTCGCCACATCCCTGTGGGTAGGTCCATGAGTATTCCCTTACATTTCCCCGGGTAGATCGCCCAATCCTTCGAGTGAGTTGAGACCTGCACTGTATGCCATATCTGACGAGTGAGTTGAGCACATCACTGTATGACTATATCCCTCGAAGTAAGTTGAGCACTACACCGTATGACCACATCCCTCGAAGTGAGTTGAGCACTGCACTGTATGACCATGTCCGTGGAAGTAAGTTGAGCACTACACTGTATGACCATATTCTTCGCCATATTCTTCGAAGTGAGTTGACCACTACCCTGTATGACCATATCCCTCGAGTGAGTTGAGCACTGCACTGTATGACCATATCCGTCGAATTAAGTTAAACACTACACTGTATGACTATATCACTCGAAGTAAGTTGAGCACTACACTTTATGACCATATCACTCGAAGTGAGTTGAGTACTACACTGTATGACCATATCATTCGAAGTGAGGTGACCACTATACTCTGTGACCATATCCCTCGATGTGAGTTGAGCACTACACTCTATGACCATATCCCTCGAAGTAAGTTCAGCACTACACTCTATGACCATATCCCTCGAAGTAAGTTCAGCACTACACTCTATGACCATATCCCTCGAAGTAAGTTGAGCACTATATAATAATAACCATATTCGTCAGGTGAGTTGAGCACTACACTGCGTGTCCATGTCCTTCGAAGTGAGTTGAGCACTACACTGTATGCCACATCCCTCAACGTGAGTTGAGCACTAAACTGTATGCTCATATTCATCGAAGTGAGTTGAGAACTACACTGTATGCCCATATCCATCGAATTGAGTTGGGCACTACATCGTATGCCTATATCCCTCGAAGTGAGTTGAGCATTACACTGTATGTCCATATCCCTCGAAGTGAGTTGAGCACTACTCTGCATGCCCATATCCCTCGAAGTGAGTTGAGCACTACACTGTATACTTTTTTCCCGTGAGTGAGTTGAGCACTACACTGTATGCCCATATCCCTCGAGTGGGGTGAGCTGTACACTCTATGACCAAATCCCTTGAGTGAGTTGAGAACTACACTGCATGTCGATATCTCTTGAGTGAGTTGAGAACTACCCCAGAAGTCCATAACCCTCGAGTGAGTTGAGCACTACACTGTATGCTCATAACAATCGAGTGAGTTCAGCGCTACACTGTGTGCTCACAACCCTCGAGTGAGTTGAGCACTACACTGTATGCTCATAACCCTCGAGTGAGTTCAGCACTACACTGTGTGCCCACAACCCTCGAGTGAGTTGAGCACTACACTGTATGACCATATCCCTCGAAGTGAGTTGAGAACTACTCTGTATGATCATATCATTGGAAGTGCGTTGAGAAGTAGACTGTATGACTATATCCCTCGGAGTGAGTTGAGCACTAGACTGTATGCCCATAACCATCGAGTGAGTTTAGCACTTCATTGTATACCCATAACCCTCGAAGTTAGTTGAGCTCTACACTGTATGTCTATATCCCTCGGAGTGAGTTGAGCACTAGACTGTATACCCATAACCCTAGAGTGAGATGAGCACTTCATTGTATACCCATAACCCTCGAGTGAGTTGAGCACAAGACTGTATGCCCATAACCCTCGAGTGAGTTGAGCACTTCATTGTATACCCATATCTCTCGAAGTGAGTTGAGCTCTACACTGTATGTCTATATCCCTCGGAGTGAGTTGAGCACTAGACTGTATACCCATAACCCTAGAGTGAGATGAGCACTTCATTGTATACCCATAACCCTCGAGTGAGTTGAGCACAAGACTGTATGCCCATAACCCTCGAGTGAGTTGAGCACTTCATTGTATACCCATATCCCTCGAAGTGAGTTGAGCTCTACACTTACATCACTAGATTTAGACATTATGTGAGTCGTAACTTTATCCTCCGTTGGTTTACGTAGATATTTGGATGTGATTAGTTTCACCAATCTTTTTGAAACTTGGTAGAATAGGCCGACAGTTTTTTTCTGTACATTCTACCTTTGTAAATATCTTCTGAAGAGTCATCAGTCTCCGGTGTGGGACTCGTTTTCCGTTTAGCTAAATGGTCGTCCTCACTAGGAAGAATGAGAATAATATTTCCATTGTCTCAGTCATCAGTCTCCGGTGTGGGACTCGTTTTGCGTTTAGCTAAATGGTCGTCCTCACTAGGAAGAATGAGAATAATATTTCCAAAGTCTCAAACATTCTCACTTGATTCTCTCTGTCCAGGGTCACTAATTGGTCCAGATGATGATCACGGATCACGGTCACTAATTGGTCCAGATGATGATCACGGATCACATTGGGTTGCCTGAGTCCAGATGATGATCACGGATCACATTGGGTTGCCTGAATATTGCCAATGTTGCCCTGCCACAAAGTGTAATGCCCATTTCGGATGCAGTGGATTTATGTCGATCAATTGATTGATACAAATGATCAACTCATATTTAATGTAGTGTCCAACCTATTACCAAAAATGGTCGCTGACCGATTACCGGTTATTTGAGCCCACAGTCGGCCGATTCTGACGCCGATTCCGATTGTAATACCGTGCACTACAAGACACATCGAGGCTCGAAAGAACTACATTAAACTGAACATTTTTCAAAGTGTTAAACTTCGTTGACTGGGGTCCCAGTAAAATTACCAGTCGCGCACACTTGGGCGGTAAACGTGGCTCTGAGTGCGCGCGACTGGTAATTTTACTGCGACCTGAGCCAATGGAGTGCATCCTTCACTTTTCCGGTGTGAACGGGCGATTGCTGCAAGTGTGCTCAGTTGTAAGCTTTACATGTCGTTTAATACGTATATCCCGTAAAGGGCGTCTAGAGAGATTAAGAATACACATTGTGGTGTGGAAGTCATCAAGACCGAATGAAATGTGCCCAATTTTAGGAAAGACAATTGCCATGATTATAATAAAAACAAATTGTTCGGGAATTTGTTTAGCAAATATCTCGAAGCATAATGACATTTCCACCTTGCATGCAGAGAGAGATGCTGATTTAATGGTTGCTAGAACTTAAGTATCGAGGCCAGAGACTCACTCCCTCTGCCTAGTTGCTGATGGTAACAATTTATCCATTTTGTTATTGTATGTTAAACCAAACTGTAAGCCTCTTTACTTCACTCAAAGGTCGGCCACCTACAAAATGGGAAATTTTTAACACATTCAGGATACAAACCTCAAAACTGGGTAATGATATTTGTAGAAAAACCCATTCTTGCACTTCATTGCCGGGTGTAACATGACATCTAGACGTTTCGTTGTAGGCAGAGCTTAAATACTTATACTCGTTGAAAACAAGACGTCTGGAGAGTGTGTGTGTCAACGTGTTCAGCAAAAACAGATGGAGATATTATTGAAGCAAGGATATTCACATACATATGCATAAGGGTGGAACTGTAGACATGTGGATTGGATATTTTCGTGGCAAACTATATCCTGAAAAGGTAGCGAAGTCATCAACAACTACTGACTCCAAATTATACCCTGAAAAGGTAGCGGAGTCATCAACAACTACTGACTCCAAACTATACCTTGAAAAGGTAGCGAAGTCATCAACAGCTACTGACTCCAAAATTTACCCTGAAAAGGTATCGAAGTCATCAACAGCTACTGACTTCAAACTTTGCCCTGAAAAGGTAGCGAAGTCATCAACAGCTACTGACTCTAAATTTCTACCACCTACATCGGTTTCAGCCTAGAACAACAGTTTCGGAGCATCTTTTCAGTTCCACGTTTACAATCAATTGGGGTTGGGTTTTGTGGTATAGTGTGTCATATGAATTTCCCGACCCAGAACATCTCGCTATAGCTGTCCCAGAGTTCGATATAGCTGCCCCAGAGGCTGAAAAACATTGCTGTAGGGTGGGGGTCAGGGGTCTTCAAAAACCTCCGAAATGTAGGCGATTCTTTTCTTTTTGTCACCTCTAATTTTTGTTATTTTAGAGATTTCTTCCACAATATTTTCTGACATCCATGCCATTTACAAAAAGATATTCCAACATTCTCCTATGTGTCATGAATGCAATACAGTATGATTGTTGTACAATGTTATACAATTCTATGGGAGATGTTCTTCTGTACCATGGGAGATGCTATACTGTTCTGTGGAAGATGTTATAGTATACTATGGGAGATGCTTTACTACTATAGGAGAGGTTGTACTGTACTATGGGAGATGTCATACTGTACTGTGGGAGATGTTATACTGTACTATCTTAGAAGTTATTCTGTACTATTGGTAAGCTGTACTGTACTGCAGGAGATGTTATACTGTACTATGGGAGATGTTATACTGATCAATGGGAGAAGCTATGCTGTACTGAGAGATGATATAATGTACTGTAGGGGGTGTTATTTATTTATTTAGTTATTTATTGGTGTTTAAGGTCACATATTTCTGCACAATGGTTAATCATGACCATGACAGTTTTAGGGGTGGAGGAAGCCGTAGTACCGGGAGAGATCCACCCACCAAGGAACTTTCAGCTCCTCAACATACAAACCCCACACAAGCAGGGTTAGTATTGTTTGAAGACAAGTGCGCCATCGACTTGGAGTATGCCTTAATACACAACGCCGTCGTGCCCCACGTTGGCAATGGGGGTGAAGTGTCTTGCCCTAGGACACAAAGCAGTTGCCGCAGGTGTGATTTGAACCAAAAACCCCTCGGCTTGGAGCCTGCACCTCAACCTACTGGGCCACCGCGCCCCCATGGGAGATGCTATACTGTACTATGGGAGATGATAATATAGTGTACCATGGGAGATGTTTACTATACTATGGAGCTGTTATACTATACAGTCCTATGGTATACTGTACTGTGAGAGATGTTATAATGTACTACGGGAAATGTTTTCCTATGCTATAGGAGATGTTATACACTCCTATGGTATACTGTACTATGGGAGATGTCATACTGTCCTGTGGTATACTGTACTGTGGGAGATGATATAATGTGCTATGAGATATGTTTACTATACTATGGAGCTGTTATACTATACTGTCCTATGGTATACTGTACTATGAGAGATGTTATAAGGTACTATGGGAAATGTTTTCCTGTACTATAGGAGATGTTATACAGTCCTATGGTATACTGTACTATGGGAGATGTCATACTGTCCTATGGTATAGTGTACTGTGGGAGATGTCATACTGTCCTATGGTATACTGTACTAAGGGAGATGTTTACTATACTATGGAGCTGTTATACTGTACTATGGGAGATGTCATTCTGTCCTATGGGAGATGTCATGCTGTACTATGGGAAATCTTAGTGCATAATTGTTTGAGTTTCCCACTGCCAAGTTCTCACTCTAACGTTAAGATTGTTGTTGGACCAGTAAAAGAAAACCTGGCCTTTCAAAAAATAATTGGGTGGGTAAAAGGTAAAAGAATTTATCAAACTTAGTCATCAGTATTGAGTGATATAAACAGAATCAAAGTCTGAATGTCATAACATTTCAAACCAAGTTTTATGTCGATCAATTGATTGATACAAATGATCAACTCATATTTAATGTAGTGTCCAACCTATTACCAAAAATGGTCGCTGACCGATTACCGGTTATTTGAGCCCACAGTCGGCCGATTCTGATGCCGATTCCGATTGTAATACCGTGCACTACAAGACAAGTCGAGGCTGGAAAGAACTACATTAAACTGAACATTTTTCAAAGTGTTAAACTTCGTTGACTGGGGTCCCAGTAAAATTACCAGTCGCGCACACTTGGGCGGTAAACGTGGCTCTCAGAGCCACGTTTACCGCCCAAGTGCGCGCGACTGGTAATTTTACTGCGACCTGAGCCAATGGAGTGCATCCTTCACTTTTCCGGTGTGAACGGGCGATTGCTGCAAGTGTGCTCAGTTGTAAGCTTTACATGTCGTTTAATACGTATATCCCGTAAAGGGCGTCTAGAGAGATTAAGAATACACATTGTGGTTGTTTCTCAACTTTATTGAATGGTATCATCGACATCATTTTACATTAACAAAGGAACAATTGCAGAAGATAATAAAATGCGATTCAGAAAAATCACAAATTGCTTGGCAACAATCGGTTGAACCGATGTTCCAGGAGCCGTTGCCGTTGTCATCCGACTGCCCATAATCGGCCGATTGTGGTGGCCGGTTCCGATCATCGGTTGAACACTAATTTAATGTTCCAATCCATTTCTCAGTATATTTATTGTACAATTTCAGACTATGATAGGAGAGATGGACCAGTCTGCGACTGATTCCATGCAGCATGATTTAGTCTGGTTACTTGTTATTAACCAATACATACAAATAAATTTAATATAGTTTAATGATTGCCATTGCTGGCTGGTATTTCAAATCAGTGGTTCAATCTATATATACGACAGTTTTCCAGAGAATATTCTGTAATGTTCATCAGATAGCACTAAATTTAATTTAATTTTATTAGGTTATGTTGTGTTTCATCGTGTATCACCTACACTTTTATTTTATTAATTATGCTCAAACTCCTTTAATCATAGCTCCGACTGCATTTAAAACATTGAGAAGCTCTTGGAGAGGTCAAAGCTACTGGCCATTATTTTGTGTGTGATTATGTACACCATGAGGTCTCTGAAACTCACAATGTTCAGGGTAGGTCATGGCTGTATTCTCAAGCCAGAACCCATTGTAAGTCCTTCCAAGCCACATGCAAATTTACTTCCGCGCAGGACACCAGAAATCTGAAATGAGAATAATTTAGCCACATTTAACCAAATTTCTCTCCTCTAAGCTGAATGTACCTACAGACCAATAGGTTCTTGTTAAATTTAGATACATTTTTCATCAAATCTAGTCAAGTCTGCTGTGAAGCAAGTAGTATTGAGAGCTGTGAAGCAAGTAGTATTGAGAGCTGCGAAACAGGTAGAATTGAGAGCTGTGAAGCAGGTAGTATTGAGAGCTGTGAAGCAGGTAGTATTGAGAGCTGTGAAGCAGGTAGTATTGAGAGCTGTGAAGCAGGTAGTATTGGGAGCTGTGCAGCAGGTAGTATTGAGAGCTGTGAAGCAGGTAGTATTGAGAGCTGTGAAACAGGTAGAATCGAGTGCTGTGAAGCAGGTAGTATGGAGAGCTGTGAAGCAGGTAGTATTGAGAGCTGTGAATCAGGTAGTATTGAGAGCTGTGAAGCAGGTAGTATTGAGAGCTGTGAAGCAGGTAGTATTGAGAGCTGTGAAGCAGGTAGTATTGGGAGCTGTGAAGCAGGTAGTATTGAGAGCTGTGAAGCAGGTAGTATTGAGAGCTGTGAAACAGGTAGTATTGAGAGCTGTGAAGCAGGTAGTATTGAGAGCTGTGAAGCAGGTAGAATCGAGTGCTGTGAAGCAGGTAGTATTGAGAGCTGTGAATCAGGTAGTATTGAGAGCTGTGGAGCAGGTAGTATTGAGAGCTGTGAAGCAGGTAGTATCGAGAGCTGTGAAGCAGGTAGTATTGAGAGCTGTGAAGTAGGTAGTATTGAGAGCTGTGAAGCAGGTAGTATTGTGAGCCGTGAAGCAGGTAGTATTGAGAGCTGTGAAGCAGGTAGAATCGAGAGCTGTGAAGCAGGTAGAATCGAGAGCTGTGAAGCAGGTAGAATTGAGAGCTGTGAAGCAGGTAGTATTGAGAGCTGTGAAGCAGGTAGAATCGAGAGCTGTGAAGCAGGTAGTATTGAGAGCTGTGAAGCAGGTAGTATTGAGAGCTGTGAAGCAGGTAGTATTGAGAGTTGTGAAGCAGGTAGTATTGAGAGCTGTGAAGCAGGTAGTATTGTGAGCTGTGAAGCAGGTAGTATTGAGAGCTGTGAAGCAGGTAGAATCGAGAGCTGTGAAGCAGGTAGTATTGAAAGCTGTGAAGCAGGTAGTATTGTGAGCTGTGAAGCAGGTAGTATGGAGAGCTGTGAAGCAGGTAGAATCGAGAGCTGTGAAGCAGGTAGAATCGAGAGCTGTGAATCAGGTAGTATGGAGAGCTGTGAAGCAGGTAGTATTGAGAGCTGTGAAGCAGGTAGTATTGAGAGCTGTGAAGCAGGTAGTATCGAGAGCTGTGAAGCAGGTAGAATCGAGAGCTGTGAAGCAGGTAGAATCGAGAGCTGTGAAGCAGGTAGTATTGAGAGCTGTGAAGCAGGTAGAATCGAGAGCTGTGACGCAGGTAGTATTGAGAGCTGTGAATCAGGTAGAATCGAGAGCTGTGAAGCAGGTAGAATCGAGAGCTGTGAATCAGGTAGTATTGAGAGCTGTGAAGCAGGTAGAATCGAGAGCTGTGAATCAGGTAGTATTGAGAGCTGTGAAGCAGGTAGTATTGAGAGCTGTGAAGCAGGTAGTCTTGAGAGCTGTGAAGCAGGTAGTATCGAGAGCTGCGAAGCAGGTAGAATCGAGAGCTGTGAAGCAGGTAGAATCGAGAGCTATGAAGCAGGTAGAATCGAGAGCTGTGAATCAGGTAGTAATATTGAGAGCTGTGAAGCAGGTAGAATTGAGAGCTGTGAAGCAGGTAGAATCGAGAGCTGTGAATCAGGTAGTATTGAGAGCTGTGAAGCAGGTAGTATTGAGAGCTGTGAAGCAGGTAGTATTGAGAGCTGTGAAGCAGGTAGAATCGAGAGCTGTGAAGCAGGTAGAATCGAGAGCTGTGAAGCAGGTAGAATTGAGAGCTGTGAAGCAGGTAGTATTGAGAGCTGTGAAGCAGGTAGAATCGAGAGCTGTGAAGCAGGTAGTATTGAGAGCTGTGAAGCAGGTAGTATTGAGAGCTGTGAAGCAGGTAGTATTGAGAGCTGTGAAGCAGGTAGTATTGAGAGTTGTGAAGCAGGTAGTATTGAGAGCTGTGAAGCAGGTAGTATTGTGAGCTGTGAAGCAGGTAGTATTGAGAGCTGTGAAGCAGGTAGTATTGAGAGCTGTGAAGCAGGTAGAATCGAGAGCTGTGAAGCAGGTAGTATTGAAAGCTGAGAAGCAGGTAGTATTGAGAGCTGTGAAGCAGGTAGTATTGTGAGCTGTGAAGCAGGTAGTATGGAGAGCTGTGAAGCAGGTAGAATCGAGAGCTGTGAAGCAGGTAGAATCGAGAGCTGTGAATCAGGTAGTATGGAGAGCTGTGAAGCAGGTAGTATTGAGAGCTGTGAAGCAGGTAGTATTGAGAGCTGTGAAGCAGGTAGTATCGAGAGCTGTGAAGCAGGTAGAATCGAGAGCTGTGAAGCAGGTAGAATCGAGAGCTGTGAAGCAGGTAGTATTGAGAGCTGTGAAGCAGGTAGAATCGAGAGCTGTGACGCAGGTAGTATTGAGAGCTGTGAATCAGGTAGAATCGAGAGCTGTGAAGCAGGTAGAATCGAGAGCTGTGAATCAGGTAGTATTGAGAGCTGTGAAGCAGGTAGAATTGAGAGCTGTGAAGCAGGTAGAATCGAGAGCTGTGAATCAGGTAGTATTGAGAGCTGTGAAGCAGGTAGTATTGAGAGCTGTGAAGCAGGTAGTCTTGAGAGCTGTGAAGCAGGTAGTATCGAGAGCTGCGAAGCAGGTAGAATCGAGAGCTGTGAAGCAGGTAGAATCGAGAGCTATGAAGCAGGTAGAATCGAGAGCTGTGAATCAGGTAGTATTGAGAGCTGTGAAGCAGGTAGAATTGAGAGCTGTGAAGCAGGTAGAATCGAGAGCTGTGAATCAGGTAGTATTGAGAGCTGTGAAGCAGGTAGTATTGAGAGCTGTGAAGCAGGTAGTATTGAGAGCTGTGAAGCAGGTAGTATTGCGAGCTGTGAAGCAGGTAGTATTGAGAGCTGTGAAGCAGGTAGAATCGAGAGCTGTGAAGCAGGTAGTATTGAGAGCTGTGAAGCAGGTAGTATTGAGAGCTGTGAAGCAGGTAGAATCGAGAGCTGTGAATCAGGTAGTATTGAGAGCTGTGAAGCAGGTAGTATTGAGAGCTGTGAAGCAGGTAGAATCGAGAGCTGTGAAGCAGGTAGTATTGCGAGCTGTGAAGCAGGTAGTATTGAGAGCTGTGAAGCAGGTAGAATCGAGAGCTGTGAAGCAGGTAGTATTGAGAGCTGTGAAGCAGGTAGTATTGAGAAGAGCTGTGAAGCAGGTAGTATTGAGAGCTGTGAAGCAGGTAGTATTGAGAAGAGCTGTGAAGCAGGCATTATCGAGAGCTGTGAAGCAGGTAGTATTGAGAGCTGTGAAGCAGGTAGTATTGAGAGCTGTGAAGCAGGTAGTATTGAGAAGAGCTGTGAAGCAGCCATGACTAGATTTAATAACAAATATTTTGAGAATACTCAGCGAGTTAAAGTTAAATGACACTGTGTCATAATGCTATAGTGTAATAATATTATCCAACTCACATTGATGACATATATATAAAATAGTCGGAGACATTTTATGAATATAAATATATTCATCCTGTGCCATCAACAGTTTTATTTTATTAATTATGATTAAACTCCTTTAATCATAGCTCCCAATGCATTTAAAACGTTAATTATTAATTATTAAAACGTTAAATGCAGTGGGAGCTATGATTAATGGAATATAGATCAGTCAAAAATGAAGGCCGCTTAGAAGGAAGTTATCCCCCGAATATGACGGCAATTTGACACATAAAAAGGATTTGGTGAAGTGTATGTTTATGCCGACTAAACTATTTTCAAGGAAAGATGCCGTTCCAAGAAATGTGCGGAAGGATTTTCAGGAATTATCGTGAAAAATGAAGACGATGAACAATTTGGGACGGTAAGTAATTTAAAAAAATAAACAAACGCGAATTACATATACAGTACGCGGAGAGTGTATTATCATTAAATCACCCGTAGAGTGGAGATTCCACCCAAGCAATATTTGCAAATTTGTTGCAAAGAATAACCAGCACAAGCAAAGTTTCAGCCAATGGACCTCCGGGTTGAACCCGGAGGTCCATTGGCTGAAACATTGATTGTGTTTTTGTCGATATGTACAAAATTTGAAAGTTATAGCTTGGGTGATAACTCCGCTCCGTGGGTGATTTGGTTACAATCCACTCTCCACGTACTGTAAACATTCTTACACAATGTCAGGAAGAAAATGTCGTGCGACAAGGATTCAATAAGTCATGGAACACAACAACAGATGTCTGTGGAAGACGAGAATTGGAATATGAGAACCTATTAAATGAAACATCAGAGAGATTGGTAGATATTACGCGATTAGAATTCGAGGAACAGTTGGGTCTTCTGAGTGATGAGTTCACGAAGTTAAAAAATTCGATAAATTCCAGTTTCACCATCTCAGATAAAGAACCATGGTGATAAAATCCAAGCCCTTCCTGAAAAAAAACAAAAGATAAGAAGATATCGGGACTGCTTGATTCAGACAGTACCGACCTAAATAGAAAGAATGTGTCGCTGTCGGAAATAAATAATGTGTTAAAAGTCTTAAGAATAAAATTACAGAAGAAACTTCCTAACCATACTGATATTGCGACACACAACATTGAATTGAGAAGGCAAAGGTTTGTATTCCAAAATGTTAGGGCAGATGGGAATTGTTTTTATAGATGCACCAGCAAAATCTGTACAGGCGGTGAGGAATATCATCATGTAATACGGAAACGAGTAATAGACCATGCGGAACATCACGCGGAAATAATGTCTAAATATACAGATGGGCCAGCAACAAGGTTACAATACAGTGTTTTTTTTCCATTGACGACAGTTCTAATCTTTCCTCCTCTCCCCATCTCATCAAGCTGATTTGGGCAAAAACAACCATCTATCCATTTAGTTTATCATCTCATGAAAAAAAGATACTGAAAAAAAATATAGGTCGCCATATGAATTTTGCCTTTAAATTTGGAGCTTCCTATACTCCCGTCCAGTTTCGCACTGAATGAAATAGACATATTTTTACCTACTCCCACCCAATTTTAATCTTCTCTCACACATTTCAGAAGACAATAGTCACCAATATTTTATATCTTTTCCAAAACATGCACTTTAAAAATTTTATTCACACTTACAAGCTCGGTTCATTTTCCACCAATCGGATAATTCCAGGAACTTTTATCCTCCATTAAAGGTTGGGTGTCAACCACTAGAGGCGCTGTTTGCACGAAAACACTGTATTGTAACCACAAGATCCATTAGAAATAGATCCAAAACGAATAGCAGTATTGAGAGCTAGTCTACAGATGAGGATATAATAGTTTTGGTGAATATGCTAGGAATAGAGATTCATGTATATTGTAAGTATGGTCTAAATTACAGGTGGGTGCGGTTAGAACCGGAAAAAAACTGGCGAATACAAGTGATTTCATTTTCTATCTCTTTTTGAATGATTCTAATTTTCAGGTTACAAAATTGATTGGAAGTATGAAAAAGACAAATGGGCCTAAAATAATGAAATACAAATACGGGCAGTCACAAAATATTTCCGTGTTCCGTAGGGATGAACCAAAATTGAATCCCCGCCCGAGGTTATTCAAAAAAGATTACCCTCAAAAAGTCTGGGAAACCCCCGAAAGAAAGTACTTATATGTAGATATATATAGAGTAAAATGCTGTACAATGAAATCAAAATAAATCAGAAAAATAATGTGTTTAATTTATCCGGTAAGAAACTAACAGAAAACCGAAGAACATTACTTAAGTTTCGATGTAACGAACTTTATCGTTCAGATAAAAGAATGGGAGCACAGAATGCGACTCTTTGAGTATTTCCTAGACTCCTAGACAATAAACAACACTATATAAATGATAAATTTAAAGAGTGTAACACGTGGACCCCTAAAGAAGGAAGAGATAAGCACCTTGACCTTTATTTAGAGATAGTACGGGAAGATATTTTGAAGGGCATAAAAAAACGCGTGCGGAACAACATAACAAAAATGGAAGAGAAGGCTCTGAAAGAGTTGTTAAATGATAATACAACAGTCGTGCGACCAGTCGATACAGGGTCTGGAATAACCGTTTTGGATGCAAGTAAATATGAAAATGAGATCCTGATGGAGTTGGGGGACCAAACAACATACAAAGAAGTACCTGAAAATCTGACAGAGAAAATAACAAACAAGATTAAATGCCAACTCAAAAAACTAGAAAAAAACAAACTGATAGACAAAAAAGTATTAGCGTACATGATACCTAAGCAGCCACAGGTCAGAAGATTAAAAGGCAACCCCAAAATGCATAAACATGAAGCCCCTTTAAGAAAAATAATTTCAGGTATAAACCACCCAACAGAGAAAATAGCAGAAGTGATGGAGTCTGAATTAAAACAACACATTGAGTCGTTACCATCTCACATACGCGATACCACACATCTCCTGAACAGACTGGACTGTATACCCCACCCACTCCCTGAAAACAGCATAATGCACTGTATGGACGTCAAGAAACTATATCCAAACGTCCCATGTGATGAAGGTATATTAGCATGTAAAAAAGCACCAGAAAACTCTCAAAGAAAATTATTTCCAACAGAGATATGTTTTGAACTGAAAGAAACTGTTTTGGACAATAACAATTTTTCATTTAAAGGAAAACATTATTTACAAACGGACAGCGTTATAGGTTCGCGATTAAGTATGAATTATGCGTGCACATGTATGGACGAATGGGAAAGAGAAACTGTCAAAAGCGTGGAAGTTACACCCCATTGAACAGGTACACGGTACGTTGATGGTATCTGGTACGGTACGTTGATGGTATCTGGTACGGTACATTGATGGTATCTGGTACGGTACGTTGATGGTATCTGGTACGGTACGTTGATGGTATCTGGTACGGTACGTTGATGGTATCTGGTACGGTACGTTGATGGTATCAGGTACGGTACGTTGATGGTATCTGGTACGGTACGTTGATGGTATCTGGTACGGTACGTTGATGGTATCTGGTATGGTACGTATATGGTATCGGGTACGGTACGTTTATGGTATCTGGTACGGTACGTTGATGGTATCTGGTACGGTACGTAGATGGTATCTGGTACGGTACGTTGATGGTATCTGGTACGGTACGTTAATGGTATCTGGTACGGTACGTTGATGGTATCTGGTACGGTACGTTGATGGTATCTGGTACGGTACGTAGATGGTATCTGGTACGGTACGTTGATAGTATCTGGTACGGTACGTTGATGGTATCTGGTACGGTACGTAGATGGTATCTGGTACGGTACGTTGATGGTATCAGGTACGGTACGTTGATGGTATCTGGTACGGTACGTAGATGGTATCTGGTACGGTACGTTGATGGTATCTGGTACGGTACGTTGATGGTATCTGGTACGGTACGTTGATGGTATCAGGTACGGTACGTTGATGGTATCTGGTACGGTATGTTGATGGTATCTGGTACGGTACGTTGATGGTATCTGGTACGGTACGTTGCTGGTATCTGGTACGGTACGTTGATGGTATCTGGTACGGTACGTTGATGGTATCTGGTACGGTACGTTGATGGTATCTGGTACGGTACGTTGATGGTATCTGGGGAATGTGGACGCATGGGTTAAGAGTCTGAAACACTATCATTCTTTGGCAAATACGATACATGCAAGAATACAAGTTGATTTAACCCTTTACCCAACGTAACGGCCAAAACCGGCCAGCGCTGTTCTCAAAAATCGCCAATTAATTTTCATTATTTTTTTCATTTTTTGTCTCAAAAACATAGGTTATGACCCCTCGTTGGAACGAGCTCGTCGAGCTCGTTCCAACGAGAGGTCATAACCTATGTTTTTGAGACAAAAAATGAAAAAAATTAGTTATTCAAGAATTATTTTTGCAAGTGTCGTCTGCTTTTCATGTTAGGTAAAGGGTTAAGGTGGTCAGAAAATAGGATAGAATTCTTGGACACGGTAGTCAAAAGACGGATTTCTTAAAACAGGTTTATATACAAAACCCACTGACACGCACCAATACCTGCCCGCCAAGTCGGATCACCCAATCAACACTAAAAGATCGATACCATATGAGATAGCTTCAAGAGTAAAAAGAATTTGTTCCGATAAGGCTGAATGTGAATGCCACAAAAATGACATAAAACTACACCTATAAGCCAGAGTTTACGACGAAAAGTTTGTAAACGAACAGCTACACTGGGTCGACCAAATCGAGTGGAAACAGTTACTTGAAAATCGATCAAACAAATCAACCGACGAAAGAGTACCGTTTATGGTCACTCACTCGTGCCCATTTTACACCGTTCAAAATGGCATTCAAAAAACCTCCCCTGAATTTAGAATAAAAGACTGAAAAATCTGGGAGACATTATAGTCCATAGCAAGCTTAATAAAATGTCCAACAATCAAGGAACGGGGTCTGATAGATGTGAGAGAACTGTGCAATCGGTGGGTTTATGCTCCAAAACAAAACAATTCGCAGACAAGAACGGAAGGGCCTACTACATAGGCAAGAAAATCACCTGCATGTCCAGGAATGTGGTATATGGGTTTCTCTTCGACAAGTGTAATGAAGTTGTGTACGTGGGAGAGACTGGGCCAAAATTGTATGAGAGAATGCAAAACCACCTGACTAAAATAAAAGTTGATGTTCTGAATGAACCGATACAGTATCATTTTCTGACCGAAAACCATTGTATAAACAATTTTAAGATTATTGGAATTGAACAAATTAATCAACTAAATACGGCTTACAGGAGGGGGTCGTGAAGATAGTTGGATTAACAAACTTCAAACACTAGAACCCAATGGGCTCAATAGACAAGATTGATTCCAAATTCATTTATATATTTGTTGATTGGGGGGAGGGGGAGGAGGGGGGCAAGTTAGTGTGAGGCGTAATTACACATAAAGGCGTGTTGATGTTGAACAAACGTGTATGTGGGCGCATACTTCATGCTCACGTGGGGGGGGGGGGGGTATGGGGTGTGTGGATGGGCTCCGTGGACACCCTAGCCTACAATCGTAAGTATCAGCTTAACTGGTGTTATTCCATTCTTCCTGTTGTGCAGCGGCGAGGCTTGGGACATTGATGGGGGCTGTTGGCCTTGTCGTACGCGCCAGCCAAGCATATCCCAGACGTGCTCGATTGGTGAAAGGTTTGGACTTGGTGCTGACCAAGGCAGTGTAGTGGCGTTCTGCTCCTGGAGGAACACTGTAGCGACACGGGCCCTGTGTGCTCTTACACTGTCATCTTGGAAAAATGAGTCGACGGCCGTGACGTCACGCAAATAGCACCACATGAGCTGCTAACATGTTGTCACGGTAGTACTGCCACGTGATACGCCCTTGGATGACATGCAATGCTATTCTGCTTGTCATGGTTATGCCACCCCACACCATAACCGATCTATCGCCAAAACGATCGTGCTGCCTAACGGTTATGTCATGGTATCGTTCCTTTCGCCGCCGCCACACTCTGTTTCGCCTGTCGTGGAAGTCGAGAGTGAACTTCGATTCATCAGAAAACATTACGTTGCTCCACCGACTATTGTCCCAGCGCTGTCGTGCTCCACACCAATTTCGCCTTGCTGCGATGTGACGCTCAGTCAAACGTGGAATTATTCGAGCTCATCGAGCATACAAATTCCAGCTGTGTTGGCGATTTCGGATAGTCTGATCACCGACTCACACATCTGTCGCTCAGTGCAGCTGCAATCCAATTTCTAAGGCACCTTGATAGGGGTGACGTAATGCTGTAGTTCAGATGAAACGATCCTGGTTTGCCGTTGTCCTTGGACGACCTGACCATGTCATCAACATTGCCTGTCTGATGGTAGCGTGACCGCAATCTGTTAAACACCGATTAAGTAACACTGAGAATTTGAGCCACTACAGTCTGTCTGTTGCTAGCTTCCAACATGCCAATAGCACGTAAACGTTCGTCACGTGTCAATCTTCGCATATCTCAAAAGTTACGTTTTGACCAGAAAATATTGATGAACGAGTTTATACCAAGAAAACGATGAGACCTCCGAAAAAGCCTGTCCAGTACAAACGAAAATTTCAAAGCGTACCCCACAGACAGTAACGCGACGCTCGTGCGAAAAACCTGAACGAAGTATTCATGGGTCGGTGACATGCATAATCTACACTAAACTTGGTATATATTGATGCGTCCAATACCGTTTTCCGAAAATATCAACATCAGTTTGGATATCCCCTACTTTTTTGAATAGTATATATATAGTGACATGAATGGTGCATTTGTACGTAGTGTTCAACCGATGATCGGAACCGGCCACCACAATCGGCCGATTATGGGCAATTGGATGACAACGGCAACGGCTCCTGGAACATCGATTGTTGCCAAGCAACTTGTGATTTTCTTGAATCGCATTTTATTATCTTCTGCAATTGTTCAATTGTTAATGTAAAATAACGTCGATGATACCATTCAATAAAGTTGAGAAACAACCACAATGTGTATTCTTAATCTCTCTAGACGCCCTGTACGGGATATACGTGTTTGACGACATGTAAAGCTTACAAGTGAGCACACTTGCAACAATCGCCAGTTCATACCGGAAAAGTGAAGGATGCACTCCACTTGCTCAGGTCGCAGTAAAATTACCAGTCGCGCGCACTTGGGCGGTAAACGTGGCTCTGAGAGCCACGTTTACCGCCCAAGTGTGCGCGACTGGTAGTTTTACTGGGACCCCAGTCAACGAAGTTTAACACTTTCGAGCCTCGACTTGTCTTGTAGTGCACGGTATTACAATCGGAATCGGCATCAGAATCGGCCGATTGTGGGCTCAAATAACCGGTAATCGGTCAGCGGCCATTTTTGGTAATCGGTTGGACACTAGTTGTACGTCAGCTGGACCAGAATATAATTAATGCAAAGGAGGGAGCTCTGAAAAATGCCCAGCAAACTTGGATAGAAACCAATATAGAAGTATATGAACTTCTTCTATAGAGAATTTTGCCTACTTTATGGTATTCAAAATTATGCTATAATTATTCATATCTGGACTGTTATATAACTTGTAGGGTTTCAGTGGACTGTTATATAACTTGTAGGGTTTCAGTGGAGTGTTATATAACTTGTTGGGTTTCAGTGGACTGTTATATAACTTGTAGGGTTTCACTGGACTGTTATATAACTTGTAGGGTTTCAGTGGACTGTTATATAACTTGTAGGGTTTCAGCGGACTGTTATATAACTTGTAGGGTTTCACTGGACTGTTATATAACCTGTAGGGTTTCACTGGACTGTTATATAACTTGTAGGGTTTCACTGGACTGTTATATAACTTGTAGGGTTTCACTGGACTGTTATATAACTTGTAGGGTTTCAGTGGACTATTATATAACTTGTAGGGTTTCACTGAACTGTTATATAACTTGTAGGGTTTCACTGGACTGTTATATAACTTGTAGGGTTTCACTGGACTGTTATATAACTTGTAGGGTTTCAGTGGACTGTTATATAACTTGTAGGGTTTCACTGAACTGTTATATAACTTGTAGGGTTTCAGTGGAATGTTATATAACTTGTAGGGTTTCAGTGGACCGTTATATAACTTGTAGGGTTTCAGTGGACTGTTATATAACTTGTAGGGTTTCACTGAACTGTTATATAACTTGTAGGGTTTCATTGGACTGTTATATAACTTGTAGGGTTTCACTGAACTGTTATATAACTTGTAGGGTTTCAGTGGACTGTTATATAACTTGTAGGGTTTCACTGAACTGTTATATAACTTGTAGGGTTTCAGTGGACTGTTATATAACTTGTAGGGTTTCACTGAACTGTTATATAACTTGTAGGGTTTCAGTTGACTGTTATATAACTTGTAGGGTTTCACTGAACTGTTATATAACTTGTAGGGTTTCAGTGGACTGTTATATAACTTGTAGGGTTTCACTGAACTGTTATATAACTTGTAGGGTTTCAGTGGACTGTTATATAACTTGTAGGGTTTCAGTGGACCGTTATATAACTTGTAGGGTTTCAGTGGACTGTTATATAACTTGTAGGGTTTCAGTCGACTGTTATATATTTTGTAGGGTTTCACGGGACTGTTATTTAACTTGTAGGGTTTCACTGGACAGTTATATAACTTGTAGGGTTTCAGTGGACTGTTATATAACTTGTAGGGTTTCAGTGGACTGTTATATATTTTGTAGGGTTTCACGGGACTGTTATTTAACTTGTAGGGTTTCACTGGACAGTTATATAACTTGTAGGGTTTCAGTGGACTGTTATATAACTTCTAGGGTTTCAGTGGACTGTTATATAACTTGTAGGGTTTCAGTGGATTGTTATATAACTTGTAGGGTTTCAGTGGACTGTTATATATTTTGTAGGGTTTCACGGGACTGTTATTTAACTTGTAGGGTTTCACTGGACAGTTATATAACTTGTAGGGTTTCAGTGGACTGTTATATAACTTGTAGGGTTTCACTGGACTGTTATATAACTTGTAGGGTTTCACTGGACTGTTATATAACTTGTAGGGTTTCACTGGACTGTTATTTAACTTGTAGGGTTTCACTGGACAGTTATATAACTTGTAGGGTTTCAGTGGACTGTTATATAACTTGTAGGGTTTCAGTGGACTGTTATATAACTTGTAGGGTTTCAGTGGACTGTTATATAACTTGTAGGGTTTCACTGGACTGTTATTTAACTTGTAGGGTTTCAATGGACAGTTATATAACTTGTAGGGTTTCAGTGGACTGTTATATAACTTGTAGGGTTTCACTGGACAGTTATATAACTTGTAGGGTTTCAGTGGACTGTTATATAACTTGTAGGGTTTCACTGGACTGTTATATAACTTGTAGGGTTTCAGTGGACTGTTATATATTTTGTAGGGTTTCACTGGTCTGTTATATAACTTGTAGGGTTTCACTGGACTGTTATATAACTTGTAGGGTTTCACTGGACTGTTATATAACTTGTAGGGTTTCAGTGGACTGTTATATAACTTGTAGGGTTTCACTGGACTGTTATATAACTTGTAGGGTTTCACTGGACTGTTATATAACTTGTAGGGTTTCACTGGACTGTTATATAACTTGTATGGTTTCAGTGGACTGTTATATAACTTGTATGGTTTCAGTGGACTGTTATATATTTTGTAGGGTTTCACTGGACTGTTATATAACTTGTAGGGTTTCACTGGACTGTTATATAACTTGTAGGGTTTCACTGGACAGTTATATAACTTGTAGGGTTTCAGTGGACCGTTATATAACTTGTAGGGTTTCAGTGGACTGTTATATAACTTGTAGGGTTTCAGTGGACTGTTATATAACTTGTAGGGTTTCACTGGACTGTTATAACTTGTAGGGTTTCACTGGACTGTTATATAACTTGTAGGGTTTCAGTGGATTGTTATATAACTTGTAGGGTTTCACTGGATTGTTATATAACCTGTAGGGTTTCACTGGACTGTTATGTAACTTGTAGGGTTTCAGTGGACTGTTATATAACTTGTAGGGTTTCAGTGGACTGTTATATAACTTGTAGGGTTTCAGTGGACTGTTATATAACTTGTAGGGTTTCACTGGACTGTTATATAACTTGTAGGGTTTCAGTGGACTGTTATATAACTTGTAGGGTTTCACTGGACTGTTATATAACTTGTAGGGTTTCAGTGAACTGTTATATAACTTGTAGGGTTTCACGGGACTGTTATATAACTTGTAGGGTTTCACTGGACTGTTATATAACTTGTAGGGTTTCACTGGACTGTTATATAACTTGCAGGGTTTCAGTGGACTGTTATATAACTTGTAGGGTTTCACTGGACTGTTATATAACTTGTAGGGTTTCAGTGAACTGTTATATAACTTGTAGGGTTTCACTGGACTGTTATATAACTTGTAGGGTTTCAGTGGACTGTTATATATTTTGTAGGGTTTCACTGGACTGTTATATAACTTGTAGGGTTTCACTGGACTATTGATCAAGCAATTTTAGTTTCTACTTCCCCTACCCCCAAAATCTCGATCACGTGCAACTGAAATACTTTCAACTTGGAGTTTTAGTATCCTGAACACAATATATATCTCAGTCACCCCATCTCCTCGAACCTTTATCCTGGATGGAGAGTCACACTCCTGTCATCCCCATCTCTCCGAACCTTATTCCAAAATAGTGATAGTCACACTTCAGTAACCCCCCCCCCCCCCCACCCCGAGCCTTACTCAAGAATGGAGATAGTCTCACTTCCGTAACCTCCACCCCCCCGAACCTTATTCCAGAATGGAGATAGTCACACTTCAGTAACCCCCTCCCCCGAACCTTATTCCAGAATGGAGATATAGTCACACTTCAGTACCTCCCCCCTCTCCCCCCGAACCTTATTTCAGAATGGAGAGTCACACTCTGGTGACCTCCTTCCCCCAAAACTTATTCAAGAAGGGAAATAGTCACACTTCAGTGACCCCCCCCCCAACCTTATTCCAGAACGGAGATAGTTACACTACAGTGACCCCCCGACCCTGAACCTTATTCCAGAATGGAGATAATCACACTACAGTGACACTCCCCACCCCGAACCTTATTCCAGAATGCAGATAATCACACAACAGTGACCACCCACCCGAACCTTATTCCAGAATGGAGATAATCACACTACAGTGACCCCCACCCGAACCTTATTCCAGAATGGAGATGGTCACACTTCAGTGATCCCCACCCTGAACCCTATTGCAGAATGGAGATAGTCACACTTCAGTGACCCCCACCCCGAACCTTATTCCAGGATGGAGATAGTCACACTTCAGTGACCCGCAACCCGCACCTTATTCCAGGATGGAGATAAACTACAGTGACCCCAACCCGAACCTCATTCGAGAATGGAGATGGTCACACCTCAGTGACCCCCACCCCGAACCTTATTCCAGAATGGAGATAGTCACACATCAGTGACCCCCACCCGGAACCTTATTACAGAATGGAGATAGTCACACTTAAGTGACCCCCACCTCGAACCGTATTCCAGAATGGAGGTAGTCACACTACAGTGACCCCCCACCCCGAACCTAATTCCAGAATGGAGATAGTCACATTTCAGTGACCCCCACCCGAACCTTATTCCAGAACGGAGATAGTCATACTTAAGTGATCCCCACCCGAACCTTATTCCAGAACGGAGATGGTCACACTACAGTGACCGCCTCCCCGAACCTTATTCCAGAATGGAGATAGTCACACTTCAGTGAACCCCACCCCGAACCTTATTCCAGATAGTCCCACTTCAGTGACCCCCACCCCGAACCTTATTCGAGAATGGAGATAGTCACACTACAGTGACCCACCACCCCCAACCTTATTCCAGAATGGAGATAGTCACACTACAGTGACCCCACCCCGAACCTTATTCCAGAATGGAGATAGTCAAACTTCAGTGACCCCCACCCCGAACCTTATTCCAGAATGGAGATAGTCACACTACGGTGACCCACCACCCCGAACCTTATTCCAGAATGGAGATAATCACACTGCAGTGACAACCACCGCGAACCGTATTCCAGAAAGGAGACATTCACACTTCAGTGACCCACACCCCGAACCTTATTCCAGAATGGAGATAGTCACATTTCAGTGACCCCCGCCCGAACCTCATTCCAGAATGGAGATAGTCATACTTAAGTGATCCCCACCCCAAACCTTATTCCAGAATGGAGGTAGTCACACTACAGTGACCCCCACCCCGAACCTTATTCCAGAATGGAGATAGTCACACTTCAGTGACCCCCACCTGGACCCTTTTCCAGAATGGAGATAGTCACATTTCTGTGACCCCCACCTCGAACCTTATTCCAGAATGGAGGTAGTCACACTTCAGTGAACCCCACCCTGAACCTTATTCCAGAATGGACATAGTCACACTTCAGTGACCCCCAACCCGGAACCTTATTCCAGAATGGAGATAGTCACACTTAAGTGACCCCCACCCCGAACCTTATTCCAGAATGGAGGCAGTCACACTACAGTGACCCCCACCCCGAACCTAATTCCAGAATGGAGATAGTCACACTACAGTGACCCCCTCCCCGAACCTTATTCCAGAATGAAGATAGTCACACTTCAGTGACCCCCACCCCGAACCTTATTCAAGAATGGAGATAGTCACCCTGCACTATAGTGACCCCCCACCCGAACCTTATTACAGAATGGAGATAAACAACAGTGACCCCCACCCGAACCTTATTCCAGAATGGAGATGGTCACACCTCAGTGTCCCTCACCCCGAACCTTATTCCAGAATGGAGATAGTCACACTTCGGTGACCCCCACCTGAACCTTTTTCCAGAATGGAGATAGTCACACTTCAGTGACCCCCACCTGGAACTTTATTACAGAATGGAGATAGTCACACTTAAGTGACCCCACCCCTACCCCCAAAATCTCGATCACATGCAACTGAAACACTTTCAACTTGGAGTTTTAGTATCCTGAACACAATATATATCTCAGTCACCCCATCTCTTCGAACCTTTATCCTGGAATGAGAGTCACACTCCTGTCATCCCCTCTCTCCGAACCTTATTTCAGAATAGAGATAGTCACACTTCAGTAAACCCCACCCCGAGCCTTATTCAAGAATGGAGATAGTCACACTTCAGTAATCCCCTCCCCCGAACCTTATTCCAGAATGCAGATAGTCACACTTCAGTACCCCCCCCCTCCCCCGAACCTTATTTCAGAATGGAGAGTCACACTCCAGTGACCTCCTTCCCCAAAACTTATTACAGAAGGGAAATAGTCACACTTCAGTGACCCCCCCCAACCTTATTCCAGAATGGAGATAGTCACATTACAGTGACCCCCCCCCCCCACCCTGAACCTTATTCCAGAATGGAGATAATCACACTACAGTGACGCTCCCCACCCCAACCTTATTCCAGAATGCAGATAATCACACAACAGTGACCCCTCCCCCCACCAGAACCTTATTCCAGAATGGAGATAATCACACTACAGTGACCCCCACCCGAACCTTATTCCAGAACGGAGATGGTCACACTACAGTGATCCCCACCCTGAACCTTATTGCAGAATGGAGATAGTCACACTTCAGTGACCCCCAACCCGAACCTTATTCCAGAATGGAGATAGTCACACTTAAGTGTCCCCCCACCTCGAATCTTATTCCAGAATGGAGGTAGTCACACTACAGTGACCCCCCACCCGAACCTAATTCCAGAATGAAGATAGTCACACGACAGTGACCGCCTCTCCGAACCTTATTCCAGAATAGAGATAGACACACTTCAGTGACCCCCACCCGGAACCTTATTCCAGAATGGAGATAGTCACACTTCAGTGACCCCCACCCCGAACCTTATTCCAGAATGGATATAGTCACACTTAAGTGACCCCCACCCCGAACCTTATTCCAGGATGGAGATAGTCACACTTCAGTGACCCCCAACCCGAACCTTATTCCAGAATGGAGATAGTCACGCTACAGTGACCCCCCCCCCACCACCCTAACCTTATTCCAGAATTGAGATAAACTACAGTGACCCCCGCCCGAACCTTATTCCAGAATGGAGATGGTCACACCTCAGTGAACCCCACCCCGAACCTTATTCCAGCATGGAGATAGTCACACTTCAGTGACCCCCATCCGAACCGTTTTCCAGAATGGAGATAGTCACACTTCAGTGACCCCCACCCCGAACCTTATTTGAGAATGGAGATAGTCACACTTCAGTGATCCCCACCCCGAACCTTATTCCAGAATGGAGGTAGTCACAATACAGTGACCCCCCACCCCGATCCTAATTATAGAATGGATATAGTCACACATAAGTCACCCCCACCCGAACCTTATTCCAGAATGGAGATAGTCACACTACAGTGACCCCCACCCCGAACCTTATTCCAGAATGGAGATAGTCACACCTCAGTGACCCCCACCCCGAACCTTATTCCAGCATGGAGATAGTCACACTTCAGTGACCCCTCCCCGAACCTTATTCCAGAATGAAGATAGTCACACTACAGTGACCCCACCCCGAACCTTATTCCAGAATGGAGATAGTCAAACTTCAGTGACCCCCACCCCGAACCTTATTCCAGAATGGAGATAGTCACACTACGGTGACCCACCACCCCGAACCTTATTCCAGAATGGAGATAATCACACTACAGTGACCCCCACCCCAAACCTTATTCCAAATTGGAGATAATCACACTTCAGTGACCCCCACCCCGAACCTTATTCCAGAATGGAGATAGTCACACTTGAGAGACCCCCACCCCGAACCTTATTCTAGAATGGAGGTAGTCACACTAGTGACCCCCCTACCCCGAACTTTATTCCAGAATGGAGATAGTCATACTTCAGTGACCGCACCCCGAACCTTATTCCAGAATGGAGATAATCACACTTCATTGACCCCCACCCCAAACCTTATTCCAAAATGGAGATAATCACACTACAGTGACCCCCACCCCGAACCTTACTGCAGAATGGAGGTAGTCGCACTACAGTGACCCCCCCCCCCACCCCGAACCTAGTCACACTACAGTGACCCCCCTACCCCGAACCTTATTCCAGAATGGAGATAGTCACACTTCAGTGACCGCACCCCGAACCTTATTCCAGAATGGAGATAATTACACTTCATTGACCCCCACCCCAAACCTTATTCCAAAATGGAGATAATCAGACTACATTGACCCCCACCCCGAACCTTACTGCAGAATGGAGGTAGTCACACTACAGTGACCCCCCACCCCCCCCCCCCCAGCCCAAACCTTATTCCAGAATGGAGATAGTCACACTACAGTGACCCCCCCCCCCCCCCACCCCGAACCTTATTCCAGAATGGAGATAGTCACACTTCAGTGACCCCCACCCCGGACCTTATTCCAGAATGGAGATAGTCACACTACAGTGACCCCCACCCGAACCTTATTCCAGAATGAAGATAATCACACTACAGTGACCCCCACACCGAACCTTATTCGAGAATGGAGATAGTCACACCGCAGTGATCCCCATACCGAACCTTGTTCCCGAATGGAGATAGCCACACTTCAGTGCCCTGTCCCCCGAATCTTTTTCCAGAATCGGGATAGTCAAACTTCAGAACCTCCTCCCCTGAACCTTATTACAGAATGAAGATAGTTACACTTCAGTGACGTCCTGCTCCTCCCCAAACTTTATTCCAAATAGTCACACTTCAGTAATGTTCATGCCTTCATTGTTTTTCACTGCACCCAATCATAATGTCTGATGAAAGAAGTGAGTCGCGGGATTTGGGGGGAAATTTGAAAAAAAGATTGTCGGTACTTGAAACAATGAAAGTGTCAATGACACTGTAGCTCAACTTGACAAACTTGAACTTGGTAAGTTATAAGTGAAATGGCAAAATTGAAGATCATTGGTACCAATGTTATTTGGTGAAATTTCAACATAACAGCATTGTGTGTGCACAACGTCAAGAGTAATCCTTGAATTTATAAATGTAAACTGTAAGACTGGCTAAAGGAAGAATGTTGATACACAAATGCTGTAAGTTCAGATGTTATCGTAAATGGCAACTTTTTTCACTGGAATGAATGCTAATCAATATCTAAAGGTCTAGCTCAATGAGCACACCAAGTTAAAAAAAAAATCCTGATAAATGTGGCCTGTAGGCCATGTCAAAAAGGAATGTTGATGTACAAATGCAATAAATTCAAAGACTGTACAGCAACAGTTTTTGATGGAAATGAAAAGAAAATCGATAGCACCTATCTTTGTCATCCTGCATAAGCAAACAAAGGCATGCCAAAAGAAGATGTTAATGCACAAATGCACTAAGTTTGAATGTCATTGCTTGTGGCAATGCTTTTTTCTCTTTTTTATGGAAATTCATAAATATACCCTGCAGAGAGTGCGAAAGGGATAAGTTGCTACACAAATGCAGTAAGTTCAAAAGCTGGTGAAAACGACAATAAGTTTTAAAAGGAAATGAAAATAAATGCGACCTGTGAAGTGTGCCAAAGGAAATTGTGGATGTACATACTAACGCTGACGGACGAGAAGTGATGGCAATAGATCAGCTTGTCTTTGTCAAGTTGAGCTAATAAATGTGCCCTATAGGGTGTGCCAAAGGGAAATATTGAGGTCTGACTAAACTAAGTTCTAAGAATGTTGGCAGCGGCAACATTTTTCGATGGAAATTGAAGAAAATCAATAGCTCCCATCTAGAGGTCACACCAAACAAGCATGCCCGGTTTCAAAGCAATCCGATCATAAATATGCCCTGTAGGGTGTGCCAAAGGGAAATATTGAGGTCTGACTAAAGTTCTAAGAATGTTGGCCGTGGCAACATTTTTCAACGGAAATGGAAGGAAATCGATAGCTCCCATCTAGAGGTCACCCCAAACAAGCACGCCAGGTTTCAAAGCAATCCGATCATAAATGTGCCCTGTAGGGTGTGCCAAAGGGAAATGTTGAGGTCTTCTGACTAAACTAAGTTCTAAGAACGTTGGCCGCGGCAACATTTTTTGACGGAAATGGAAAGAAATCGATATCTCCCATCTCGAGGTCACCCCAAACAAGCATACCAGGTTTCAAAGCAATCCAATCATAAATGTGCCCTGTAGGGTGTGCCAAAGGGAAATATTGTGGTCTGACTAAACTAAGTTCTAAGAACGTTGGCCGTGGCAACATTATTTGACGGAAATTGAAGAAAATCGAGAGCTCCCATCTAGAGGTCACCCTAAACAAGCATCCCAGGTTTCAAAGCAATCTGATCATAAATGTGCCCTGTAAGGTGTGCCAAAGGGAAATATTGAGAGAACGTTGGCCGTGGCAACATTTTTTGACGGAAATGGAAGACAATCTACAGCTCCCATCTGGAGGTCACCCCAAACAAGCATTCCAGGTTTCAAAGCAATCCGATCATAAATGTGCCCTGTAGGGTGTGCCAAAGGGAAATGTTGAGGTCTTCTGACTAAATTAAGTTCAAAGAACGTTGGCCACGGCAACATTTTTTGACAGAAATTGAAGAAAATCGATAGCTCCCATCTAGAGGTCTCCCCAAACAAGCATACCAGGTTTCGAAGCAACCCGATCATAAATGTGCCCTGTAGGGTGTGCCAAAGGGAAATATTGAGGTCTGACCAAACTAAGTTTTAAGAACGTTGGCCGTGGCAACATTTTTTGACGGAAATTGAAAAAAATCGATAGCTCCCATCTAGAGGTCACCCTCGAGGTCACCCCAAACAAGCATACCAGGTTTCAAAGCAATCCAATCATAAATGTGCCCTGTAGGGTGTGCCAAAGGGAAATATTGTTGGCTGACTAAACTAAGTTCTAAGAACGTTGGCCACGGCAACATTTTTTGACGGAAATTGAAGAAAATCGCTGCCATCTAGAGGTCACTCCAAACAAACATACCAAGTTTCAAAGTGATCTGATCATAAATACGACCTGTGAGGTGTGCCAAAGGAAATTGTGGACGTACGTACTAACGTACGCCAACGGACGAGAAGTGATGGCAATAGCCCAGCTTGACTTTGAGCTAAAAATGGTTCGTTAATCTTATGAAGAGAAGTGCAGTATGCCGAGAAGTCCAACAGTCTACCACTGAGCCACCGCGCTCCCTCATCTCTATCAATCCTATGTATGATGTCCCCATCGATGTGCAGTACGCCTAGAAGTCCAACAGTCTACCACTGAGCCACCGCGATCCCTCATCTCTATCAATGTTATGTATGATGTCCCCATCGACGTGCAGTACGCCTAGAAGTCCAGCAGTCTACCACTAAGCCACCGCGCTCCCTCATCTCTATCAATCCTATGTATGATGTCCCCATCGACGTGCAGTACGCCTAGAAGTCCAAAAGTCTACCACTGAGCCACCGCGCTCCCTCATCTCTATCAATGCTATGTATGGTGGCCCCATCGAAGTGCAGTACGCCTAGAAGTCCAACAGTCTACCACAAAGCCATCGCGCTCCCTCATCTCTATCAATGCTATGTATGATAGCCCTATCGATGTGCAGTACGCCTAGAAGTCCAACAGTCTACCAATGAGCCACCGCATTCCCTCATCTCTATCAATCCTATGTATGATAGCCCCATCGACGTGCAGTACACCTAGAAGTCCAACAGTCTACCACTACGCCACCGCGCCCCCTCATCTCTATCAATCCTATGAATGATAGCCCCATCATGAAAAGTTCTGACAAATTTATTTATAGTTTATTTATTTTACAGAGTTATCCCCTTTTTATCATTAAACCCAGACAAAAAAGCAATACAATTGACATACAAATAAAAATATTTACTCACAGAAATTAAAAGCTGCGTCAGTACACAGAAAATAGTAATAATAATATAATAATATAATATTATAGAGTGAATAACATTTGAATTAATAATAAATAACAATATGATGAGATTTCAGTTAACAGACCACGTAAAATATGCTGAATTACAAAAGAATATAAAAGACATACAGTGGTATACAGCAGTGAAGATAGAGGTTCTTCGATTACTTTGACTTCGGATAGAAAGGCTGTTTGTTTTATTTCAGTCATTAGATAGAAAGGCTGTTAGTTTTATTTTTGCGTTTACAGTGTCTTCCTTATGAGACAGAGGTTATGTTTTATAAACTTAGTGGACAACGTGCTTGAATATCTGACTTCTGATAGAGAGGCTGTGTGTTTTTATTTCAGTTACTACATCTGACTGACTTCTGATAGAGAAGACGTCTTTTATTTCAGTTACTATGTCTGACTACTAATAGAGAGGCTGTATTCTATTTCAGTCACTACATCTGACTGACTTCTGATAGAGAGGCTGTGTGTTTTTATTCCAGTTACTACATCTGACTGACTTTTGATAGAGAGGCTGTGTTTTATTTCAGTTACTACGTCTGACTTCTGATAGAGAGGCCGTGTTTTATTTCAGTTACTATGACTGACTTCTGATAGAGAGGCTGTGTTTTTATTCCAGTTACTACATCTGACTGACTTCTGATAGAGAGGCTGTGTTTTATTTCAGTTACTACGTCTGATTTCTCATAGAGAAGCCGTGTTTTATTTCAGTTACTACGTCTGACTTCTGATAGAGAGGCTGTGTTTTTTTTTCAGTTACTACGTCTGACTTCTGATAGAGAGGCTGTGTTTTATTTCAGTTACTACGTCTGACTTCTGATAGAGAGGCTGTGTTTTTTATATCTTTGTTACGCCATGTATGTCTGACTTCTAATAGAGAGGCTGTGTGTTTTATTTCTTAGTTACGACATGTATGTCTGACTTTTGATAGAGAAGCTGTGTGTTTTATTTCTTAGTTACGACATGTATGTCTGACTTTTGATAGAGAAGCTGTGTGTTTTATTTCTTAGATACATGTATGTCTGACTTTTGATAGAGAAGCTGTGTGTTTTATTTCTTAGATACATGTATGTCTGACTTTTGATAGAGAAGCTGTGTGTTTTATTTCTTAGATACATGTATGTCTGACTTCTAATAGAGAGGCTGTGTGTTTTATTTCTTAGTTACGACATGTATGTCTGACTTTTGATAGAGAAGCTGTGTGTTTTATTTCTTAGATACATGTATGTCTGACTTCTAATAGAGAGGCTGTGTGTTTTATTTCTTAGATACATGTATGTCTGACTTTTGATAGAGAAGCTGTGTGTTTTATTTCTTAGATACATGTATGTCTGACTTTTGATAGAGAAGCTGTGTGTTTTATTTCTTAGATACATGTATGTCTGACTTTTGATAGAGAAGCTGTGTGTTTTATTTCTTAGATACATGTATGTCTGACTTTTGATAGAGAAGCTGTGTGTTTTATTTCTTAGATACATGTATGTCTGACTTTTGATAGAGAAGCTGTGTGTTTTATTTCTTAGATACATGTATGTCTGACTTCTGAGTGGGATATCAAATTACTACCATTTTGGCATCTAAAACGGTTTAGGTTTCGAAAAACACTCTAAAATAAAAACAAATGTTCTAGCTAAACAAATAAATACCTTTCTTTTTAGTTTTCAACATTTTTACAAGAAATAACAAGAAAAGGCTTTTAATTTTTTTTAGATAAGTCTAACATTTTCAGACAAATTTACGGACACTGGGTGGTTGGGAGATTCTCACCCCCTGTATCTATACCACTGTTTTGATATTCAAGTGTTAAGTCTAACTTGTTGCAAAATGATTGTTCTCTCATCAATAACTTCTTGATACAAGATTTCACTGAACTTTTCATCAAATCAAGTCATGATTGTTGTACAGCAGCCACGACTTATTTCATAAAAAGTTCGAGAAAATACTCAGTAAGGAGTTAATCTGATATTGCAGCTGCTACAGAAGTATCCTCATTCCCATCTGATTCAGTTATTTTTATTGGTGTTTAAGGTCACTTTCAGCATTTGTGGCTAAATGATAATCACAGGATGAAGTCCAGTTCAGGTAATTGTGTCAGGGGACACTCACCCCAGTCACGGGTTGCCTGTCTTATAATAGTAAATGACAACACTACTTCTCCTTTTCCCGGGGTTACCATGGACAATTTATTGCTGTCCCCCTTTCCCGGGATACCATAGGCGATTTACTGCTGTCGGTCTTCCCAGAGTTCCCATGTGCAATTCCGCCTCTCTTCGCCGGCTCCTGATGGATAATTTACTGCTGGCCCTCTATTTGAGTTTCCCATAGGAAATTTACTTCTACCCATCTTACCGTGAATCATAATGGCAATTTATTGCTGATTCTCTTTTTAGCTCTCCATGGACAATTTACTGCTGTACCTTTTCCTATGGTTCCCGTTGGGCAATTTGACCTCTTCTCGGTTTTCCATGGGTTATTTATGGCTAGCCCTCCTCACAGGCATCCTATGTGCAGTTTACTGCTGCCCTTCTCCCTGGGGTTCCTATGGGCAATTTACTACTGCCCTTCTCCCCGGGGGTTCCCATTGACAATTTACTGCTGCCCCTCTTCCCGGGGTTCCCACTGGCAAATTACTGATACCCCTCTTCCCGGGATTCCCATTGGAGATTTATTGCCACCCCTCTTTCAAAGCTTACTATGTGCTATTTACGGTTATGCCTCTCCATGGGGTTCCTATGTGCAATTTACTACTGCCCCTCTCCAGGACTTCCACCCCAGGTCCTATTTCTCCAATAAAACATAACTTGTTTACCACAATGAGCAATCACTGCCTCATTTTCTGGGGCTCCCATGGGGAAAATTGGCACTTTCCTCAAAGTGACTCATTTCTGAGGCACACAATCCTCAACAGAAGTCATGGGGGTGGGGAGCTATGTTTGCATTTTACTCAAGGGGCCTCTTTAGATTTGGGTAAGGCAATGGGGTATCTAAACATTTTGAAAAGTACCTTTTGAAATAGAGGCTTCTGGAGGAAGTTTTTCAATAAAATGTCATTCCATGTTATCTGTTTGTGTGATACTATCTACCATCAATATATAAAACTCTTGTATTTATAGAGAGGTTCAATAAGGGTTGCATTTATGGAGAGGTTCAATAAGGGTTGCATTTATAGGGGTGTTCAATAAGGGATGTATTTATAGGTAGGTTCAATAAGGGTTGTATTTATGGAGAGGTCCAATAAGGGTTGTATTTATGGAAAGGTTCAATAAGGGGTGTATTTATGGAGAGGTTCAATAAGGGTTGCATTTATGGAAAGGTTCAATAAGGGGTGTATTTATGGAGAGGTTCAATAAGGGTTGCATTTATGGAAAGGTTCAATAAGGGGTGTATTTATGGAGAGGTTCAATAAGGGTTGTATTTATAGGGGTGTTCAATAAGGGATGTATTTATAGGTAGGTTCAATAAGGGTTGTATTTATGGAGAGGTCCAATAAGGGTTGTATTTATGGAAAGGTTCAATAAGGGGTGTATTTATGGAGAGGTTCAATAAGGGTTGTATTTATAAGGAAGTTGAATAAGGGTTGTATTTATAAGGAAGTTGAATAAGGTTATTTATAGGGATGTTCAATAAGGGGTGTATTTATAGGAGGTTCAGTAAGGGTTTGCCTTTACAGGGAGGCTCAATGTAGGTTGTATTTATAGGGAGGTCCAATACGGTTGTATTTATAGGGCGTTAAATGAGGGTTGTATCAATAAGGCCTGTATTTGTAGGGAGGTTATTTATTTATTTATTGATGTTTAAGGTCACATATTTATGCACAATGGCTAATCATGACCGTGACAGTTTTACGGGTGGAGGAAGCCGGAGTACCCGGAGAGAACCACCGAGCAACGACGAGCAGCTGCCAGCTCCCCAACATCGTAACTCCGCACTGCAGCACAGGCAGGGTTAGATTGGTTGAAGACATGCGTACCATCGACGTGCAGTACGCCTTAGTACACGGCGTCATCGTGCCCCCACATGGGCAATGGGGGTGAAGTGTCTTGCCCAAGGACACAACGCGGTTGCCGCAGGTGGGATTCGAATCGAGGACCTCTCGGCTTGCAGCCTGCACCTCTACCTACTGAGCCACTGCACCCCTGTAGGGAGGTTCAATAAATATTGTATTCGTAAGGAGGTATAATAAGGATTGTATTTGAATGGAGGTTCAATAAGGGTTGTATTTGTAGAGAGGCTCAATTAGGGTTGTATTTGTAGTGAGGCTCAATTAGGGTTGCATTTGTGGAAAGGTCCAGTAAAGGTTGTATTTGTATAGTGGTACAATACGGGGTGTATTTTTATGGAGGTTTAATAATGGTTGTATTTATAGGGAGGTTCAATAAGGGTTGTCTTTGTATGGAGGCTCAAAAAGGGTTGTATTTATATGAAGGTACAATAAGGGCTGTATTTTATGGAGGTTAAATAAGGGCTGTATTTGTATGGACGCTCAATAATAGTTCTATGTGTATGGGGGGTTCAATAAGGGTTTTATTTGTGGAGAAGGTCAATAAGGGTTGTTTTTGTGGGGAAGTTCAATAAAGGTTGTATTTGATGAGAGATTCTATGAGGGTTGTATTTGTAGAGAGGTACAACAAGAGGCCTGCATCGCAAAGAACTGCTCATGCCCCCCGACCGCAAAAAAAAAATGTCTATGCCGAAAGAGATCCTAAGTCAAAAGAGTGAAAAAGGGCAATAACTCTGGAAAAAAACGTATGGAAGAAACTCATGCTATACAGGTATCGTTCTCCATGCTCCTCTATCACAACACCAAATATCGATTCAAGTCGAAGTTGCAGTGGCTGAGATACAAGGTAAAATATTGGGACAGACGGACAAACGGACGGATGGGTAGAGGTGTCCACTGGATACCCCTTCGACTTTTGAAGTCGGTTGTTTTGTGGGAAGGTTCTATAAGGGTTGTATTTCCGTTTGCGATTTACATGACCAAAAA
The DNA here is from genome assembly GCA_031216915.1 of Pictodentalium vernedei. Taxonomy (NCBI): domain Eukaryota; kingdom Metazoa; phylum Mollusca; class Scaphopoda; order Dentaliida; family Dentaliidae; genus Pictodentalium; species Pictodentalium vernedei. Next base: position 473,771,840 of record CM062290.1, read on the forward strand.
ATGCCAAAATACTTGTGGAATTAGAAAAAAAACACTTCGTCTGTTCCACAAGTAATTTGCAAACCCAGGAAGCAAATATTCCCGGAGTATATGTCCGAAATTGGAGTCATATGGACAAAAACTTGTAAGCACAATTTTATGTGAGGAGTATATCCTCTATCCGGTTATTTCTTGTCATGTGAATGAGCCTTGTTTGATGTGAATATCTTTAAAAAATAACTGCTCATGTATCGTCCTGTGATCACAAAAATGGTAATTTTCGTGACCAGATGTTGATTTGATTGTGATACAGCAGTCTATCAAAGTTTCCTATGTACAATACTGACATTTACTGTTCACAGGTCAACCAGTCCTCTGTAATTCCCCTCAACTACTATCCACCAATCAACACAAGTCCACCAGTCCTCAATAATTCCCCAGATCTACTATCCCACCAATCAACGCAAGTCTACCAGTCCTCAATAATTCCCCCGATCTACTATCCCACCAATCAACACAAGTCTACTAGTCCTCAATAATTCCCCAGATCTACTATCCCACCAATCAACACAAATCTACCAGTCCTCAATAATTACCCAGATCTAATATCCCACCAATCAACACAAGTCCACCAGCCCTCAATAATTCCCCAGATCTACTATCCCACCAATCAACACAAGTCTACCAGCCCTCAATAATTCCCCAGATCATCAACTATCCCACCAATCAACACAAGTCTACCAGTCCTCAATAATTCCCCCAGATCTACTATCCCACCAATCAACACAAGTCTACAAGCCCTCAATAATTCCCCAGATCTAATATCCCACCAATCAACACAAGTCTACCAGTCCTCAATAATTCCCCAGATCATCTACTATCCCACCAATCGACACAAGTCTACCAGTCCTCAATAATTCCCCAGATCTAATATCCCACCAATCAACACAAGTCTACCTGTCCTCAATAATTCCCCAGATCATCTACTATCCCACCAATCGACACAAGTCTACCAGTCCTCAATAATTCCCCAGATCTAATATCCCACCAATCAACACAAGTCTACCAGCCCTCAATAATTCCCCAGATCTAATATCCCACCAATCAACACAAGTCTACCAGTCCTCAATAATTCCCCAGATCTACTATCCCACCAATCAACACAAGTCTACCAGTCCTCAATAATTCCCCAGATCTACTATTAGTGTTCAACCGATGATCGGAACCGGCCACCACAATCGGCCGATTATGGGTAATCGGATGACAAAAGCAACGGCTCCTGGAACATCGGTTCAACCGATTGTTGCCAAGCAATTTGTGAGTTTTCTGAATCGCATTTTATTATCTTCTGCAATTGTTCAATTGTTAATGTAAAATGATGTCGATGATACCATTCAATAAAGTTGAGAAAGAACAACAATGTGTATTCTTGATCTCTCTAGACGCCCTTTACGGGATATACGTGTTAAACGACATGTAAAGCTTACAACTGGGCACACTTGCAGCAATCGCCAGTTCATATCGGAAAAGTGAAGGATGTACTCCATTGGCTCAGGTCGCAGTAAAATTACCAGTCACGCGCACTTGGGCGGTAAACGTGGCTCTGAGAGCCACGTTTACCGCCCAAGTGTGCGCGACTGGTAATTTTACTGGGAACCCAGTCAACGAAGTTTAATACTTTGAAAAATGTTCAGTTTAATGTAGTTCTTTCGAGCCTCGGCTTGTCTTGTAGTGCACGGTATTACAATCGGAATCGGCATCAGAATCGGCCGATTGTGGGCTCAAATAACCGGTAATCGGTCTGCGACCATTTTTGGTAATCGGTTGGACACTATCTACTATCATTCCAAAAAGCAAATTGTTAAAAGAAATAACTTCCTTCACTGCTGCTTCAACATCCTCAAATCCAACCATGCACAGACAACTCTTCTTTCATTGACAAATAGAATAAAAGAAAATCAGATTCAAACGAGGATTTGTAAATACATCAATTCATTTCAGAGAATGATATGTAATTCAGCACATTTTAAGATAAACATTGTAAAAAAAAATTAAATTCATCTCTTTTTCTTGTCTGAAATTGGAAATGAAGAGAGAAATGATAAAATTAAATGAAAAGTGAAATTTTAAGCAGTTTCTATTCTTTTTTTTTTCCTTCTTAATTCAAATATTGACTTCATTTTTTGACACATTAGCACCATTGGCTAAAAACAATGAAAATTAAACAATCTAATCAACATATCAACACAATGATTGCAACATTTAACTATCATTCAATAAAGAAAATAGAATTCACCCTTCCAATGCCATTGACAAAAACCCCATAATGTCAAATATTTACTATATTAAGCCCTAAACGTATGACAAGTATCCTATGATGTAATTAACAGAAAAATTATGCTTTCCATTAATTACAATTTTGAATATGAATCAACCAGAAAGCCTCATTAGATATGCATATTCCTTAGAATGAAACATTGTGTACTTCTATTTTATTTCTTGGTGTTTAATGTCACTTTCAGCATATGTGGCTATATCATCACATGCTTGATCAATTTTCTGATTTTCTGGTTCACCTCATCTGTATGCCTAAAGAGCTGACATGCATAATCAAATCAGCTGGCTTCTGTAGGAAGCGAAAGTATATTCATCATTCATGTAGGAACGCCTATTGTGAAACAACGATTTCCGCCACACAGAACTGAATCATTTGTGATCAAAGCATTTACTAAACTCAGTGCGAAACCCAACCGGCAGATGAAGAACATAGAAATTTCATCATTTATGATCCCTCACTGGAATTGCCTCACTCAAAAAAGTGACTTAACTGGTAGAGTATTGGAAGTCCATATGTGGGCTTTATTCTGAAGTACAGGTACTATAACTTAACTGGTAGAGTATTGGAAGTCCATACGTGGGCTTTATTCTGATGTACAGGTACTATAACTTAACTGGTAGAGTGTTGAAAGTCCATACGTGGGCTTTATTCTGAAGTACAGGTACTATAACTTAACTGGTAGAGTGTTGGACGTCCATACGTGGGTTTTATTCTGATGTACAGGTACTATAACTTAACTGGTAGAGTGTTGAAAGTCCATACGTGGGCTTTATTCTGAAGTACAGGTTCTATAACTTAACTGGTAGAGCGCTGGAAGTCCATACGTGGGCTTTATTCTGATGTACATGTACTATAACCTAAAGTTTTTCTACTCTGTGGATGTGTTTCATATTATCTTTGAGGTGAAACTATTTAGTCTGTATAGGTTTGCCTTGTTGTAATTTATGGGAGAGGGCCTTTAGGCACTCTCCCATAAATTGAAACTGGACAAAGACATGTGAACATATCAGTAATGAACAGACATGGATGTTAAATGTGGTAGAAACTTAACTCAAATCACACCGATTTCAAAATAAAATTTTGAACAACCACCTTTTCCTCTAATGTAACTGGGAATTTCATCAATTCAAAATTGTTTGACAAAGCTCAGTCAAAAAAGCTTGAAAAGCTTAAATTCCGAGTTGCATTATGGGAAAAAAATTGTTATTTGAACAAAAGAATTTCTAGCATTTTATATGTTTCCTATAATGTGACTATAAATTTAATAAGTTAAATCTTGTTTGACAAAGTTAATTTAAAAAGTCCAATCTTGTTTGACAAAGTAAATTTAATAAGTTCAATCTTGTTTGACAAAGTTAATTTAATAAGTTCAATCTTGTTTGACAAAGTTAATTTAAAAAGTCCAATCTCGTTTGACAAAGTTAATTTAATAAGTTCAATCTTGTTTGACAAATTAATTTAAAAAGTCCAATCTTGTTTGACAAAGTTAATTTAATACGTTCAATCTTGTTTGACAAAGTTAATTTAATACGTTCAATCTTGTTTGACAAAGCTAATTTAATAAGTTCAAACTTGTCTGACAAAGCTAATTTAAAAAGTCCAATCTTGTTTGACAAAGTTAATTTAATAAGTTCAATCTTGTTTGACAAAGTTAATTTAAAAAGTCCAATCTTGTTTGACAAAGTTAATTTAATAAGTCCAATATTGTTTGGGGTTTAATGGTACCATCAGTATCTATGACAATATTACAATAAAACAATACAAATTTAATGTTTTGCTATATAACAATTTTACTGCTATCAACCAGTCTTTCATTCTTTTTCTGAATTAATCCAAGTCAGCAAAACAATTTGGGATCAAATGGTGTTCTCAAAATATTACTGTTTTAAATTACCATACAATGAAATTTGCACAGAAAAATTATTGTAAAATGATTTACTACAAGACGAGGCTCGAACTGTCGACCCCTAGCACACAAAGTGACTGATTTACTACAAAACGAGGCTCGAACTGTCGACCTCTAGCACACAAAGTGACTGATTTACTACAAGACGAGGCTCGAACTGTCGACCTCTAGCACACATAGTCACTGATTTACAACAAGACGAGGCTCGAACTGTCGACCCCTAGCACACAAAGTGACTGACTTACTACAAGACGAGGCTCGAACTGTCGACCTCTAGCACACAAAGTGACTGATTTACTACAAGACGAGGCTCGAACTGTCGACCTCTAGCACACAAAGTGACTGATTTACTACAAGACGAGGCTCAAACTGTCGACCTCTAGCACACAAAGTGACTGATTTACTACTATTTATTGTTATTTATTGGTGTTTTAAGGTCACATATTTCTGCACAATGGCTAATCATGACCATGACAATTTTACGGGTGGAGGAAGCCAGAGTACCGGAGAGAACCACCAAGCAACGGCGAGCAACTGTCAGCTCCCCAGCATACTAACTCCACACAAGCAGGGTTAGCATTGGTTGAAGACAGGTGCACTATCAAAGTGCAGTACGCTTTAGTACACGCTTTAGTACACAGCGTCACCGTGCCCCCACATGTGGAATGGGGGTGAAGTGTCTTGCCCAAGGACACAACGCCGCAGCTGGAATTCGAACCGAGGACCTCTCGGCTTGCAGCCTGCACCTCTACCTACTGAGCCACCGCGCCCCCTACTGATTTACTACAAGACGAGGCTCGAACTGTCGACCTCTAGCACACAAAGTGACTGATTTACTACAAGACGAGGCTCAAACTGTCAACCTCTAGCACACAAAGTGACTGATTTACTACAAGACGGGGCTCAAACTGTCAACCTCTAGCACACATAGTGACTGATTTACTACAAGACAAGGCTCAAACTATCGACCACTAGCACACAAGGTGACTGACTTACTACAAGATGAGGCTCGAACAGTCGACCTCTAGCACACAAAGTGACTGATTTACTACAAGACAAGGCTCGAACTGTTGACTGCTAGCACACAAAGTGACTGATTTATTACAAGACGAGGCTCGAACTGTCGACTGCTAGCACACAAAGTGTCTGATTTACTACAAGACGGGGCTCGAACTGTCGACCCCTAGCACACAAAGTGACTGATTTACTACAAGAGTAAGAGATCCAAAACAACCAGGGCCTCATACCTCGACCACTACATTCTTCTCATGTTCTTTTGAGATTCACCCACCGTGATTCTCAACCTAGATTTCACCCCAAAGCAGTCCAAACATCCACCATTCTTCACAACTACTGAGGGCTGGTCACGGCACAAAGGTAACAGACTGAGAGAGAAGTGCAGGAGCCGAGGCTCGAACTGTCAACCTCTTGCACTCAAAGCGACCAATTTACCACGAGACTAAGAGATCCCGACCAATGAAGGACAGTGAACAGATCTCTTAAGAACTATTCATTTTATCAATGTCTATAAACTAAATATTGACAGTGTAATAAAAAGGAGATTGTTAGAATGGCATTGGTTGAGATGATAATATATTTAATACAGTTTCTCTTTGTACAATATATATATATATTTATATTTATAGACTGTACAGATAATATTACATATAATAATAACAACTGGCTGAACGCTGATGTTGACATTAATGGCCAATTCTCTAGTTGGGAGGTTGAATTAAAGTAGAGTTTCAGCTTGTGAAGCTACATTTAGAATTACTTTGGAGAGTTGAGAAAAAAAATGCTGACAATTAGTTTTGGTGTTATTTGTATTTTCCATTTGAAGTCGAATAAAATAGAGGAGTGGTGGGTGGAGTGAGTATGAGTTGGGGTATGCGTGCATGTTTGAGGGGATGTATGTGTGTGGGGGGGGGGGGGGGGGGTGTTGGGGTGTTATGGAGATGTAGGGTGTGTGTGAATGGGGTAGTAAACACTGATGATCAGGCTCACATTTCAGGCTTTGAACTCTCTAAATGAGCTCGTGGTGACAAATGGGATGACCCCATTTGGAAAGATCACCAGAATCTGTTTTGATGATTTATCACAGAAAGAAAGTTTCACTCTGGTTGGATGACTTTTCATTTTTATCACGTGTTAATATGGCCATTATGAAAAGGCTCAACCCATTTGTGAAGAGCAAACCCAGTTAGAAGGTATACATTAAATCTACTCTAATCGACCAGCATTCTTCACAAAAATCACCATTCCATGTGGGGTTGTGTGAGGGGTGAAGGGTGTAATGAAACTACACTATTCAACCAGCCCTCTTGACAAAATTCACAATTTGTTGTAACAAACTTATCTACCAACAGACAAACCTGGGTGAACCTGTTTGTTGTAATATCCTTATCTATCAACAGACAACCATGGGTTTACCTCTTTGTTGTACAGCCTTGTCAATTAACAGACATTTTCATTACCAATCAACAGACAACCATGGTTGCACTGTTTGTTGTAACATTCTTATCAATCAACAGACAACCATTGGTGTACCTGTTTGTTGTACAGCCTTATCAATTAACAGACATTTTCATTACCAATCAACAGACAACCATGGTTGCACTGTTTGTTGTAACATTCTTATCAATCAACAGACAACCATTGGTGTACCTGTTTATTGTACAGCCTTATCAATTAACAGACATTTTCATTACCAATCAACAGGCAAACAAGGTTGCACTGTTTTTTGTAACAGTCTTACCAATCAACAGACAACCATGGGCGTAACTGTTTGATGTCATATTCTTATCAATCAACAGACAACCATGGGTGTACCTGTTTGTTGTAATAACCTTATGAATCAGGACAACCATGGGTGTAACTGTTTGTTGTAACAACCTTATCAACCAACTGTCAACCACAAGTGTACCTGTTTGTTGTAATATCCATATCTGTCAACATACAGTCATGGGCTTACCTGTTTGTTGTAACAGCCTTACCAATCAACAGACAACCATGGGTGTACCTGTTTGTTGTAACAGCCTTACCAATCAACAGTCAGCCATGGGTGTAACTGTTTGTTGTAACAGCCTTACCAATCAACAGACAGCCATGGGTGTAACTGTTTGTTATAACAGTCTTATCTATCAACAGACAACCATAGGTGTAACTGTTTGTTGTAAAAACCTTAATAATCAACAGACAACCATGGGTGTAACTATTTGTTGTAACAGCCTTATCATTCATCAGACAACCATTGGTGTAACTGTTTGTTGTAACAGTCTTATCAATCAACAGACAACCATGGGTGTAACTGTTTGTTGTAACAGCCAGATCAATCAGCAAACAACCATACGTGTAACTGTTTGTTATAATATCACTACCAATCAACAGGCAACTGTTTGTTGTAACAGCCTTATCAATTAACAGACAACCATGGATGTAACTGTAGGTTGTAACAGCCTTATCAATCAACAGACAACCATGGATGTAACTGTAGGTTGTAACAGCCTTATCAATCAACAGACAACCATGGATGTAACTGTAGGTTGTAACAGCCTTATCAATCAACAGACAACCGTGGATGTAACTGTAGGTTGTAACAGCCTTATCAATCAACAGACAACCATTGGTGTAACTTTTTGTGGTAACAACCTTATCAATCAACAGACAACCATGGGTGTAACTGTTTGTTGTAACAGCCTTATCAATCAACAATCAACCATGGGTGTAACTGTTTGTTGTGATATCCTTATCAATCAGACAACCACGGGTGTGACTATTGTAACAGCCTTATCAGTCAGGCAACCATGGGTGTACCTGTTTGTTGTAATATCATTAATATTCAGCAGACAACCATGGGTGTGTCTGTTTGTTGTAACAGCCTTACCAATCAACAGGCAACCATGGGTGTAACTGTTTGTTGTAATATCATTATCAACAACAGACAACAATGGATTAACTGTTTGTTGTAACAGCCTTATCAATCAACAGACAACCATGAGTGTAACTGCTTGTTGTAATAGCCTTATCATTCACATGACAGCCATAGGTGTAACTGGTTGTTGTAACAGCCTTATCATTCAACAGACAACCATATGTGTAACTATTTGTTGTAATATCATTATAAATCAACAGACAACCATGGGTGTAACTGTTTGTTGTAACAGCCTTATCAATCAACAGGCAGCCAGGATTGTACCTTTTGGTTGTAAAATCATTATTCTTATCAATCAACATATAATCATGGGATTACCTGTTTATTGTAACAGCCTTATCAATCAACAGACGACCCTTGTTGTACCGGTTTGTTGTAATACCTTATCTATCAACAGACAACTATTGGTGTAACAGTTTGCTGTAACAGCCTTATCAATCAACAGACAACCATGGGTGTAACTGTTGGCTGTAACAGCCTTATCAATCAACAGACAATCATGGTAGTAACTGTTTGTTGTAACAGCCTTATCAATCAACAGACAATCGTGGGTGTAACTGTTCGTTGTAACAGCCCTATCAATCAACAGACAACCATGGGTGTACCTGTTTGTTGTAATATCCTTATCTATGAGCAGACAACCATGGGTGTACCTGCTTGTTGTAATATCCTTATCTATCAGCAGACAACCATGGGTGTACCTGTTTGTTGTAATATCCTTATCTATCAGCAGACAACCATGGGTGTACCTGTTTGTTGTAATATCCTTATCTATCAGCAGACAACCATGGGTGTACCTGTTTGTTGTAATATCCTTATCTATCAGCAGACAACCATGGATGTACCTGTTTGTTGTAATATCCTTATCATTCATTCAATGAGCTGGTTTGAATGGGGGTGGGGGCTGTTACATGATTTGTTTTGTTGCAATTTTTTTAAAAATAATTGTTTTTCCCAACTACTCAACATTTAAATTAAGTGAATGATGTGGCACGATTTGTTAAGTGTTCACACTCAAAACCTGACAACTGGTTTAGTATTTACAATTGTATTTTGAGCTAACTGACTGAGAATAACTTGTATAGTGAGGGAGGTACCAAATATCGGGGAATTTTCAATTATTGACACCAATAAAATGTTTCGTTTTTTCTTCATATCATATTATTGTTTAGGGTAACTTAACCCTTTACCTAACCTGAAAAGCCGACGACACGTGCAAAAATAATTCTTGAATAACTAATTTTTTTCATTTTTTGTCTCAAAAACATAGGTTATGACCCCTCGTTGGAACGAGCTCGTTCCAACGAGGGGTCATAACCTATGTTTTTGAGACAAAAAATGAAAAAAATAATGAAAATTAATTGTCGATTTTTTAGAATAGCGCTGGCCGGTTTGGGCCGTTACGTTAGGTAGAGGGTTAAATCAATGAGAGGCCACATATGATGTAATCTGTATCTCTCGTAACATCAGTTTTGTACTAAATGAAATCTCTTATACATTGACAAATTTATCATCCACTCCAGAATAGAGAAAAAGCTTTTTAGGATAAAAATAATATAATGAAACTTTGCTGAAATGAGATGATAATATTTATCTTTCACTTAGTACATTACAGATGTTTTTGGTTCCATATTGTAGAACAGATCAACAGGAAATGACATTTGAAAACAACAACAATAAAACAATTATATGTACTGAGATTTTGGTCCATTTGAGCTTTAAACCAGCAATGTCGATTTAATAACCCTGATGTTCAGCAGCAACCAGTTTGAGTTAATGAATTTATTATTGACTAGCATCGCGTTTATTTATACACTGCTATGAATGACAATTCACCTCAATTCAATAAAATAATTCAATGGTGACAGCATATACAATATATTATAATACAATAGAATACATTTATTTATCACATGGAATCACATGCTATGTTTACATGCTTCAACAATGTAATTTTTAAAATATGACCAAATAATTTATTGAAAAATACCTTTAACTAAATAATAGACGACACAATACTATTATCATTTGGCTGTGAAACTGAGTTGCCATGGTTACTCCAAGGGGCAAGTTCACGTGGATTAAATTCCATATTTCACTGTTTAGGTGTAAATTAATAGGACTGGATGTTAAGCTGCTATTTCTGTAATGAGAATATCTGGAAGCTACTGTTATAATAAGGGCTGGAAGCCACTAGTGTTTTTTGATTGATTAATGATGACGGTCTACTCATTGCAGAAATACTAAGATTTTATTTAGTGAAATAAATAGAGAATACCTACGCTGTTTTAATACTTTTGTGTGGACCTGAAAGTTTTATTTTTTACAAGCGCTTGTGTGAGTGAAAAATAATACTTTCAGCTCCACACTCATGAGATAATTCCCCATATTCCCTACAATAATGTAGATTTTATTTTTATTATACGCTACGTGACATTTGACTGCACAATATTCAGCCCAATTTCACTGCAAACACGTACGTTTCAAAACAATAAGAAACATCTGCTGAAAGTTCATTCAAGGCAACGTTCAAGGTGACGTCATGTGCTAAAGCGCAACATTATTTAGGAAGCAACTGAAAAAATTCATAATGTGGACCTGAAAATATTATTTTTCACTCGTGGAAAATAAAACTTTCAGATCCACACTCACGAGATAATTCCAGATACTGACTAAAATAAGAGATTTTCTTTTTTATTATATGCTACGAGACATTTTATTGCACAATATTCTGCCCAGTTCAACCCCAAATGCGTATGTTTCAAAACAATAACAAAGATCTGCTGATCGTTCCTTCGAGGTAATATGATGTGGCGTAGCGTGACATCATTTAGGAAGCTACTGAGGGATATTCCTCGATATGCATCGAGTCGATTGATATTGAGAAATATCTTGTAGATAATTTGCAATAATTCACAGGCTGGCATATAATAAAACAAGTTAGGCCACACAAAGCAGATCTTCTGTTTCTCAGGCCAGTATTTGTAAAATTGCATGCGGGCGAGCGTTTTTTTTATTTTATTTTTCATTTCAGTAATTACTTCTTTACCATCAAAAGTCTATGTTCTTGGTTCAAGTTTTAGGCCTCACAATCTACAGAATAGCATGGGTGGTGGTGTATTTCATCCCTTGAGTGCAAGAAGGCTTTGCAATGCTAAAGCATTGCAAAGCCTTCTTGCACTCAAGGGACAAATTCATCAAATTTTTTAACTTGGGTAAAATATCAGACATAAACCATTTAATTTTTATTTTTTTCAAGTTTAAATTGGTTATAAAAAGAGGGCATGCGGCAGCCAAAAGGACCATGCGGGAGGGCCTGAGAAACAGATTTTTTATTTTTTTAGGCCTTATCGTCCTTTCTTTGTAATTATCTTTCTTCTACTGAAATATTATTTACTACATTGTTTGTTATTGACCTTATATGGTATATAGAAAGTCAATAAATTCTGATATAGTGGAACACTCTTACTTAAATAACTACTTTGTCAATGAAATTTATTCAATTAGTTAGGGTATTTAATTAACTGGTAGAGTGCTGGAAGCCCATATTTGGGCTTTATTCTGAAGTGTGGGCACCACAGCTTGAAGGCTCATATTCAATGCATGTGCTTTGTATTATGTTTAAAGTGATATTATTTAATCTTTAAGGGTTTGCCTTGTTACAATTTATGGGAGAGTGCCCATAGGCACTCTCCCATAAATTGTAACAAAGCAAAGACATGTGAACAAGATTTGATGTTCAAAAATAATTTAGCACTCCAGTGAAGAGGGGTTTACTCATTTTCTGTTTGTTTATTTGACTGGGGTTTAATGATATTTCAGTAGCCAGGGTCACATCATGTTTGAGAGTTTTACGGGTGAAGGAAGCAAGTGTACACAGAGAGAACCACCAAGTGGGGGCAAATAAAATTCAAGCTCCCCACTTCCCTGTACATTTTACTGTATACTCAAGATAAACTGGTCATTTATTCTCTTATATCTGAATTGTATGTACAGTAAAAGTCAAAATAAGATGTTGCATAACCGCAATAAACTAAGTGTACAGCTGCTCCTGCACCGACAATATCAGAATCTGACATCATTTTCTCAATATAGTACACAATTTTTTATTCAATTAATAGGAGTTTGTCCCTTAAAATTTGTGTAATTAACAGGTTAACGAAGTACTGAAGATATGGTAAATGTTTTTTTGTGTTTGAAAGTTATATTTAATTAACAGGGTTAGGCCTCACAAAGTAGATCCACTGTTTCTCAGGCCATTTTTTGTAAAATTGCATGCGTGCGGGCGTTTTTTTATTTTATTTTTTATTTTTGTAATTATTTCTTTGCCATTAAAAAGTTCATGTTCTTGGTTTGTTTATGTTTTAGGACCCATAATCTTCAGAATAGCATGGGTGGTGATGTATTACGTCCCTTGAGTGCAAGAAGGCTTTGCAATGCTAAAGCATTGCAAAGCCTTCTTGCACTCGAGGGACAATTTTATTAACTTGGGTAAAATATCAGACATAATCCATTCGTTTTTTATTTTTTTTAAGTTTGGATAGGTTATAAAAAGAGAGCATGCGGCAGCCAAACGGACCATGCGGGAGGGCCTGAAAAACAGATTTTTAATTTTTTTAGGCCTTATTCAATATTGATATATCAAATTAAGTATGTTTCAGTGTATACAAAAAGTAAATAATTTCCTTTATGCTCACCCAATAACAAGTTTATTTATTTACTTATTTATAGGTACTGAATACCACATCAGCATAGAGTTGTGATAATAACGAGTTTACTGACACAATATATTCCATATTACATTCCTAATAAACTATATTACCAATATAATATTATTATTACTTTTTATATACACTGAATTTGAAATATCAATGATTACCCTTTATCCAACACAGATTATATCAAAATTAATTATTTTGAATATTATTTTTCAAAATTTTCCAGAAAATTTCAACAGAACCATATCATGTGACCTCTCAGTGGAACGAGCTAAACAAGGGGGTCACATGATATGGTTTTGTTGAAATGTTGTGAGAAATATTTTTTCAACTGCTTGATTTGGAAATTATGTAGGTAGATATGCGGGTAGAGGTGATAGATTCCTCAGGGAAAGGGTAAATAAAAAGATAGAATTTAAGAAGGATGGAGTAGAGGAAACAGGAATCAATGATCTGTATTGGAGTCTTGTCTGTATTTCATGTATACTGACATTCATAATATACAAGAAAAACTCTGACAAAAGTCATTAATTCCTGATTCTATAATTTATGTGTGTTATATTCTGTTTATACCATCATTAGACTTAAATTCAGTATATAAAGTTTATAATTTTACACTTTACGTATGTTATATTCTGTATTTATACCATCATTAGAATTAAATTCAGTAAATAAAGCTTATAATTTTACACTTTATGTGTGTTATATTCTGTATTTATACCATCATTAGACTTAAATTCAGTAAATAAAGCTTATAATTTTACACTTTATGTGTGTTATATTCTGTATTTATACCATCATTAGACTTAAATTCAGTAAATAAAGCTTATAATTTTACAGAAAATAAAAGGCTGCTTGGCCACACATCCCCTGAAAAAAAGTGTGCAATTTGAGGTGTTTGAAAATTTTAAAATTTTTTTCGAAGTCGAAAAAGGAACATAACTGTGGCAAAAAATGTCGGACCAAACCCTGATTTGAACTTGACCTGTAGTTTATGTTGGTACACCAATATGCCAAATTTTATTTGATTCGGACAACAACAACTAAACTTATTGGGAAACCAAAAACTATTATTTTTGGAGTAAAAAAATGGGCATAACTCTGGCATCAATTCTTGGACCGCATCCAGATTTGAAGTGGACCTGTGTTTATGTTGATGTACCTGTATACCAAATTTCATTTGATTTGGCCAACTACAACTAAAGTTATCATTTGGAAACCAATGAGGGACAGATGCATGGATAGACACACACTGGCTATTTTAACAGTCCCAAGAATTTCTGTTTTTCGGGGGGACAAATATCACCTTCATTGGTCTGTGTACATTCTGTGGGGCAGATGCATGGACAGACACACACTAGCTATTGTAGTAGTTCCCAGAATTTCTGTTTTTCGGGGGGACAAATATCACCTTCATTGGTCTGTGTACATTCTGTGGGACAGATGCACGGACAGACACACACTGGCTGTATTGTATTGGTTAACGATACGTGCAGACTGGATTCCACATGTGGTGTACATTGTACATTTCTCAATGTCTGTATTGTACTGGTTAATGTTACATGTAGGCCAGATTCCACATGTGGTGTATGTTGTACATTTCTCAATGTCTGTAGAGTATTCGTTAATGTTATGTGTAGGCCAGATTCCATGTGTGGTGTACATTGTACATTTCTGAATGTCTGTATTGTATTGGTTAACGTTACGAGCAAGCTATTAAATGTTTGGTGTACATTGTACATTTCTGAATGTCTGTATTGTATTGGTTAACGTTACGAGCAAGCTGATTAAATGTTTGGTGTACATTGTACATTTCTGAATGTCTGTATAGTATTAACGTTACGTGTAGGCCAGATTCCACGTGTGGTGTATGTTTCTCAATGTCTGTATTGTATTGGTTAATGTTACGTGCAGGCTGGATTCCATGTGGTGAACATTTCTCAATATCTGGATTTTATTGGTTAACATTATGTGCTGGATTCCACGTGTGGTGTATGCTGTTCATTTCTGAATGTCTGTATGTATTGGTTAACGTAACATGCAGACTGGATTCCACGTGTGGTGTACATTGTACATTTCTCAATGTCTGGATTTTATTGGTTAACGTTATGTGCTGGATTCCACGTGTGGTGTATGCTGTTCATTTCTGAATGTCTGTATGTATTGGTTAACGTAACCTGCAGGCTGGATTCCACATGTGGGGTGCATTGTACATTTCTCAATGTCTGGATTTTATTGGTTAACGTTATGTGCTGGATTCCACGTGTGGTGTATGCTGTTCATTTCTGAATGTCTGTATGTATTGGTTAACGTAACATGCAGACTGGATTCCACGTGTGGTGTACATTGTACATTTCTCAATGTCTGGATTTTCTTGGTTAACGTTATGTGCTGGATTCCACGTGTGGTGTATGCTGTTCATTTCTGAATGTCTGTATGTATTGGTTAACGTAACATGCAGACTGGATTCCATGTGTGGTGTACATTGTACATTTCTCAATGTCTGGATTTTATTGGTTAACATTATGTGCTGGATTCCGCGTGTGGTGTATGCTGTTCATTTCTGAATGTCTGTATGTATTGGTTAACGTAACATGCAGACTGGATTCCATGTGTGGTGTACATTGTACATTTCTCAATGTCTGGATTTTATTGGTTAACATTATGTGCTGGATTCCGCGTGTGGTGTACGTTGTACATTTCTGAATGTCTGTATGTATTGGTTAACGTAACATGCAGACTGGATTCCACGTGTGGTGTACATTGTATATTTCTCAATGTCTGTATTTTATTGGTTAACGTTATGTGCTGGATTCCATGTGTGGTGTATGTTGTAATCAGACATTAAATGTGACACAATTTCCATGAGGTGAAGTCATCTTATTATTGATTGTAAGTTACCTCATAGTCTCTGTTCTTTTTTCTACTCTTTTTTCTTCTTTATTCAGTATATGGGATTCATTGTGACAATGAAATTGCTGATGACTCTGAGCTGCAGATAGACTGACAAAGTAAACATTTTGCACAGCGGAAAAAATGTTCCAGATATCCATGTGATGTCATGCTCAAAATGTTCCAGATATCCATGTGATGTCATGCTCAAAATGTTCCAGATATCCATGTGATGTCATGCTCATGTTTAAAAATAATACACAGGTATTCCATCAGTGCACATCTGCATTCCTTCATTTTTTCATTCATGTCACAAAAATAAAGAATATCAGCATATGATGATTTGAAAATTACCATCTGCAGTAGATGTGCTATCACTTGAAAAAAACACTTTCTGGTATATACAGTTAAAACTAGAAGTCCTGTCATGAATAGTGCGCTTATTTAGGCTTAATTGCGTGTTGGAATTGCGCGCAATTGCCATACAAATGGCATCCAAAGCACGGCAGGTTCTCCTGGTTACTCATAGCAAAGACATGCAATGTTTCTGCCAATGGACCTCCAGGCTACCCGGAGGTCCATTGGCTGAAACATTGCTTGTGCACAGGCCATATGTACAGAATTTGATAGCTTTACTTGGGCCATAACGTGTACATTAACGCGCATATCAACAAGCTATTTGTGCGTATTTCATGACAGGACTTCTAGTTTTAAGTGTTTGTCGTCACAAAAGCAAAGAAGATTTTAGAAAGAAAGACAGCCCAGTCTTTAACAGATGTTCACTGTCTGCCACACTGATCATGATGGATGAATAAAAAAAGGGAGATCACCCTAACTTATAATCATGTATAGATTCCAAATGACTGTGTACACTGGAAAAAAATATAATGTACTAACTGGCTGAGGGCTACATTTTTGGGGTATGAATTTGTTTCATCAAAATTTGTTTTAATACAAATTATTAAAATAGTGTCCCCTGGGCACTCTTCAATACTTTGTGATAGAATAAATTTATAAAAACAAAATATTATCTACGCATGACCGAATATAAATGAAAGTGTCAATGACACTGTAGCTCAACTTGACAAACTTGAACTTGGTAAGTTATAAGTGAAATGGCAAAATTGAAGATCATTGGTACCAATTTTATTTGATGAAATTTCAACATAACAGCATTGTGTGTGCACAACGTCGATGTAATCCGTGCATTTTTAAATGTAAACTGTAAGACTGGCTAAAGGAAGAATGTTGATACACAAATGTAGTACGTTCAGAGGTTATTGTAAATGGCAACTTTTTTCACAGAAATGAATGCTAATCAATAGCTCTTATCTAAAGGTCTTGCCTAATGAGCACACCAAGTTCAAAAACAATCCTATGATAAATGTGGCCTGTAGGCCATGTCAAAGAGGAATGTTGATGCACAAATGCAATAAATTCAAAGATTGTTGCTAACAGCAACAGTTTTTGATGGAAATGAAAAGAAAATCAATAGCTCCTATGTTTGTCATCCTGCATAAGCATACAAAGTTTCAACCTGATAATGAATGTGCCCTCTGAGGCATGCCAAAGGAAGATGTTAATGCACAAATGCACTAAGTAGAAGGTCATTGGTTGTGGCAATGCTTTTTTTTATGGAAATTCATAAATATACCCTGCTGGGAGTGGAAAAGGGATAAGTTGATGCATAAATTCAGTAAGTTCAATGTCTGGTGATAACGTCAATAATTTTTTATGGAAATGAAAAAAGCAATAGCTCACATCTAGAGGTCACCCCGAACACACATACCAAGTTTCAAAGTGATCCGATCATAAATGTGCCCTGAAGGGTGTGTTAAAGGGAGATACTGAGGTCTGATTATACTCAGTTCAAAGGTCAGCGGCAACATTTTTTGACAGAAATGGAAGAAAATCAACAACTCCCATATAGATGTCACCCCACACAAGCACACCAAGGTTGCAAGTGATCCAATCACAAATGTGCCCTGCAGGGTGTGTCAAAGGGAAAAATTGATGCTTGTCAAAGGGAAATATTGATGCTTAACTGCACTAAGTTTTTACTCTAAGTTCACCGAAGGTCATTGCCAGTGGCAAATCAATAGCTCCCATCTAGAGGTAACCCCAAACAAGCATTCCAAGTTTCAAACTGATCTGATCATAAATGTGCCCTGTAGGGCATGCCAAAGGAATATATTGATGCCTGACTAAACTAAGTTCAAAGATCGTTGCCAGCGGCAACATTTTTTGACAACAGAAATGAAAGAAAATCAATAGCTCCCATCTAGAGGTCACCCCAAACAAGCATACCATGTTTCAAAGCAATCCGATGATAAATGTGCCCTGTAGGGTGTGCCAAAGGGAAATATTGAGGTCTGACTAAACTAAGTTCTAAGAACATTGGCCGCGGCAACATTTTTTGATGGAAATGGAAGAAAATCAATAGCTCCCATCAAGAGGTCACTCCCAACAAGCGTGTTAGGTTTCAAAGCAATCCGATCATAAATGTGCCCTGTAGGGTCTGCCAAAGAGAAATATTGAGGTCTGACTAAACTGAGTTCTAAGAACGTTGGCCGCGGCAACATTTTTTGACAGAAATGGAAGAAAATCAATAGCTCCCATCAAGAGGTCACTCCCATCAAACATGTTAGGTTTCAAAGTAATCCGATCATAAATGTTCCCTGTAGGGTGTGCCAAAGAGAAATATTGAGGTCTGACTAAACTAAGTTCTAAGAACATTGGCCGCAGCAACATTTTTTGACTGAAATTGAAGAAAATCGACAGCTCCCATATAGATGTCACCCCACACAAGCACACCAAGTTTGCATGTGATTCAATCATAAATGTGCCCTGCAGGGTGTGTCAAAGGGAAATATTGATGCTTAACTGTACCAAGTTTTCTCCAAGTTCACCGAAGGTCATTGCCAGTGGCAACATGTTTTGACGGAAATCAAAGAAAATCTAGAGCTCCCATCTAGAGGTAACCCCAAACAAGTATACCAAGTTTCAAACTGATCTGATCATAAATGTGCCCTGTAGGGCATGCCAAAGGAATCGAGAAAAAAATCGAGAGCCCCCATCTAGAGGTCACTCCAAACAAACATGCCAGGTTTCTAAGCAATGCGATCATAAATGTGCCTTGTAGGGTGTGCCAAAGGGAAATACTGAGGTCTGACTGAACTAAGTTCTAAGAATGCTGGCAGCGGCAACATTTTTTGACAGAAATAGAAGAAAATCGAGAGCTCCCATCTAGAGGTCACCTCAATACTTGACGTCAAGTGGAGCTAAAACTAGGATCTACTGCTATACTGATTAAAAAAACTGTGCAGCCAACCAAATGGAAGAGTTTTGTTTCAAAAACCTAAAGGTATGAAATGCAAGCAGAACGAACATTTTGGGTTTCTACACATCTGATATACAAAAACCCAAAGGTATGAAATGCAAGCAGAAAGAACACTTTGGGATTCTATACATCTAATATATGAAAACCCAAAGGCATGAAATGCAAGCAGAACAAACTCTTTGAGTTTCTATACATCTCATATACGAAAACCCAAAGGTATGAAATGCAAGCACAACGAACACTTTGGGTTTCTATACATCTGATATATGAAAACCCAAAGGTATGAAATGCAAGAACGAACACTTTGGGTTTCTATACATCTGATATATGAAAACACAAAGTTATGAAATGCAAGAAGAACGAACACTTTGGGTTTCTATAGATCTGATATACAAAAACCCAAAGTTATGAAATGCAAACAGAACGAACTCTTTGAGTTTGTTTTCAGTACGTGGAGAGTGTATTATCACTAAATCACCTGCAGAGTGGAGATTCCACCCGAGAAATAATTGCAAATTTATTGCAAAGCATAACCAGCACCAGCAAAGTTTCAGCCAATGGACCTCCGGGTTAAACCCGGAGGTCCATTGGCTTAAACATTGCTTGTGTTTTTTGTCGATATTTACAAAATTTGAAAGTTATAGCTTGGGTGATAACTCCACTCTGCAGGTGATTTAGTTACAATCCACTCTCCACGTACTGTACATCTCATATACGAAAACCCAAAGGTATGAAATGCAAGCAGAACGAACACTTTGGGTTTCTATACATATCATATACAAATGCCCAAGAGTTTACTTAATAATTGAGAGAAATAAAGAATTTCAGTATATTTTTATAATGTTTTGGAATCGTGCTAAACAGAATAAAAACATACATAAATTAAAATGTTCAATCCATGCCTGTACTACGATAAAGTATTCTCATATCGTCAAGTTTGTGTCACACTTGAGGAAATGTAATGTTGTGATGAAACTTTCTTTTTTGTATGTCCTGAAAATATCAATTTGTCACATTGATAGTTGTGAAGTATCTCAACAAAGTTATCTAACATTCAATGTCAAGTCTGAACAAAGTTATCTAACATTCAATGTCAAGTCTCAACAGTTATGTAATATTCAATGTCAAGTCTCAACAGAATTATCTAATATTCAATGTCAAGTCTCAACAGAGTTATCTGACATTCAATGTCAAGTCTCAACAGTTATCTAATATTCAATGTTAAGACTCAACAGAGTTATCTGACATTCAATGTCAAGTCTCAACAGTTATGTAATATTCAATGTCAAGTCTCAACAGAATTATCTAATATTCAATGTCAAGTCTCAACAGAGTTATCTGACATTCAATGTCAAGTCTCAACAGAGTTATCTAACATTCAATGTTAAGACTCAACAGAGTTATCTGACATTCAATGTCAAGTCACAACAGAGTTATCTAACATTCAATGTCAAGTCCCAACAGAGTAATCCAACATTCAATGTCAAATCACAACAGAGTTATCCAACATTCAATGTCAAATCTCAACAGAGTTATCTAACATTCAATGTCAAGTCTCAACAGAGTTATCTAACGTTCAATGTCAAGTCTCAACAGAGTTATCTAACATTCAATGTCAAATCACAACAGAGTTATCCAACATTCAATGTCAAATCACAACAGAGTTATCCAACATTCAATGTCAAATCTCAACAGAGTTATCCAACATTCAATGTCTAGTCTCAACAGAGTTATCTAACGTTCAATGTCAAGTCTCAACAGAGTTATCTAACATTCAATGTCAAATCACAACAGAGTTATCCAACATTCAATGTCAAATCTCAACAGAGTTATCCAACATTCAATGTCAAGTCTCAACAGAGTTATCCAACATTCAATGTCAAGTCCCAACAGAGTTATCTAACATTCAATGTCAAGTCTCAACAGAGTTATCTAACATTCAATGTCAAATCTCAACAGAGTTATCTAACATTCAATGTCTAGTCTCAACAGAGTTATCTAACGTTCAATGTCAAGTCTCAACAGAGTTATCCAACATTCAATGTCAAGTCTCAACAGAGTTATCTAACGTTCAATGTCAAGTCTCAACAGAGTTATCCAACATTCAATGTCTAGTCTCAACAGAGTTATCTAACGTTCAATGTCAAGTCTCAACAGAGTTATCCAACATTCAATGTCAAGTCTCAACAGAGTTATCCAACATTCAATGTCAAATCACAACAGTTATCTAACATTCAATGTCTTGTCTCAACAGAGTTATCCAACATTCAATGTCAAATCTCAACAGAGTTATCCAACATTCAATGTCAAGTCTCAACAGAGTTATCCAACATTCAATGTCTAGTCTCAACAGAGTTATCTAACGTTCAATGTCAAGTCTCAACAGAGTTATCCAACATTCAATGTCAAGTCTCAACAGAGTTATCTAACATTCAATGTCAAGTCTCAACAGAGTTATCTAACATTCAATGTCAAATCTCAACAGTGTTATCCAACATTCAATGTCAAGTCTCAACAGAGTTATCCAACATTCAATGTCAAATCTCAACAGAGTTATCTAACATTCAATGTCAAGTCTCAACAGAGTTATCTAATATTCAATGTCAAATCTCAACAGAGTTATCCAACATTCAATGTCAAATCTCAACAGAGTTATCTAACATTCAATGTCTAGTCTCAACAGAGTTATCTAACATTCAATGTCAAGTCCCAACAGAGTTATCTGACATTCAATGTCAAGTCTCAACAGAGTTATCCAACATTCAATGTCAAGTCTCAACAGAGTTATCTAACATTCAATGTCAAGTCCCAACAGAGTTATCCAACATTCAATGTCAAATCTCAACAGAGTTATCCAACATTCAATGTCAAGTCTCAACAGAGTTATCCAACATTCAATGTCAAATCTCAACAGAGTTATCCAACATTCAATGTCAAGTCTCAACAGAGTTATCTAACATTCAATGTCAAATCTCAACAGTGTTATCCAACATTCAATGTCAAGTCTCAACAGAGTTATCCAACATTCAATGTCAAATCTCAACAGAGTTATCTAACATTCAATGTCAAGTCTCAACAGAGTTATCTAATATTCAATGTCAAATCTCAACAGAGTTATCCAACATTCAATGTCAAATCTCAACAGAGTTATCTAACATTCAATGTCTAGTCTCAACAGAGTTATCTAACATTCAATGTCAAGTCCCAACAGAGTTATCTGACATTCAATGTCAAGTCTCAACAGAGTTATCCAACATTCAATGTCAAGTCTCAACAGAGTAATCCAACATTCAATGTCAAATCTCAACAGAATTATCTGACATTCAATGTCAAGTCTCAACAGAGTAATCCAACATTCAATGTCAAATCACAACAGAGTTATCCAACATTCAATGTCAAGTCTGAACAGAGTTATCTAACATTCAATGTCAAATCTCAACAGAGTTATCTAACATTCAATGTCAAGTCTCAACAGAGTTATCTAACATTCAATGTCAAATCACAACAGAGTTATCTAACATTCAATGTCAAGTCTCAACAGAGTTATCTGACATTCAATGTCAAGTCCCAACAGAGTTATCTAACATTCAATGTCAAGTCTCAACAGAGTAATCCAACATTCAATGTCAAATCACAACAGAATTATCCGACATTCAATGTCAAGTCTCAACAGAGTAATCCAACATTCAATGTCAAATCACAACAGAGTTATCCAACATTCAATGTCAAGTCTGAACAGAATTATCTAACATTCAATGTCAAATCTCAACAGAGTTATCTAACATTCAATGTCAAGTCTCAACAGAGTTATCTAACATTCAATGTCAAATCACAACAGAGTTATCTAACATTCAATGTCAAGTCTCAACAGAGTTATCTGACATTCAATGTCAAGTCCCAACAGAGTTATCTAACATTCAATGTCAAGTCTCAACAGAGTTATCTAACATTCAATGTCTAGTCTCAACAGAGTTATCTAACATTCAATGTCAAATCTCAACAGAGTTATCTAACATTCAATGTCAAGTCTCAACAGAGTTATCTAACATTCAATGTCAAATCACAACAGAGTTATCTAACATTCAATGTCAAGTCTCAACAGAGTTATCTGACATTCAATGTCAAGTCCCAACAGAGTTATCTAACATTCAATGTCAAGTCTCAACAGAGTAATCCAACATTCAATGTCAAATCACAACAGAGTTATCCAACATTCAATGTCAAGTCTGAACAGAGTTGTCTAACATTCAATGCCAAATCTCAACAGTTATCTAACATTCAATGTCTTGTCTCAACACAGAGTTATCCAACATTCAATGTCAAGTCTCAACAGAGTTATCTAACATTCAACGTCAAATCTCAACAGAGTTATCTAACATTCAATGTCTAGTCTCAACAGAGTTATCCAACATTCAATGTCAAGTCTCAACAGAGTAATCCAACATTCGATGTCAAATCACAACAGAGTTATCCAACATTCAATGTCAAGTCTCAACAGAGTTATCTAACATTCAATGTCAAGTCTCAACAGAGTTATCCAACATTCAATGTCAAGTCCCAACAGAGTTATCTAACATTCAATGTCAAGTCTCAACAGAGTTATCTAACATTCAATGTCAAATCTCAACAGAGTTATCCAACATTCAATGTCAAGCTGCTATATGTAAATTCAAGATGAGAAATTTATTATTTATTTATTGGTGTTTAAGGTCACATATTTCTGCACAATGGCTAATCATGACTTGACAGTTTTACGGGTGGAGGAAGCTGGAGTACCCGGAGAAAACCGCAGAGCAATGGCAAGCAACTGTCAGCTTCCCAACATACCAACTCCACACAAGCAGGGGTAGCATTGGTTGAAGAGAGATTATTATAGGCATTCAGTACACCTTAGTAAACAACGTCACCATGCATCCAAGTGGGGCATGGGGGGGGGGGGGGGGGTGAAGTGTCTTGTAAGGACACAATGTGGTTGCAACAGGTGGGATTTGAATCAGGACCTCTACCTACAGAGCCGCCATGCCCCACAAAAGATGAAAAATAAGAATCTCTGGATAGTTATCCCACAACATATTTCACTAGTATCATACGATATATATCATTTCAACCAGAAAATCTTCCAAAAATGTAGGCTGGAATGTAATGAATTCAATCTTTTTTGACTGATCTCACTTATCTCTGTCAAACAACAGAGATCACTTATCTCTGTCAAACAACAAAGCTCACTTATCTTTCAAACAACAGAGCTCAGTTATCTCCATCAAACAAGAACTCACTTATCTCTTTCAAACAACAGAGCTCACTTATCTCTGTCAAACAAGAACTCACTTATCTGTCAAACAATAGAGCTCACTTATCTCTGTCAAACAACAGACCTCACTTATCTCTGTCAAAAGAGAACTCATTTATCTCTGTCACACACTTGAGCTTATTTATCTCTGTCAAAGCAACAGATCTCACTTATCTCTGTCAAACAGAGCTCACTTTGTCAAACAATAGAGCTCACTTATATCTGTCAAACAACATACCTCGCTTGCCTACATGGGGGCACGATGACGCTGTGTATTAAGGCGTACTGCACGCCGATGGTGCGCATGTCTTCAACCAATCTAACCCTGCCTGTGCCGCGGTACAGAGTTCAGAGTTACGATGTTGGGGAGCTGACAGCTGCTCGTCGTTGCTCGGTGGTTCTCTCCGGGTACTCCGGCTTCCTCCACCCGTAAAACTGTCACCAACATGATATGACCCTGGCTGTTAATGTGTCGTTAAACCCAAAATAAAAAAAAAACAAAAAAACAACATACCTCAATTATCTGTCAAACAACAGATCTAACTTATCTCTGTCAAACAACAGAGCTAACTTATCTCTGTCAAACAGAGCTCACTTTGTCAAACAATAGAGCTCAGTTATACCTGTCAAACAACAGACCTCAATTGTCTCTGTCAAACAACAGATCCCAATTATCTCTGTCAACAACAGAGCTCACTTATCTCTGTCAAACAACATATCTTGCTTATCTCTGTCAAACAACAGACTGAACAGAGCTCACTTATCTCTGTCAAACAACAGAGCCGACTCATCTCTGTCAAACAACAGAACTCACTTATTTCTGTCAAACAACATAGCTCACTTATCTATGTCAAACAACAGAGCTCACTTATCTCTGTCAAACAACAGAGCTCACTTATCTCTGTCGAACAACACAGCTCACTTATCTCTGTCAAACGCCAGATCTCACTTAGTGGGACATGGGGGAGGGGGGAGGTGAAGTGTCTTGTCCAAGGACACAACGTGGCTGCAACAGGTGGGATTTAAATCGAGGACCTCTACCTACAGAGCCACCATGCCCCACATAAGATGAAAAATAAGAATTCTCTGGATAGTTATCTCACAACATTTTTCACTAGTGTCATATGATATATAACAAATTTCAACCGGAAAATCTTTCGAAAATGTTGGTAGGAGTGTAATTTATTCAATCTTGTTTGACAGATCTCAATTATCTCTGTCAAACAATAGAGCTCACTTATCTCTATCAAACAAGATTGAATTTGTTAAACTCCTAGTTGTATTTTGGGAAAAAGTTGAAAGTT
This sequence comes from Pictodentalium vernedei, assembly GCA_031216915.1. Classification (NCBI taxonomy): domain Eukaryota; kingdom Metazoa; phylum Mollusca; class Scaphopoda; order Dentaliida; family Dentaliidae; genus Pictodentalium; species Pictodentalium vernedei. Next base: position 473,797,541 of record CM062290.1, read on the forward strand.
GAAAGTTTTAATTAAAATTTCGACATTAGTGTGCAGAGGGTTACCCACGGAAGCTTATAAAAATGATAAGCCACACATTGGCCATCAGAAATCATAAAGATTTGTTGACCAAAAGTTGTTTCTCTTCAAATGTGGTCATGATTAGCCATTGTGCAGAAATATGTAACCTTCAACACCAATAAATAAATAAATAAACAAATTCAGACAGACAGTAGCTGGCTGGTAACAATTATAGAACAATAAATATCAATTCCTTGAATCAATGTAGATGAATTTTCACAGCATTAGGCCCCACAAAGTAGATCTTCTGTTTCTCAGGCCATTATTTGTAAAATTGCATGCGGGCGAGCGGTTTTTTATTTTATTTTTTATTTCTGTAATTATTTCTTTGCCATCAAAAGTTCATATCTTGGCTTATGTTTTAGGCCTCATAATCTACAGAATAGCATGGGAGGTGGTGTATTTTGCCCCTTGAGAGCAAGAAGGCTTTGCAATGCTTTAGCATTGCAAAGCCATCTTGCACTCAAGGGAAAAATTTATCAATTTTTTTAACTTTGGTAAAATATCAGACAAAAACCATTTAATTTTGCTTTTTTTAAAGTTTCCATTGGTTATAAAAAGAGAGCATGCGGCAGCCAAAAGGACCATGTGGGAGGGCCTGAGAAACAGATTTTTATTTTTTTAGGCCTTATAGAATGTTTTTGATATGTTAAAAAACAATTTTAAATTTTTTTTTTATTACAAACTGTTTGATTTTTTCCTTAGTCAAGGAATCAAAGTGTCAATGACACTGCAGCTAAACTTGTCAAAGAAGGTACTGAATTAAATAGAAAGATCCAGTAATGCCAAGTCATTCACTCAAGTTTCTACACAAAAGACATCACACCAAAGCTACATGTGAAATCTAAACAATTCAGGTGAGAGATAGGGCCTGTCGTGTGTACTAATGGAATTGTTGACAATATATATGTCAAATCCAAGATGGGCAGTAGCAGCCATCTTTTTCAACAGAATGCAGAAAAATTTTATATGTAACTTTGGTATGATGTCAAGACATAATACCAAAGTTACATATAAGATTTGAAAAAAATCGGTTAAGAGGTGCAGCCTATAGAATCTGCTAATGGAATTGTTGAAATTTGTATACCAAATCCAAGATGGCCCCTGCCATCCATTTTTTCAATAAAATTCCAAAACATTTGATAGCTCCCATCTAGACATCACACCAAAGCTACATATGAAATTTCTAAAAAGGTGGGTGAGGGATGTGGCCAGTAGGGTGTGCTAACTGGATTGTTGACAATCCAAGATGGCTACTGGCAGCTATGTTTTTCATTCAGAAAATTTGGAAGTTTCCATCTGGGCATCACACCAAAGCTATATATGAAACTCATAAAAGATTAGGTGAGAGATGCGCCCTGTTGGGTGTGGTAATGTAATTGTTGACAATTCATATGCCAAAATCAAGATTGCTGCTGGCGGCTATGTTTTTGAACAAATTCAGAAACATTTGATAGCTCCCACCTAGAAATTACACCAAAGCTACAGACGAAATTTGAAAAAGATTGGGTGAGAGATGCAGCCTGTAGGGTGTGCTAATGAAAATGCTGACAATTTACAGTTAAAACTAGAAGTCCTGTCATGAAATGCGCACAAATAGCATGTTGATATGCGCGTTAATGTATGCGTTATGGCCTAAGTAAAGCTATCGAATTCTGTACATATGGCCTGTGCACAAGCAATGTTTCAGCCAATGGACCTCCGGGTAACCCGGAGGTCCATTGGCAGAAACATTGCATGTGTTTGCTATGAGTAACCAAGAGAACCTGCTGTGCTTTGGATGCCATTCGGTATGGCAATTGCGTGCAATTCCAACGCACAATTAAGCCTAGATAAGCGCACTATTCGTGACAGGACTTCTAGTTTTAACTGTATATGTCAAATCTAAGATGGATGCTGGCAGCTATGTTTTTCAACGCAATTTGGTAAAATGTGATAGCTCCCATCCATCTATACATTGCTCCAAAGCCACATATCAAATTTTGGACTGATCAGGTGCGAGCAGCAGCCTGTAGGGTGTGCTAAAGGAAATGTTGGACAATATATATCCAAATCAAAGACGGCTGCTAGCAACCATGTTTTTCACCAAAATTCAGAAAAATTCAATATCTCCCATCTGGACATCACACCAAGGCTACATATGAAATTTGAAAAAGACCGGGTGAGAGATGCCGCCTGTAGTGTGTGCTAATGACATTGTTGACAATTTATATTCTAAGATGACCACTGGGGGAAATGTTTTTTTTTAAGAAATTCTGAAAAATTTGATAGCTTCCATCTGGAGATTGCCCCAAAGCTACATATGAAATTTAGGACTGATCAGGTGTGAGCTGCAGCTTATAGGGTGTGCTAAAGGAATTGTGGATGTACGGACGTACAGACATACAGCCGTATGACAGATCACAACCCATCCAAATAGCTCATACTTGTCGTTGTCAGGTTGAGCTAATTATGCAGACAGAGGAATATCTGGGTATAAATTCCCCATGGAATAAAACATTGAAGCCTTTACTGTTGTTCTGTAACCAAATTAAAGTATTAAAAAATTGCTAAGGATCAGCCCAACTTATCAACATATTTGTACATAATTTGTATAAGTATATTTACAGACAGACGGTATAAGTGTACCTATGTTTGTTTGTGTATTAAGCTTTAACAACACTTTCTCAATAACCTGGCTGATATCGTGTCAAATTATTTTACAGACAGAGGAAGTCTGAACAACCTGACAGATACCGTGTCAAACTATTTTACACACATAGGAAGTCTGAACAACCTGGTTGATATCATGTCAAACTATTTTATAGGCAGAGGAAGTCTGAACAACCTGGCTGATATCGTGCAAACTATTTTACAGACAGAGAATGTCTGAACAGCCTGTCTGATATCATGTCAAACTATTTTACAGACAGAGGAAGTCTGAACAACCTGGCTGATATAGTGTCAAACTATTTTACAGACAGAGGAAGTCTGAACAACCTGGCTGATATCATGTCAAATTATTTTACAGACAGAGGAAGTCTGAACAACCTGGCTGATATCATGTCAAACTATTTTATAGGCCGAGGAAGTCTGAATAACCTGGCTGATATCATGTCAAACTATTTTACAGACAGAGGAAGTCTGAACAACCTGGCTGATATCATGTCAAACTATTTTATAGGCCGAGGAAGTCTGAATAACCTGGCTGATATCATGTCAAACTATTTTATAGGCAGAGGAAGTCTGAACAACCTGGCTGATATCATGTCAAACTATGTTATAGGCAGAGGAAGTCTGAACAACCTGGCTGATATCATGTCAAACTATTTTATAGGCCGAGGAAGTCTGAATAACCTGGCTGATGTCATGTCAAACTATTTTACAGACAGAGGAAGTCTGAACAACCTGGCTGATATCATGTCAAACTATTTTATAGGCCGAGGAAGTCTGAATAACCTGGCTGATATCATGTCAAACTATTTTATAGGCAGAGGAAGTCTGAACAACCTGGCTGATATCATGTCAAACTATGTTATAGGCAGAGGAAGTCTGAATAACCTGGCTGATATCATGTCGAACTATTTTATAGACAGATAAAGTCTGAACAACCTGGCTGATATCATGTCGAACTATGTTATAGGCAGAGAAAGTCTGAATAACCTGGCTGATATCATGTCAAACTATTTTATAGACAGATAAAGTCTGAACAACCTGGCTGATATCATGTCAAACTATTTTATAGGCAGAGGAAGTCTGAACAACCTGGCTGATATCATGTCAAACTATTTTATAGACAGAGGAAGTCTCAACAACCTGGCTGATATCATGTCAAACTATTTTATAGGCAGAAGAAGTCTGAACAACCTGGCTGATATCATGTCAAACTATTTGATAGGCAGAGGAAGTCTGAACAACCTGGCTGATATCATGTCGAACTATTTTATAGACAGAGGAAGTCTGAATAACCTAGCTGATATCATGTCGAACTATTTTATAGACAGACGAAGTCTGAACAACCTGGCTGATATCATGTCAAACTATTTTATAGGCAGAGGAAGTCTGAACAACCTGGCTGATATCATGTCAAACTATTTTAAAGACAGACGAAGTCTGAACAACCTGGCTGATATCATGTCAAACTATTTTAAAGGCAGAGGAAGTCTGAACAACCTGGCTGATATCATGACAAAAAATATTATCTATGTGGAGTGTGAACTAATGTAATTACAGATAACGTACTACATGTTGTGTAAATCCCTCCAACAGTCATCGACAGTACTACATGTTGTGTAAATCCCTCCACCAGTCATCGACAGTACTACATGTTGTGTAAATCCCTCCACCAGTCATCGACAGTACTACATGTTGTGCACAATGACTGTCTATCATGAGTGTATCTAGATGGCATTATTTAGGGTGTATTTATCAGGAGTGTACCTAGATGACACAAGATAGGGTGTATTTTTTCATGAATGTACCTAGATGGCATTATTTAGGCTGCATTTTATCATGAGTGTACCTAGATGACACAAGTTAGGGTGTATTTATCAGGAGTGTACCTAGATGACACAAGTTAGGGTGTATTTTTTCATGAATGTACCTCGATGGCATTATTTAGGCTGCATTTTATCATGAGTGTACCTAGATGACATCATTTTGGGGGTATTTTCAAAATTTCTCCAGGAAGGCCTCTCTGATGCCACTGATGGCGGAAGACATTCCCTTTCAAACCTTCCCCACCCCTCAGACCTCTGTTATATGTCCAGCTGTGACCCTCAAATATAGATACCAGGCTACACACCTGTGTCTGTGCCCACATAAACCAATATCCCATATGATTGATAACCAGTGTTGCCCACTCCACCCTAGGTACTGGCGACCTGTTCCAATTTAACATGAAATACAAGAGATTAATAACCAATGTTGCCCACTCCACCCTAATTTCTGGCGACCAGTTCCAATTTAACCAGTAATATAAGAGACTGATAACCAATGTTGGCCACTCCACCCTACAGTTAAAACTAGAAGTCCTGTCACGAATAGTGCGCTTATCTAGCCTTAATTGCGCGTTGGAATTGCGCGCAATTGCCATATTGAATGGCATCCAAAGCCCGGCAGGTTCTCCTGGTTACTCATAGCAAACACATGCAATGTTTCTGCCAATGGATCTCCGGGTTACCCGGAGGTCCATTGGCTGAAACATTGCTTGTGCACAGGCCATATGTACAGAATCTGATAGCTTTACTTGGGCCATAACGCGTACATTAACACGCATATCAACGTGCTATTTGTGCGCATTTCATGACAGGACTTCTAGTTTTAACTGTAGGTACTGGTGACCTGTTCCACTTTAACCAGTAATACAGGAGATTCATAACCAAAGTACTGCTTTACTTTCCAGGGTTACCAAGGGGATTTCAGACTGATGAATTTGTATTTTCTACCAATCATAATCAAACTATACAATATTGTCTTGATAACAATATCCAATAATAACAAACTTATACAAAATTGTCATGATAAACAAGTGCAGTGCAAACAATAACATGTGATTAGGCCCCATAAAGTAGATCTTCTGTTTCTCAGGCCATTATTTGTAAAATTGCATGCGGGCGAGCGGTTTTTTATTTTATTTTTTATTTCTGTAATTATTTCTTTGTCATCAAAAGTTCATGTTCTTGGTTTATGTTTTAGGCCTCATAACCTACGGAATAGCATGGGTGGTGGTGTATTTCGTCCCTTGAGAGCAAGAAGGCTTTGCAATGCTAAGGCATTGCAAAGCCTTCTTGCACTCAAGGGACAAATTTATCAATTTTTTAAATTGGGTAAAATATCAGACATAAACCATTTAATTTTTATTTTATTTAAGTTTACACTGGCTATAAAAAGAGAGCATGCGGCAGCCAAAAAGACCATGCGGGAGGGCCTGAGAAACAGATTTTTTATTTTTTTAGGCCTTAATTGTTCCTGTGTAAAATGTCATGTATTTAACAAAGTTAGCTCCCTTACACCAGGAATTTTAATAGGCTGACAACATTATGAGAAAAAAGTTATTCCTAACATTTCATGGTTGTATGTTAGAATAGCCGTTCCAAGACCGGTTTATTCTCGATTGTCCCACTTTTTTAATTAAACACCTACTGTATGATGTTCCCAGTTCTTCCACTTTATTTAAGACAACATGTTATAGTTGCTTTCATAATTTGTACACTACTCACCTCATTGGTGTTTTAATTCTATCATCAAGGTATTGTAATTTAATTAGGTAGTATAAGTGTAATTATATTGTATACATTTTAGATTAGAAATACAGTAGAATCCTCTTAATTGAATAGCCATTTTGCCAGTGAAAATTATACAATTAACAGGAGTATACAATATTAACAGGGATTTTGTCAGTTTCCTGTGTTCTGGAAGTAAACTGAGCATTTATTCTATTATACCTTGTTTGACAGAGCTCTATGAGCTCTGTCAAACAAGGTATAATAGAATAAATGCCTGTATTGGATGTATGGGGCTAAAAAGGTTGATAAATAAGGGGAATTTGGTGCATGTCACAGTAATTTTTTCGACATATTACAAAAATTTATATACAATTAACAGGAGTTTACTCTACAACCCATATGCAATTAACAGATCAAATTTGTACTGAAGGTATGGTAAATGGTTTTGTGTTTGAAAATTATATTCAATTAACAGGGATATACAATTAAAAGATATCCAATTAAGTGGGCTCCACTGTACTAGTAAACATGCATACTTTATCAAACTTTATGTCTGTCATTTTAACTTTAATGTGATTGTTATGAAGATATGTCATAAATAAGGTGACATTAACTAGTTGAGTGATGGGAGCCCATATTTGGGCATTACTCTGATATGAAGGTATTATAGTGTAAAGGTTTCATATTCAATGAATGTACTTCATATACTGAGTTGAAAAAGATGGTATAATCAAACTTTAGGAGCAATTCTTTTAGTATTATCGACTTTAATCCCAAACAAATTATTGGAAATTCATATTTCGAGTCTAGCTGTATGAATTTGTATAATATCATGTTCTTACTGTTGCCAGCGTCACGTCAAGACATCGCAATTCAGACATGGGGTGAAATTAAAAGTTCACACATGCAGTCAATAGTATTTTTGACCACTGTTTGCCTCTTGGATGACAAGACATCGACAACGCATGGACCTGATAAGTCAGTGGATGTCACCCTGTGGTATTGCATTCCACTCCTGCCTTAGAACACTACGTAAATCGACTAACATCTGAAGATCATGAAATCGTACCCAACTGTCCTATTGATCCAAAAGATGCTCGATTGGCGACAAATCTGGCAAAAGTTGGGGCCATGTAAGAAGTTCGATGTTCTGCACCTCAGGAAAGTCATGACAGATACGTGCCACGTGACATTGGGCATTGTCTTGCTGGAATGATTGCAATCCGACATTAGCGTTGAACAATGGGACAACAAGAGCATTAAGAATTTTGTCCCCATATCACTGTCGATGGTGCAAGAAAATTCCTGCCCAAACCATTACACTACCCCCGCCGAAATGGTAGCATTCCCGAACGCAAGCATCAGAAAACCATTCTTCTCGGCGGCGATACACTCTTGCCCTACCAACAGCGGGCCACAGACAAAATCGTGATTCATCACTAAAAAGAAATGTGCCCAAACGCTGCTGAGTCCAGCGAACATACCGATTCCATTCTGATGGTACGATGACGTTGGGTAAGGATTGATCTGTTGTATGGATGCCTATTTTGGGTGCTGATTCTATTGTTAGTTCTACCAGGAGTAATTGCTGCTGTCCCCATCGCCGGAAGGAAGTGATCCCACAAGTGAGACATCCTGATGTGTCGGTCTTGTGCAGGGGTCGTAACTCTTGGTCGACCTGATCGTGGTCGGTTGGCAGTAGATCCTTGGTTCTATACCTTCCATTGAGATGGTCAATAGTGGCCACAGTGACTCTGAACTCAGCAGCGAGCTCATCTGGAGGTATCCCAGCCTCATGCATACCAATGGCACGCAACCTCTGTTTTTTGGTTAACCTTGGAATTTTTTTAAAATGTTGGAAGACAAAAACTGGCATGCTTTCTCAATAATCCAGGATCTCTAGCACAACATAACACAAAGTCACCTATTCAATTTGATATTCTCGTGTAGAACGTGCTATTTTAAAATACGTAGCAAAATTGTATACAGTTGGGTGGACACCAACAACATGTCATTAAATTCTTTGCACGACTTCTTGTCCACAAACATGCTAGTGTTCAACCGATGATCGGAACCGGCCACCACAATCAGCCGATTATGGGCAATCGGATGACAACGGCAACAGCTCCTGGAACATCGGTTCAACCGATTGTTGCCAAGCAATTTGTGATTTTTCTGAATCGCATTTTATTATTATCTTCTGCAATTGTTAATGTAAAATGATGTCGATGATACCATTCAATAAAGTTAAGAAACAACCACAATGTGTATTATTAATCTCTCTAGACGCCCTTTACAGGATATACGTGTTAAACGACATGTAAAGTTTACAACTGAGCACACTTGCAGCAATCGCCAGTTCATACCGGAAAAGTGAAGGATGCACTCCATTGGCTCAGGTCGCAGTAAAATTACCAGTCGCGCGCACTTGGGCGGTAAACGTGGCTCTGAGAGCCACGTTTACCGCCCAAGTGTGCACGACTGGTAATTTTACTGGGACCCCAGTCAACGAAGTTTAACACTTTGAAAAATGTTCAGTTTAATGTAGTTCTTTCGAGCCTCGACTTGTCTTGTAGTGCACGGTATTACAATCGGAATCGGCATCAGAATCGGCCGATTGTGGGCTCAAATAACCGGTAATCGGTCAGCGACCATTTTTGGTAATCTGTTGGACACTAAAACATGCAACATTAGAACTATTATATTTCATCCTTTATGATATTTTTTCACATTTGTTTCTATTATACATTGTTTTTTGACTCAGAATTTAATCTTTGAAGTGAAATCATTTAGACTGTATGGCTTTGCCTTGTTACAATTTATGGTAGAGTGCCCATTGCCAGCCGAAAATTATTTAGCACTCCACCAGACAATAGACATGCCAACACAGGACTGCTCCCAAACCATGGTTACAATGTGGGTTCTCCAGTCATCTTGAAGCACTCCACCAGACAATAGACATGCCAACACAGGACTGCTCCCAAACCATGGTTACAATGTGGGTTCTTCAGTCATCTTGGAAAGGATAAATGAGAGAAATTAGGCCTAAAAAAAATAAAAATCTGTTTCTCAGGCCCTCCCGCATGGTCCTTTTGGCTGCCGCATGCTCTCTTTTTATAACCAATGTAATCTTTAAAAAAAAAAATTAAATAGTTTATGTTTGATATTTTACCCAAGTTTGTCCCTTGAGTGCAAGAAGGCTTTGCAATGCCTTAGCATTGCAAAGCCTTCTTGCTCTCAAGGGATGAAATACACCACCACCCATGCTATTCCATAGATGATGAGGCCAAAAACATAAACCAAGAACATGAACTTTTGATGGCAAAGAAATAATTACAGAAATAAAAAAATAAAATAAAAACTGCTTGCCCGCATGTAATTTTACAAATAATGGCCTGAGAAACAGAAGATTGACTTTGTATGGCCTTATAACTGTATTATATCTCCATTAAAGCATTACAGAATGTTACATTCAAGCATACGAGAACCAATTTATAAAAAAACTGTGCAATTTTGTATATATTTGTGTTTGTCATTAGGCCACACAAAGTAGATGTTCTGTTTCTCAGGCCAAGTTTTGTAAAATTGCATGCGGGCGGGCGGTTTTTTATTTTATATTTTATTTTTGTAATTATTTCTTTGCCATGAGAAGTTCATATTCTTGGTTTGTTTTATGTTTTATAATCTACAGAATAGCATGGGTGGTGGTATATTTCATCCCTTGAGTGCAACAAGGCTTTGCTATGCTATGATGCACTCAAGGGACAAATTTATCAATTTTATTAACTTGTGTAAAATATCTGACATAAACCATTTAATTTTCATTTTTTCAAGTTTGCATTGGTCATAAAAAGAGAGCATGCGGCAGCCAAAAGGACCATGCAGGAGGGCCTGAGAAACAGATTTTTAATTTTATTAACCCTTTACCTAACCTGAAAAGCAGACGACACTTGCAAAAATAATTCTTGAATAACTGATTTTTTTCATTTTTTGTCTCAAAAACATAGGTTATGACCCCACGTTGGAACGAGCTCGACGAGCTCGTTCCAACGAGGGGTCATAACCTATGTTTTTGAGACAAAAAATGAAAAAAATAATGAAAATTAATTGGCGATTTTTGAGAATAACGCTGGCCAGTTTGGCCGTTACGTTGGGTAAAGGGTTAGTTAAGCCTTATCAATATTTATTTTTATCATATCAGATTTGCTATTTTCAATGTAAATTTTGTTTATATTTTGTAAATTTTTTTTTACTTTTGTATTTTGGGATGTCGAACTGTATATATCCAAGATGGATCAAGTACATTGATGATTAACCCTTTACCTAACCTGAAAAGCAGACGACACTTGCAAAAATAATTCTTGAATAACTAATTTTGTTCATTTTTTGTCTCAAAAACATAGGTTATGACCCCTCGTTGGAATGAGCTCGATGAGCTCGTTCCAACGAGGGGTCATAACCTATGTTTTTGAGACAAAAAATGAAAAAAATAATGAAAATTAATTGGCGATTTTTGAGAATAGCGCTGGCCGGTTTTGGCCGTTACGTTAGGTAAAGGGTTAACAGCTCTCAGTAGGTGGTATTAACCCTTTAACCAATGTAACGGCCCAAACCGGTCAGCGCTATTCTCAAAAATCGCCACTTAATTTTCATTATTTTTTCATTTTCTGTCTCAAAAACATAGGTTATGACCCCTCATTGGAACGAGCTCATCCCAACAAGGGGTCATAACCTATGTTTTTGAGACCAAAAAATTTAAAAAATTAGTTATTCGGGAAGTGTCGTCTGCTTTTCAAGTTAGGTAAAGGGTTACAGAATACATCAAAGACAGATAAAGTACGATGACATTTCAGCTCTCTCTGTCTGTAAAAGGACTGTTTTATAATAACAGTGAGTTGCCATCCTGAAATTTTACCAAAAGTGGAACGCTTTTAATTGAAAAGTCACTTTGGCATTGAAAAATTATTGAATTGAGGGAGCGGGGAAGAGGAGGGGGGGTTCGGGCAATTTCAGAGAAGAACTGCCTAATTATTAAAACATTTTTTTTAGCCTTACTGGCAATGCCTAACAACATTATTGGATAAGAATATAACAACAGTAACAACCAACGCATTGCCAGTAAATCCCGATTTGCAAAAGTACATCTATAGTTTACATCCCTATGGCACCATAATGTAAATCATCTGTTTCTCAGGCCATTTTTGTAAAATTGCATGTGGGCAATCGTTTTTTTATCATTTTTTATTTTTGTAATTGTTTTCTTTGCCATCAAATGTTTATGTTCATGCATCATAATCTACAAAATATCATGGGTAGTGGTGTATTTCGTCCCTTGAGTGTTAGAAGGTTTTACAATGCTAAAGCTTATTAACTTAGGTAAAATATCCGTAATAAACTGTGGAGAGTGGATTGTAACTAAATCAGCAGTGGAGTGGAGTTATCACCCAAGCCATAACTTTCAAATTTTGAACATATCGACAAAAACACATGCAATGTTTCAGCCAATGGACCTCCGGGTTTAACCCGGAGGTCCATTGGCTGAAACTTTGCTGGTGATGCTTTGTAACAAATTTGCAATTATTCCTTGGGTGGAATCTCCACTCTGCGAGTGATTTAGTGATATAGTGATAATACACTCTCCATGTACTGTATTTGAATTTTATTTTTTTAAGTTTGCTTTGGTAATAAAAAGAGAGCATGTGGCAGCCAAAAGGACCATGCAGAAGGGCCGTAAAAACAGATTTTTAACTTTCTGAGGCCTAAATATTCAAACCCAATATACTCATATATTTGCATGTCAATAAATTTAACCCTTCCAATGACAAACTCCTGAATGAATAGTACTGTCAAAAGAAAAATACTTCACGGCCAAGAATTATTATTGTATTCATTTTTGAGGTTCAGCAATAATTTCAACCTATAGAGCCATTGGGTTGAAGTATTTCTGATCCTTCTGTTACTGATTTTGTTATTTATCATGTTATTATGACATCAGATGTGACTTTTCTTTACACAGAAATTTATACATAATCAGGATTTAATGGGTTAACTTTAAGGGTCAAATTCCAACTTTCATCACTTCTTACTGCAATAAAACAGGTGTCCCAATCTTTGGGTAAACTTGTATACAACCTAAATAAACCAGCTGTTGTTTCTTGGGAAGACTTGGCTGCCTGTATATGCCCGTATATGCAGCCAAGTCTTGCCTGGAAACAACTGCTAAGACAAAGGATATAGATTGTCAAGTTGTAACAATAATGTATAAAAATCTCAAAGCTTATAATCATGAAATATTGTGGTGATACAATGTCTAGAGAATTGTCTTGGCATAAAAGGGGTTATGATGGTAGACTTCATGATCTATTAAAATAATAAATTTTTTTATAGTACTACAATAAACAATTCAACTTTACAGCACTAATTTAGTTCACAGATTGGCCCGTTGAATCAATATAAAGACATTTGGTCCAAATTATTCTTCTCTTCGCTCAAAAATATAACTCTTCAGTTACAATTCTCCATCTCTTAGTGAATGTCCGGATGTATAAGATAGTATCTGTTGAGCCACGAATGCCACAAGAACTGCAAAGATCACAAAACCAAGCAGAATAATCATGGCCCACTGTTGATCTGACAGTTGTTTTCGTTCAATCAATTTGGCCTCAACAACCTTGTGTGTGATTGGTTTTGGCAGTTCAGGACTGGGTGTAGAAAATGAAACACCCGGACTATATGGTCCAAATAAATCTCCTGTCTCATCTGATTGTCTGATTGCACACACACGAATTTGATAATCTGTTTTTGGTTGTAAATCTTCCACTTGACATCTTGTTTCAACTCCTCGATAAACCTATAAGAAAAAATCAAACTGAAAGCAAAATCATATGTGAAAATTTATGAAGCAGATTATGAAAAAAAAGGTGATCAATGGATGAATGATGTTGAGCAATCTGCAGGAGGTTGTATAAATACATCCAGTATTTAACAAAGAATATATAGAAGTGTGAATAAAACCAGTATTTAACAGAGAATATATTACCAGTGTATGGCAGTCACCCTTGTATTTAATGAATGTACACGCTACCAGTCTATGACAGTCACCCTTGTATTCTATGAATGTACATGTTACCAGTCTAATGACAGTCACCCTTGTATTCTATGAATGTACATGTTACCAGTCTAATGACAGTCACCCTTGTATTTAATGAATGTACATGCTACCAGTCTATGACAGTCACCCTTGTATTCTATGAATGTACATGTTACCAGTCTATGACAGTCACCCTTGTATTCTATGAATGTACATGTTACAAGTCTAACGACAGTCACCCTTGTATTCTATGAATGTACATGTTACCAGTCTAATGACAGTCACCCTTGTATTTAATGAATGTACATGCTACCAGTCTATGACAGTCACCCTTGTATTCTATGAATGTAGATGCTACCAGTCTAATGACAGTCACCCTTGTATTCTATGAATGTAGATGCTACCAGTCTAATGACAGTCACCCTTGTATTCTATGAATGTACATGTTACCACTCTATGACAGTCACCCTTGTATTCTATGAATGTACATGTTACCAGTCTAATGACAGTCACCCTTGTATTCTATGAATGTACATGTTACAAGTCTAATGACAGTCACCCTTGTATTCTATGAATGTACATGTTACCGGTCTATGACAGTCACCCTTGTATTTTATGAATGTACATGTTACCAGTCTAATGACAGTCACCCTTGTATTCTATGAATGTACATGTTACAAGTCTAATGACAGTCACCCTTGTATTCTATGAATGTACATGTTACCAGTCTATGACAGTCACCCTTGTATTCTATGAATGTACATGTTACCAGTCTAATGACAGTCACCCTTGTATTCTATGAATGTACATGTTACCAGTCTAATGACAGTCACCCTTGTATTCTATGAATGTACATGTTACCAGTCTATGACAGTCACCCTTGTATTCTATGAATGTACATGTTACCAGTCTAATGACAGTCACCCTTGTATTCTATGAATGTACATGTTACCAGTCTAATGACAGTCACCCTTGTATTCTATGAATGTACATGTTACCAGTCTAATGACAGTCACCCTTGTATTCTATGAATGTACATGTTACCAGTCTATGACAGTCACCCTTGTATTCTATGAATGTACATGTTACCAGTCTAATGACAGTCACCCTTGTATTCTATGAATGTACATGTTACCAGTCTAATGACAGTCACCCTTGTATTCTATGAATGTACATGTTACCAGTCTATGACAGTCACCCTTGTATTCTATGAATGTACATGTTACCAGTCTATGACAGTCACCCTTGTATTCTATGAATGTACATGTTACAAGTCTAATGACAGTCACCCTTGTATTCTATGAATGTACATGTTACCAGTCTATGACAGTCACCCTTGTATTCTATGAATGTACATGTTACCAGTCTATGACAGTCACCCTTGTATTCTATGAATGTACATGTTACCAGTCTATGGCAGTCACCCTTGTATTCTATGAATGTGCATGTTACCAGTCTAATGACAGTCACCCTTGTATTCTATGAATGTACATGTTACCAGTCTATGACAGTCACCCTTGTATTCTATGAATGTACATGTTACCAGTCTAATGACAGTCACCCTTGTATTCTATGAATGTACATGTTACCAGTCTATGACAGTCACCCTTGTATTCTATGAATGTACATGTTACCAGTCTATGACAGTCACCCTTGTATTCTATGAATGTACATGTTACCAGTCTATGACAGTCACCCTTGTATTCTATGAATGTACATGTTACCAGTCTATGACAGTCACCCTTGTATTCTATGAATGTACATGCTACCAGTCTATGACAGTCACCCTTGTATTCTATGAATGTACATGTTACCAGTCTAATGACAGTCACCCTTGTATTCTATGAATGTAGATGCTACCAGTCTAATGACAGTCACCCTTGTATTCTATGAATGTACATGTTACCAGTCTAATGACAGTCACCCTTGTATTCTATGAATGTACATGTTACCAGTCTAATGACAGTCACCCTTGTATTCTATGAATGTACCTGTTACCAGTCTAATGACAGTCACCCTTGTATTTAATGAATGTACATGTTACCAGTCTAATGACAGTCACCCTTGTATTCTATGAATGTACATGTTACCAGTCTATGACAGTCACCCTTGTATTCTATGAATGTACATGTTACAAGTCTAATGACAGTCACCCTTGTATTCTATGAATGTACCTGTTACCAGTCTAATGACAGTCACCCTTGTATTCTATGAATGTACATGTTACCAGTCTAATGACAGTCACCCTTGTATTCTATGAATGTACATGTTACAAGTCTAATGACAGTCACCCTTGTATTCTATGAATGTACCTGTTACCAGTCTAGGGCAGTCACCCTTGTATTCTATGAATGTACCTGTTACCAGTCTAATGACAGTCACCCTTGTATTTAATGAATGTACATGTTACCAGTCTAATGACAGTCACCCTTGTATTCTATGAATGTACATGTTACCAGTCTAATGACAGTCACCCCTGTATTCTATGAATGTACATGTTACCAGTCTAATGACAGTCACCCTTGTATTCTATGAATGTACATGTTACCAGTCTAATGACAGTCACCCTTGTATTTTATGAATGTACATGTTACCAGTCTAGGGCAGTCACCCTTGTATTCTATGAATGTACATGTTACCGGTCTAATGACAGTCACCCTTGTATTCTATGAATGTACATGTTACCAGTCTATGACAGTCACCCTTGTATTCTATGAATGTACATGTTACAAGTCTAATGACAGTCACCCTTGTATTCTATGAATGTACATGTTACCAGTCTAATGACAGTCACCCTTGTATTCTATGAATGTACATGTTACCAGTCTAATGACAGTCACCCTTGTATTCTATGAATGTACCTGTTACCAGTCTAATGACAGTCACCCTTGTATTCTATGAATGTACATGTTACCAGTCTATGACAGTCACCCTTGTATTCTATGAATGTACATGTTACCAGTCTATGGCAGTCACCCTTGTATTCTATGAATGTACATGTTACCAGTCTAATGACAGTCACCCTTGTATTCTATGAATGTACATGTTACCAGTCTATGACAGTCACCCTTGTATTCTATGAATGTACATGTTACCAGTCTAATGACACTCACCCTTGTATTCTATGAATGTACATGTTACCAGTCTATGACAGTCACCCTTGTATTCTATGAATGTACATGTTACCAGTCTATGACAGTCACCCTTGTATTCTATGAATGTACATGTTACCAGTCTATGACAGTCACCCTTGTATTCTATGAATGTACATGTTACCAGTCTATGACAGTCACCCTTGTATTCTATGAATGTACATGCTACCAGTCTATGACAGTCACCCTTGTATTCTATGAATGTACATGTTACCAGTCTAATGACAGTCACCCTTGTATTCTATGAATGTAGATGCTACCAGTCTAATGACAGTCACCCTTGTATTCTATGAATGTACATGTTACCAGTCTATGACAGTCACCCTTGTATTCTATGAATGTACATGTTACCAGTCTATGACAGTCACCCTTGTATTCTATGAATGTACATGTTACCAGTCTAATGACAGTCACCCTTGTATTCTATGAATGTAGATGCTACCAGTCTATGACAGTCACCCTTGTATTCTATGAATGTACATGTTACCAGTCTATGACAGTCACCCTTGTATTCTATGAATGTACATGTTACCAGTCTATGACAGTCACCCTTGTATTCTATGAATGTACATGTTACCAGTCTAATGACAGTCACCCTTGTATTTAATGAATGTACATGTTACCAGTCTAATGACAGTCACCCTTGTATTCTATGAATGTACATGTTACAAGTCTAATGACAGTCACCCTTGTATTCTATGAATGTACATGTTACCAGTCTATGACAGTCACCCTTGTATTCTATGAATGTACATGTTACCAGTCTATGACAGTCACCCTTGTATTCTATGAATGTACATGTTACCAGTCTATGACAGTCACCCTTGTATTCTATGAATGTACATGTTACAAGTCTAATGACAGTCACCCTTGTATTCTATGAATGTACATGTTACCAGTCTATGACAGTCACCCTTGTATTCTATGAATGTACATGTTACCAGTCTATGACAGTCACCCTTGTATTCTATGAATGTACATGTTACAAGTCTAATGACAGTCACCCTTGTATTCTATGAATGTACATGTTACCAGTCTATGACAGTCACCCTTGTATTCTATGAATGTACATGTTACCAGTCTATGGCAGTCACCCTTGTATTCTATGAATGTACATGTTACCAGTCTAATGACAGTCACCCTTGTATTCTATGAATGTACATGTTACCAGTCTATGACAGTCACCCTTGTATTCTATGAATGTACATGTTACCAGTCTAATGACACTCACCCTTGTATTCTATGAATGTACATGTTACCAGTCTATGACAGTCACCCTTGTATTCTATGAATGTACATGTTACCAGTCTATGACAGTCACCCTTGTATTCTATGAATGTACATGTTACCAGTCTATGACAGTCACCCTTGTATTCTATGAATGTACATGTTACCAGTCTATGACAGTCACCCTTGTATTCTATGAATGTACATGCTACCAGTCTATGACAGTCACCCTTGTATTCTATGAATGTACATGTTACCAGTCTAATGACAGTCACCCTTGTATTCTATGAATGTAGATGCTACCAGTCTAATGACAGTCACCCTTGTATTCTATGAATGTACATGTTACCAGTCTATGACAGTCACCCTTGTATTCTATGAATGTACATGTTACCAGTCTATGACAGTCACCCTTGTATTCTATGAATGTACATGTTACCAGTCTAATGACAGTCACCCTTGTATTCTATGAATGTAGATGCTACCAGTCTAATGACAGTCACCCTTGTATTTAATGAATGTAGATGCTACCAGTGTAATGACAGTCACCCTTGTATTCTATGAATGTACCTGTTACCAGTCTAATGACAGTCACCCTTGTATTTAATGAATGTACATGTTACCAGTCTAATGACAGTCACCCTTGTATTCTATGAATGTAGATGCTACCAGTCTAATGACAGTCACCCTTGTATTCTATGAATGTACATGCTACCAGTCTATGACAGTCACCCTTGTATTCTATGAATGTACATGTTACCAGTCTATGACAGTCACCCTTGTATTCTATGAATGTACATGTTACCAGTCTATGACAGTCACCCTTGTATTCTATGAATGTACATGTTACCAGTCTAATGACAGTCACCCTTGTATTCTATGAATGTACATGTTACCAGTCTAATGACAGTCACCCTTGTATTCTATGAATGTACATGTTACCAGTCTAATGACAGTCACCCTTGTATTCTATGAATGTACATGTTACCAGTCTAATGACAGTCACCCTTGTATTCTATGAATGTACATGTTACAAGTCTAATGACAGTCACCCTTGTATTCTATGAATGTACATGTTACCAGTCTAATGACAGTCACCCTTGTATTCTATGAATGTACCTGTTACCAGTCTAATGACAGTCACCCTTGTATTTAATGAATGTACATGTTACCAGTCTAATGACAGTCACCCTTGTATTCTATGAATGTACATGTTACCAGTCTATGACAGTCACCCTTGTATTCTATGAATGTACATGTTACAAGTCTAATGACAGTCACCCTTGTATTCTATGAATGTACATGTTACCAGTCTAATGACAGTCACCCTTGTATTCTATGAATGTACATGTTACCAGTCTATGACAGTCACCCTTGTATTTAATGAATGTACATGTTACCAGTCTAATGACAGTCACCCTTGTATTCTATGAATGTACCTGTTACCAGTCTAATGACAGTCACCCTTGTATTCTATGAATGTACATGTTACCAGTCTAATGACAGTCACCCTTGTATTCTATGAATGTACATGTTACCAGTCTAATGACAGTCACCCTTGTATTCTATGAATGTACATGTTACCAGTCTTATGACAGTCACCCTTGTATTCTATGAATGTACATGTTACCAGTCTAATGACAGTCACCCTTGTATTCTATGAATGTACATGTTACCAGTCTAATGACAGTCACCCTTGTATTCTATGAATGTACATGTTACAAGTCTAATGACAGTCACCCTTGTATTCTATGAATGTACCTGTTACCAGTCTAATGACAGTCACCCTTGTATTCTATGAATGTACCTGTTACCAGTCTAATGACAGTCACCCTTGTATTTAATGAATGTACATGTTACCAGTCTAATGACAGTCATCCTTGTATTCTATGAATGTACATGTTACCAGTCTAATGACAGTCACCCTTGCATTCTATGAATGTACATGTTACCAGTCTAATGACAGTCACCCTTGTATTCTATGAATGTACATGTTACCAGTCTAATGACAGTCACCCTTGTATTCTATGAATGTACCTGTTACCAGTCTAATGACAGTCACCCTTGTATTCTATGAATGTAGATGCTACCAGTCTAATGACAGTCACCCTTGTATTCTATGAATGTACATGTTACCAGTCTAATGACAGTCACCCTTGTATTCTATGAATTTACATGTTACCAGTCTAATGACAGTCACCCTTGTATTTAATGAATGTACATGTTACCAGTCTAATGACAGTCACCCTTGTACTCTATGAATGTACATGTTACCAGTCTAATGACAGTCACCCTTGTATTCTATGAATGTACATGTTACAAGTCTAATGACAGTCACCCTTGTATTCTATGAATGTACATGTTACCAGTCTAATGACAGTCACCCTTGTATTCTATGAATGTACATGTTACCAGTCTAATGACAGTCACCCTTGTATTCTATGAATGTACATGTTACCAGTCTAACGACAGTCACCCTTGTATTCTATGAATGTACATGTTACCAGTCTAATGACAGTCACCCTTGTATTCTATGAATGTACATGTTACCAGTCTAATGACAGTCACCCTTGTATTCTATGAATGTACATGTTACCAGTCTATGACAGTCACCCTTGTATTCTATGAATGTACATGTTACCAGTCTAATGACAGTCACCCTTGTATTCTATGAATGTTAATGTTACCAGTCTAATGACAGTCACCCTTGTATTCTATGAATGTACCTGTTACCAGTCTAATGACAGTCACCCTTGTATTCTATGAATGTACATGTTACCAGTCTAATGACAGTCACCCTTGTATTCTATGAATGTACATGTTACCAGTCTATGACAGTCACCCTTGTATTCTATGAATGTACATGTTACAAGTCTAATGACAGTCACCCTTGTATTCTATGAATGTACATGTTACCAGTCTAATGACAGTCACCCTTGTATTCTATGAATGTACATGTTACCAGTCTAATGACAGTCACCCTTGTATTCTATGAATGTACATGTCACCAGTCTATGACAGTCACCCTTGTATTCTATGAATGTACATGTTACAAGTCTAATGACAGTCACCCTTGTATTCTATGAATGTACATGTTACCAGTCTAATGACAGTCACCCTTGTATTCTATGAATGTACATGTTACCAGTCTATGACAGTCACCCTTGTATTTTATGAATGTACATGTTACCAGTCTAGGGCAGTCACCCTTGTATTCTATGAATGTACATGTTACCGGTCTAATGACAGTCACCCTTGTATTCTATGAATGTACATGTTACCAGTCTGTGGCAGTCACCCTTGTATTCTATGAATGTACATGTTACAAGTCTAATGACAGTCACCCTTGTATTCTATGAATGTACATGTTACCAGTCTAATGACAGTCACCCTTGTATTCTATGAATGTACATGTTACCAGTCTAATGACAGTCACCCTTGTATTCTATGAATGTACCTGTTACCAGTCTAATGACAGTCACCCTTGTATTCTATGAATGTACATGTTACAAGTCTAATGACAGTCACCCTTGTATTTAATGAATGTACATGTTACCAGTCTAATGACAGTCACCCTTGTATTTAATGAATGTACATGTTACCAGTCTAATGACAGTCACTCTTGTATTCTATGAATGTAGATGCTACCAGTCTATGACAGTCACCCTTGTATTCTATGAATGTACATGTTACCAGTCTAATGACAGTCACCCTTGTATTCTATGAATGTACCTGTTACCAGTCTAATGACAGTCACCCTTGTATTCTATGAATGTACATGTTACAAGTCTAATGACAGTCACCCTTGTATTTAATGAATGTACATGTTACCAGTCTAATGACAGTCACCCTTGTATTCTATGAATGTACATGTTACCAGTCTAATGACAGTCACCCTTGTATTTAATGAATGTACATGCTACCAGTCTAATGACAGTCACCCTTGTATTCTATGAATGTACATGTTACCAGTCTAATGACAGTCACCCTTGTATTCTATGAATGTACCTGTTACCAGTCTAATGACAGTCACCCTTGTATTTAATGAATGTACATGTTACCAGTCTAATGACAGTCACCCTTGTATTCTATGAATGTACATGTTACCAGTCTATGACAGTCACCCTTGTATTTAATGAATGTACATGTTACCAGTCTAATGACAGTCATCCTTGTATTCTATGAATGTACATGTTACCAGTCTAATGACAGTCACCCTTGTATTCTATGAATGTACATGTTACAAGTCTAATGACAGTCACCCTTGTATTCTATGAATGTACATGTTACCAGTCTAATGACAGTCACCCTTGTATTCTATGAATGTACATGTTACCAGTCTAATGACAGTCACCCTTGTATTCTATGAATGTACATGTTACCAGTCTATGACAGTCAC
Organism: Pictodentalium vernedei; assembly: GCA_031216915.1. Classification (NCBI taxonomy): domain Eukaryota; kingdom Metazoa; phylum Mollusca; class Scaphopoda; order Dentaliida; family Dentaliidae; genus Pictodentalium; species Pictodentalium vernedei. The sequence continues at coordinate 473,819,675 of CM062290.1, forward strand.
CCTTGTATTCTATGAATGTACATGTTACTGGTCTATGACAGTCATCCTTGTATTCTATGAATGTACATGTTACCAGTCTATGACAGTCACCCTTGTATTCTATGAATGTACATGTTACCAGTCTAATGACAGTCACCCTTGTATTCTATGAATGTACATGTTACCAGTCTGACAGTCACCCTTGTATTCTATGAATGTACATGTTACAAGTCTAATGACAGTCACCCTTGTATTCTATGAATGTACATGTTACCAGTCTAATGACAGTCACCCTTGTATTCTATGAATGTAGATGCTACCAGTCTATGACAGTCACCCTTGTATTCTATGAATGTACATGTTACCAGTCTATGGCAGTCACCCTTGTATTCTATGAATGTACATGTTACCAGTCTATGACAGTCACCCTTGTATTCTATGAATGTACATGTTACCAGTCTATGACAGTCACCCTTGTATTCTATGAATGTACATGTTACCAGTCTATGACAGTCACCCTTGTATTCTATGAATGTACATGTTACCAGTCTATGACAGTCACCCTTGTATTCTATGAATGTACATGTTACCAGTCTATGACAGTCACCCTTGTATTCTATGAATGTACATGCTACCAGTCTATGACAGTCACCCTTGTATTCTATGAATGTACATGTTACCAGTCTATGACAGTCACCCTTGTATTCTATGAATGTACATGTTACCAGTCTATGACAGTCACCCTTGTATTCTATGAATGTACATGTTACCAGTCTATGACAGTCACCCTTGTATTCTATGAATGTACATGTTACCAGTCTATGACAGTCACCCTTGTATTCTATGAATGTACATGCTACCAGTCTATGATAGTCACCCTTGTATTCTATGAATGTACATGTTACCAGTCTAATGACAGTCACCCTTGTATTCTATGAATGTAGATGCTACCAGTCTAATGACAGTCACCCTTGTATTCTATGAATGTACATGTTACCAGTCTATGACAGTCACCCTTGTATTCTATGAATGTACATGTTACCAGTCTATGACAGTCACCCTTGTATTCTATGAATGTACATGTTACCAGTCTAATGACAGTCACCCTTGTATTCTATGAATGTAGATGCTACCAGTCTAATGACAGTCACCCTTGTATTTAATGAATGTAGATGCTACCAGTCTAATGACAGTCACCCTTGTATTCTATGAATGTACCTGTTACCAGTCTAATGACAGTCACCCTTGTATTTAATGAATGTACATGTTACCAGTCTAATGACAGTCACCCTTGTATTCTATGAATGTAGATGCTACCAGTCTAATGACAGTCACCCTTGTATTCTATGAATGTAGATGCTACCAGTCTATGACAGTCACCCTTGTATTCTATGAATGTACATGCTACCAGTCTATGACAGTCACCCTTGTATTCTATGAATGTACATGTTACCAGTCTAATGACAGTCACCCTTGTATTCTATGAATGTACATGTTACCAGTCTATGACAGTCACCCTTGTATTCTATGAATGTACATGTTACCAGTCTAATGACAGTCACCCTTGTATTCTATGAATGTAGATGCTACCAGTCTAATGACAGTCACCCTTGTATTCTATGAATGTACATGTTACCAGTCTATGACAGTCACCCTTGTATTCTATGAATGTAGATGCTACCAGTCTAATGACAGTCACCCTTGTATTCTATGAATGTACATGTTACCAGTCTAATGACAGTCACCCTTGTATTCTATGAATGTACATGTTACCAGTCTAATGACAGTCACCCTTGTATTCTATGAATGTACATGTTACCAGTCTAATGACAGTCACCCTTGTATTCTATGAATGTACATGTTACCAGTCTATGACAGTCACCCTTGTATTCTATGAATGTACATGTTACAAGTCTAATGACAGTCACCCTTGTATTCTATGAATGTACATGTTACCAGTCTAATGACAGTCACCCTTGTATTCTATGAATGTACATGTTACCAGTCTAATGACAGTCACCCTAGTGTTCTATGAATGTACATGTTACCAGTCTATGACAGTCACCCTTGTATTTAATGAATGTACATGTTACCAGTCTAATGACAGTCACCCTTGTATTCTATGAATGTACATGTTACCAGTCTAATGACAGTCACCCTTGTATTTAATGAATGTACATGTTACCAGTCTAATGACAGTCACCCTTGTATTCTATGAATGTACATGTTACCAGTCTATGACAGTCACCCTTGTATTCTATGAATGTACATGTTACCAGTCTAATGACAGTCACCCTTGTATTCTATGAATGTACATGTTACCAGTCTAATGACAGTCACCCTTGTATTCTATGAATGTACATGTTACCAGTCTAATGACAGTCACCCTTGTATTCTATGAATGTACATGTTACCAGTCTATGACAGTCACCCTTGTATTCTATGAATGTACATGTTACAAGTCTAATGACAGTCACCCTTGTATTCTATGAATGTTCATGTTACCGGTCTATGACAGTCACCCTTGTATTCTATGAATGTACATGTTACCAGTCTATGACAGTCACCCTTGTATTCTATGAATGTACATGTTACCAGTCTATGACAGTCACCCTTGTATTCTATGAATGTACATGTTACCGGTCTATGACAGTCACCCTTGTATTCTATGAATGTACATGTTACCAGTCTATGACAGTCACCCTTGTATTTAATGAATGTACATGTTACCAGTCTAATGACAGTCACCCTTGTATTCTATGAATGTACATGGTGTTACCAGTCTATGACAGTCACCCTTGTATTCTATGAATGTACATGTGACCAGTCTAATGACAGTCACCCTTGTATTCTATGAATGTACATGTTACCAGTCTAATGACAGTCACCCTTGTATTCTATGAATGTACATGTTACCAGTCTAATGACAGTCACCCTTGTATTCTATGAATGTAGATGCTACCAGTCTAATGACAGTCACCCTTGTATTTAATGAATGTAGATGTTACCAGTCTAATGACAGTCACCCTTGTATTCTATGAATGTACATGTTACCAGTCTAATGTCAGTCACCCTTGTATTCTATGAATGTACATGTTACCAGTCTAATGACAGTCACCCTTGTATTCTATGAATGTACATGTTACCAGTCTAATGACAGTCACCCTTGTATTCTATGAATGTACATGTTACCAGTCTAATGACAGTCACCCTTGTATTCTATGAATGTACATGTTACCAGTCTAACGACAGTCACCCTTGTATTCTATGAATGTACATGTTACCAGTCTAATGACAGTCACCCTTGTATTCTATGAATGTACATGTTACTGGTCTATGACAGTCACCCTTGTATTTTATGAATGTACATGTTACCAGTCTAATGACAGTCACCCTTGTATTCTATGAATGTACATGTTACCAGTCTAACGACAGTCACCCTTGTATTCTATGAATGTACATGTTACCAGTCTAATGACAGTCACCCTTGTATTCTATGAATGTACATGTTACCAGTCTAATGACAGTCACCCTTGTATTCTATGAATGTAGATGCTACCAGTCTAATGACAGTCACCCTTGTATTCTATGAATGTACATGTTACCAGTCTAATGACAGTCACCCTTGTATTCTATGAATGTACATGTTACCAGTCTATGACAGTCACCCTTGTATTCTATGAATGTACATGTTACCAGTCTAATGACAGTCACCCTTGTATTCTATGAATGTACATGTTACCAGTCTAATGACAGTCACCCTTGTATTCTATGAATGTACATGTTACTGGTCTATGGCAGTCACCCTTGTATTCTATGAATGTACATGCTACCAGTCTATGACAGTCACCCTTGTATTCTATGAATGTACATGTTACCAGTCTAATGACAGTCACCCTTGTATTCTATGAATGTACATGTTACCAGTCTAATGACAGACACCCTTGTATTCTATGAATGTACATGTTACCAGTCTAATGACAGTCACCCTTGTATTCTATGAATGTACATGTTACCAGTCTATGACAGTCACCCTTGTATTCTATGAATGTACATGTTACCAGTCTATGGCAGTCACCCTTGTATTCTATGAATGTACATGTTACCAGTCTAATGACAGTCACCCTTGTATTCTATGAATGTAGATGCTACCAGTCTAATGACAGTCACCCTTGTATTCTATGAATGTACATGTTACCGGTCTATGACAGTCACCCTTGTATTCTATGAATGTACATGTTACCAGTCTATGACAGTCACCCTTGTATTCTATGAATGTACATGTTACCAGTCTAATGACAGTCACCCTTGTATTCTATGAATGTACATGTTACCAGTCTAATGACAGTCACCCTTGTATTCTATGAATGTACATGTTACCAGTCTAATGACAGTCACCCTTCTATTCTATGAATGTACATGTTACCAGTCTATGACAGTCACCCTTGTATTCTATGAATGTACATGTTACCAGTCTATGGCAGTCACCCTTGTATTCTATGAATGTACATGTTACCAGTCTAATGACAGTCACCCTTGTATTTAATGAATGTACATGCTACCAGTCTAATGACAGTCACCCTTGTATTCTATGAATGTACATGTTACCAGTCTAATGACAGTCACCCTAGTATTCTATGAATGTACATGTTACCAGTCTAATGACAGTCACCCTTGTATTCCTTGAATGTACATGTTACCAGTCTAATGACAGTCACCCTTGTATTCTATGAATGTACATGTTACCAGTCTAATGACAGTCACCCTTGTATTCCTTGAATGTACATGTTACCAGTCTAATGACAGTCACCCTTGTATTCTATGAATGTACATGTTACCAGTCTAATGACAGTCACCCTTGTATTTAATGAATGTACATGTTACCAGTCTAATGACAGTCACCCTTGTATTTAATGAATGTACATGTTACCAGTCTAATGACAGTCACCCTTGTATTCCTTGAATGTACATGTTACCAGTCTAATGACAGTCACCCTTGTATTCTATGAATGTACATGTTACCAGTCTAATGACAGTCACCCTTGTATTCTATGAATGTACATGTTACCAGTCTATGACAGTAACCCTTGTATTCTATGAATGTACATGTTACCAGTCTAATGACAGTCACCCTTGTATTCTATGAATGTACATGTTACCAGTCTAATGACAGTCACCCTTGTATTCTATGAATGTAGATGCTACCAGTCTAATGACAGTCACCCTTGTATTCTATGAATGTACGTTACCAGTCTATGACAGTAACCCTTGTATTCTATGAATGTACATGCTACCAGTCTAATGACAGTCACCCTTGTATTCCTTGAATGTACAGTCACCCTTGTATTCTATGAATGTACATGTTACCAGTCTAATGACAGTCACCCTTGTATTCTATGAATGTACATGTTACCAGTCTAATGACAGTCACCCTTGTATTCCTTGAATGTACATGTTACCAGTCTAATGACAGTCACCCTTGTATTCTATGAATGTACATGTTACCAGTCTAATGACAGTCACCCTTGTATTCTATGAATGTACATGTTACCAGTCTATGACAGTAACCCTTGTATTCTATGAATGTACATGTTACCAGTCTAATGACAGTCACCCTTGTATTCCTTGAATGTACAGTCACCCTTGTATTCTATGAATGTACATGTTACCAGTCTAATGACAGTCACCCTTGTATTCTATGAATGTACATGTTACCAGTCTAATGACAGTCACCCTTGTATTCTATGAATGTACATGTTACCAGTCTAATGACAGTCACCCTTGTATTCCTTGAATGTACATGTTACCAGTCTAATGACAGTCACCCTTGTATTCTATGAATGTACATGTTACCAGTCTAATGACAGTCACCCTTGTATTAAATGAATGTACATGTTACCAGTCTAATGACAGTCACCCTTGTATTCTATGAATGTACATGTTACCAGTCTAATGACAGTCACCCTTGTATTCTATGAATGTACATGTTACCAGTCTAATGACAGTCACCCTTGTATTCCTTGAATGTACATGTTACCAGTCTAATGACAGTCACCCTTGTATTCTATGAATGTACATGTTACCAGTCTATGACAGTCACCCTTGTATTCTATGAATGTACATGTTACCAGTCTGACAGTCACCCTTGTATTCTATGAATGTACATGTTACCAGTCTAATGACAGTCACCCTTGTATTCTATGAATGTACATGTTACCAGTCTAATGACAGTCACCCTTGTATTTAATGAATGTACATGCTACCAGTCTAATGACAGTCACCCTTGTATTCTATGAATGTACATGTTACCAGTCTAATGACAGTCACCCTTGTATTCTATGAATGTACATGTTACCAGTCTAATGACAGTCACCCTTGTATTCTATGAATGTACATGTTACCAGTCTAATGACAGTCACCCTTGTATTCTATGAATGTACATGTTACCAGTCTAATGACAGTCACCCTTGTATACTATGAATGTACATGTTACCAGTCTAATGACAGTCACCCTTGTATTCTATGAATGTACATGTTACCAGTCTAATGACAGTCACCCTTGTATTCTATGAATGTACATGTTACCAGTCTAATGACAGTCACCCTTGTATTCTATGAATGTACATGTTACCAGTCTAATGACAGTCACCCTTGTATTCTATGAATGTACATGTTACCAGTCTAATGACAGTCACCCTTGTATTCTATGAATGTACATGTTACCAGTCTAATGACAGTCACCCTTGTATTCTATGAATGTTAATGTTACCAGTCTAATGACAGTCACCCTTGTATTCCTTGAATGTACATGTTACCAGTCTATGACAGTCACCCTTGTATTTAATGAATGTACATGTTACCAGTCTAATGACAGTCACCCTTGTATTCTATGAATGTACATGTTACCAGTCTAATGACAGTCACCCTTGTATTCCTTGAATGTACATGTTACCAGTCTAATGACAGTCACCCTTGTATTCTATGAATGTACATGTTACCAGTCTAATGACAGTCACCCTTGTATTCCTTGAATGTACATGTTACCAGTCTAATGACAGTCACCCTTGTATTTAATGAATGTACATGTTACCAGTCTAATGACAGTCACCCTTGTATTCCTTGAATGTACATGTTACCAGTCTAATGACAGTCACCCTTGTATTCTATGAATGTAGATGTTACCAGTCTAATGACAGTCACCCTTGTATTCTATGAATGTACATGCTACCAGTCTAATGACAGTCACCCTTGTATTCTATGAATGTAGATGTTACCAGTCTAATGACAGTCACCCTTGTATTCCTTGAATGTACATGTTACCAGTCTAATGACAGTCACCCTTGTATTCTATGAATGTAGATGTTACCAGTCTAATGACAGTCACCCTTGTATTCTATGAATGTACATGCTACCAGTCTAATGACAGTCACCCTTGTATTCTATGAATGTAGATGTTACCAGTCTAATGACAGTCACCCTTGTATTCCTTGAATGTACATGTTACCAGTCTAATGACAGTCACCCTTGTATTCTATGAATGTACATGTTACCAGTCTAATGACAGTCACCCTTGTATTCCTTGAATGTACATGTTACCTGTCTAATGACAGTCACCCTTGTATTCTATGAATGTAGATGTTACCAGTCTAATGACAGTCACCCTTGTATTCTATGAATGTACATGCTACCAGTCTAATGACAGTCACCCTTGTATTCTATGAATGTAGATGTTACCAGTCTAATGACAGTCACCCTTGTATTCTATGAATGTACATGTTACCAGTCTAATGACAGTCACCCTTGTATTTAATGAATGTACATGTTACCAGTCTAATGACAGTCACCCTTGTATTCCTTGAATGTACATGTTACCAGTCTAATGACAGTCACCCTTGTATTCTATGAATGTACATGTTACCAGTCTAATGACAGTCACCCTTGTATTTAATGAATGTACATGCTACCAGTCTAATGACAGTCACCCTTGTATTCTATGAATGTAGATGTTACCAGTCTAATGACAGTCACCCTTGTATTCTATGAATGTACATGTTACCAGTCTAATGACAGTCACCCTTGTATTTAATGAATGTAGATGTTACCAGTCTAATGACAGTCACCCTTGTATTCTATGAATGTAGATGTTACCAGTCTAATGACAGTCACCCTTGTATTCTATGAATGTACATGTTACCAGTCTAATGACAGTCACCCTTGTATTCCTTGAATGTACATGTTACCAGTCTAATGACAGTCACCCTTGTATTTAATGAATGTACATGTTACCAGTCTAATGACAGTCACCCTTGTATTCCTTGAATGTACATGTTACCAGTCTAATGACAGTCACCCTTGTATTCTATGAATGTAGATGTTACCAGTCTAATGACAGTCACCCTTGTATTCTATGAATGTACATGCTACCAGTCTATGACAGTCACCCTTGTATTTAATGAATGTACATGCTACCAGTCTATGACAGTCACCCTTGTATTCTATGAATGTACATGTTACCAGTCTAATGACAGTCACCCTTGTATTCTATGAATGCACATGTTACCAGTCTAATGACAGTCACCCTTGTATTCTATGAATGTACATGTTACCAGTCTAATGACAGTCACCCTTGTATTCTATGAATGTACATGTTACCAGTCTAATGACAGTCACCCTTGTATTCTATGAATGTACATGTTACCAGTCTAATGACAGTCACCCTTGTATTTAATCAATGTACATGCTACCAGTCTAATGACAGTCACCCTTGTATTCTATGAATGTACATGCTACCAGTCTATGACAGTCACCCTTGTATTCTATGAATGTACATGTTACCAGTCTATGACAGTCACCCTTGTATTCTATGAATGTACATGTTACCAGTCTAATGACAGTCACCCTTGTATTCTATGAATGTACATGTTACCAGTCTAATGACAGTCACCCTTGTATTCTATGAATGTACATGTTACCAGTCTAATGACAGTCACCCTTGTATTCTATGAATTTACATGTTACCAGTCTAATGACAGTCACCCTTGTATTCCTTGAATGTACATGTTACCAGTCTAATGACAGTCACCCTTGTATTTAATGAATGTACATGTTACCAGTCTAATGACAGTCACCCTTGTATTCCTTGAATGTACATGTTACCAGTCTAATGACAGTCACCCTTGTATTTAATGAATGTACATGCTACCAGTCTATGACAGTCACCCTTGTATTCTATGAATGTAGATGTTACCAGTCTAATGACAGTCACCCTTGTATTCTATGAATGTACATGTTACCAATCTATGACAGTCACCCTTGTATTCTATGAATGTACATGTTACCAGTCTAATGACAGTCACCCTTGTATTCTATAAATGTACATGTTACCAGTCTAATGACAGTCATCCTTGTATTCTATGAATGTACATGTTACCAGTCTAATGACAGTCACCCTTGTATTTAATGAATGTACATGCTACCAGTCTAATGACAGTCACCCTTGTATTCTATGAATTTACATGTTACCAGTCTAATGACAGTCACCCTTGTATTCTATGAATGTACATGTTACCAGTCTAATGACAGTCACCCTTGTATTCTATGAATGTACATGTTACCAGTCTAATGGCAGTCACCCTTGTATTTAATGAATGTACATGCTACCAGTCTATGACAGTCACCCTTGTATTCTATGAATGTACATGTTACCAGTCTATGACAGTCACCCTTGTATTCTATGAATGTACATGTTACCAGTCTATGACAGTCACCCTTGTATTCTATGAATGTACATGTTACCAGTCTATGACAATCACCCTTGTATTCTATGAATGTACTTGTTAGCAGTCTAATGACAGTCACCCTTGTATTCTATGAATTTACATGTTACCAGTCTAATGACAGTCACCCTTGTATTCTATGAATGTACATGTTACCAGTCTAATGACAGTCACCCTTGTATTTAATGAATGTAAATGCTACCAGTCTATGACAGTCACCCTTGTATTCTATGAATGTACATGTTACCAGTCTAATGACAGTCACCCTTGTATTTAATGAATGTACATGCTACCAGTCTATGACAGTCACCCTTGTATTCTATGAATGTACATGCTACCAGTCTATGACAGTCACCCTTGTATTTAATGAATGTACATGCTACCAGTGTATGACAGTCACCCTTGTATTCTATGAATGTACATGTTACCAGTCTAATGACAGTCACCCTTGTATTCTATGAATGTACATGTTACCAGTCTAATGACAGTCACCCTTGTATTCTATGAATGTACATGTTACCAGTCTATGGCAGTCACCCTTGTATTCTATGAATGTACATGTTACCAGTCTAATGACAGTCACCCTTGTATTCTATGAATGTACATGTTACCAGTCTAATGACAGTCACCCTTGTATTCTATGAATGTACATGTTACCAGTCTAATGACAGTCACCCTTGTATTCTATGAATGTACATGTTACCAGTCTAATGACAGTCACCCTTGTATTCTATGAATGTACATGTTACCAGTCTAATGACAGTCACCCTTGTATTCTATGAATGTACATGTTACCAGTCTAATGACAGTCACCCTTGTATTCTATGAATGTACATGTTGACAGTCTATGGCTGTCATCCCTGTATTCTATGAATGTACATGTTACCAGTCTGTGGCTGTGAATGTTCATGTTACCAGTCTATGGCTGTGAATGTACATGTTACCAGTCTATGGAAGTCACCCTTGTTTACTAGGAATGTACATGTTACCAGTCTATGGCAGTCACCCTTGTATTCTTATACATGTTACTGGTGTATGGTAATCACCCTTGTATTCTATGAATGTACATGTTACCAGTCTATAGCAGTCACCCTTGTTTAATATGAATGTACATGTTACCAGTCTATGGCAGTCACCCTTGTTTACTATGAATGTACATGTTACCAGTCTATGGCAGTTACCCCTGTATTCTTATACATGTTACTGGTGTATGGTAATCACCCTTGTATTCTATGAATGTACATGTTACCAGTCTATAGCAGTCACCCTTGTTTAATATGAATGTACATGTTACCAGTCTATGGAAGTCACCCTTGTTTACTAGGAATGTACATGTTACCAGTCTATGGCAGTCACCCTTGTATTCTTATACATGTTACTGGTGTATGGTAATCACCCTTGTTTACTATGAATGTACATGTTACCAGTCTATGGCAGTCACCCTTGTTTACTATGAATGTACATGTTACCAGTCTATGGCAGTCACCCTTGTTTACTATGAATGTACATGTTACCGGTCTATGGCTGTCACATTTGTGTTTTATGAATGTACATGTTACCAGTCTATGGCAGTCACCCTTGTTTACTATGAATGTACATGTTACCAGTCTATGGCAGTCACCCTTGTTTACTATGAATGTACATGTTACCAGTCTATGGGAGTTACCCCTGTATTCTGTGAACGTACATGTTACCAGTCTATGGCAGTCACCCTTGTATTTTATTAACGTACATGTTACCAGTCTATGGCAGTTACCCCTGTATTCTCTGAATGTACATGTTACCAGTCTGATGACAGTCACCCTTGTATTCTATGAATGTACATGTTACCGGTCTATGGCAGTCACCCTTGTTTACTATGAATGTACATGTTACAAGTCTATGGCTGTCAACCATGTATTTTATGAATGTACATGTTACCGGTCTATGGCAGTCACCCTTGTTTACTATGAATGTACATGTTACCAGTCTATGGCAGTCACCCTTGTTTACTATGAATGTACATGTTACCAGTCTATGGCAGTCACCCTTGTTTACTATGAATGTACATGTTACCGGTCTATGGCAGTCACCCTTGTTTACTATGAATGTACATGTTACCAGTCTATGGCAGTCACCCTTGTTTACTGTGAATGTACATGTTACCAGTCTATGGCAGTCACTCTTGTTTACTATGAATGTACATGTTACCGGTCTATGGCAGTCACCCTTGTTTACTATGAATGTACATGTTACCGGTCTATGGCAGTCACCCTTGTTTACTATGAATGTACATGTTACCGGTCTATGGCAGTTACCCTTGTTTACTATGAATGTACATGTTACCAGTCTATGGCAGTCACTCTTGTTTACTATGAATGTACATGTTACCGGTCTATGGCAGTCACCCTTGTTTACTATGAATGTACATGTTACCGGTCTATGGCAGTCACCCTTGTTTACTATGAATGTACATGTTACCAGTCTATGGCAGTCACCCTTGTTTACTATGAATGTACATGTTACCGGTCTATGGCTGTCACATTTGTATTTTATGAATGTACATGTTACCAGTCTATGGCAGTCACCCTTGTTTACTATGAATGTACATGTTACCAGTCTATGGCAGTCACCCTTGTTTACTATGAATGTACATGTTACCAGTCTATGGCAGTTACCCTTGTTTACTATGAATGTACATGTTACCAGTCTATGGCAGTTACCCCTGTATTCTATGAATGTACATGTTACCAGTCTATGGCAGTTACCCCTGTATTCTATGAATGTACATGTTACCAGTCTATGGCAGTCACCCTTGTATTTTATTAACGTACATGTTACCAGTCTATGGCAGTTACCCCTGTATTCTATGAATGTACATGTTACCAGTCTAATGACAGTCACCCTTGTATTCTATGAATGTACATGTTACCGGTCTATGGCAGTCACCCTTGTTTACTATGAATGTACATGTTACAAGTCTATGGCTGTCAACCATGTATTTTATGAATGTACATGTTACCGGTCTATGGCAGTCACCCTTGTTTACTATGAATGTACATGTTACCAGTCTATGGCAGTCACCCTTGTTTACTATGAATGTACATGTTACCAGTCTATGGCAGTCACCCTTGTTTACTATGAATGTACATGTTACCAGTCTATGGCAGTCACCCTTGTTTACTATGAATGTACATGTTACCGGTCTATGGCTGTCACATTTGTATTTTATGAATGTACATGTTACCAGTCTATGGCAGTCACCCTTGTTTACTATGAATGTACATGTTACCAGTCTATGGCAGTCACCCTTGTTTACTATGAATGTACATGTTACCAGTCTATGGCTGTCACCCTTGTTTACTATGAATGTACATGTTACCAGTCTATGGCTGTCACCCTTGTTTACTATGAATGTACATGTTACCAGTCTATGGCTGTCACCCTTGTTTACTATGAATGTACATGTTACCGGTCTATGGCAGTCACCCTTGTTTACTATGAATGTACATGTTACCGGTCTATGGCTGTCACCCTTGTTTACTATGAATGTACATGTTACCGGTCTATGGCAGTCACCCTTGTTTACTATGAATGTACATGTTACCGGTCTATGGCAGTCACCCTTGTTTACTATGAATGTACATGTTACCGGTCTATGGCTGTCACATTTGTGTTTTATGAATGTACATGTTACCAGTCTATGGCAGTCACCCTTGTTTACTATGAATGTACATGTTACCGGTCTATGGCTGTCACATTTGTATTTTATGAATGTACATGTTACCGGTCTATGGCAGTCACCCTTGTATTTTATGGATGTACATGTTACCGGTCTATGGCAGTCATCCTTCCCTTGTATTTTATGGATGTACATGTTACCAGTCTATGGCAGTCACCCTTGTTTACTATGAATGTACATGTTACCAGTCTATGGCAGTCAGCCTTGTTTACTATGAATGTACATGTTACCAGTCTATGGCAGTCAGCCTTGTTTACTATGAATGTACATGTTACCGGTCTATGGCAGTCAGCCTTGTTTACTATGAATGTACATGTTACCAGTCTATGGCAGTCACTCTTGTTTACTATGAATGTACATGTTACCGGTCTATGGCTGTCACATTTGTATTTTATGAATGTACATGTTACCAGTCTATGGCAGTCACCCTTGTTTACTATGAATGTACATGTTACCGGTCTATGGCTGTCACATTTGTATTTTATGAATGTACATGTTACCAGTCTATGTCAGTCACCCTTGTTTACTATGAATGTACATGTTACCAGTCTATGGCAGTGAATGTACATGTTATCAGTCCATGGTGGTGGAAACTGTCCTACTGGTAACATGTGAATTCTAAGAAATGAGGAACGAGAGACACATACAGGTCATTACTACCATACAGGTGTCTGATATGGTGTATTACAGACAGCATCTCGTCTCTGGGCATATATTGATGAGTTCGTTAGGAAGAATGGATATATCACCTAGAGGTAAAGTGAATGCTTTACCTCAATACATCAGAAATGCACCTGGTGGTAATAACCAATTTATCATACAATATTCCTTGCTTTCTTGACATCTTTGTATATATTTTGACAATCATTCAGCATCTTTGAATTGATTTTTTGTGAATGAAGATCGTGACGGCATGTTATTATGTTCTTGAGCTGTGCATGATGTAATTCCCATTCATTGTTCCACTTGTATATTTACAGCCAATGTTTTTAAATGTAGTGTTTCAGCTGTGTGTTAGTTTGTTTTATTTTTCAGGTATAATGCATGATAGGCCTAAAAATGATAAATTTGAAGTAATTTGTTTATTTTGTTGTACTTACCAATGTCCCAGACTTAGCTGGTGCAACCTCAATATTATTAATCCTTTACCCAACGCAGACGATATCAAAATTTTATTATTTTAAATATAATTTTTTTTAATTTTTCATAAAATTTCAACAAAACCATATCATGTGACCCCTCATTGGAACGAGCTCAATGAGATCGTTCCAATGAGGGGTCACATGATATGGTTTTGTTGAATTATTTTTAAAAATTTAATTTTTTCAACTGCTCAATTTGCATATTTCACGGACGGGTGCGGGCGATTCGTTAGGTAAAGGGTTAAAGGCCAAACACAAATTTTGAACCTCCCCCCCCCCATTCCCAAAATTAGCATACAATACCGAATATTAAATGTCCAATCTGGCTCTCCATACTTGTAGAACTTGCGCATGCTCAGTACCCAGGAAGAGACCAGAATTGGCACCAACATCATTCTTCCTAGTTGTGCCTACTGAAGTGATAACTCAGCGGGGAGGTATGAATGCCCACTCATGGGAGGGCCATCCCATTCTGGGCCATTGGTAAGTATAAAACAGATACAAATTACTTTAAATTTATCATTTTTATACTAATAACAATGGCCCAGACCTAGCTGAATAGTAAAAAGGCTGGAGGGTCTAGGACTTAGAGAAAAATCCAATCTCTCAATTACTTCAAACTTAGAGGAAAATCCAATCTCTCAATTACTTCGAAAAAGAATAGCTCCTACAGGAGAATAGGAGAAGACAGCGGAATTACAGATGTCCTTCTCTTATAAATAAAAGAGAATGACATAACACCGACAGTGTAATTGAAAATTTCATAATTACATAATTTCTCCATTGAATGTCAGCATAACCCCTAATTTGGTGAAGGAAACCAATTATAAAGCTAGTCCAGACAATGAGATGCTTTATACTCATTTAAAAGTGTCCGAGGATTGTATAGAAACACTCGTTTGACACGTGACATATACAAATGCTTCACTGTGAGTTACAATTTAAAAACAGTACATGAGACATAGTTATTGCTTCATATCGAGCTACATATTAAAACCACCCAGCACCGATGCTGGACTACTGTCTTTGGAGGAGGTATTCCCTTGCTTTTCACTATAAGGCCAGATAACATAAGGGAAACAGACTCCCCCCCACCCCCTTCCCCTTATTCTGAAGAACGAAGAGGGCAGCGGAATGGATTTGGTGCTCGAGCAGACTGCCTAGGACATCTTCTAGATGTAAGATTAGCAGACAACATTCTGAGCAACAGAAAGAGGAAACTAAAGATCTAAGGTCACCGGAGACAGACTCTAAATTTCCGAAGTAAAACTTGGTAAAAGAAGAGGGCTGTGTCCAGTAGGCAGCCTTCATAAGATCAGTAATGGCTGTACTGATACAATAAGCCCAAGAAGCAGACAGTGCTCTAACCTCATGTACTGAAATCTTGTTGACACAACACTGATCCGAAGATAGACATTCATAGGCAATATGTATTGCCAGCTGAATCCATCTAGCGATAGAATGAACAGATATATCCTTTCTGTTAGGAATCAGGGAAAGAAAGAATATTTTTCTTCCCTTTCTAATAAAACTCGATCAACGTTTATAAAAATGTGCATTGCTCTAAATGAAGACAGCAAAGGTCTATGGTTATCCGAGGATGGTAAAGACTTAATGATAATAGGCTCTGGTCGCTTATTGGGAATCTGATTCTTGGCCAAGAATCCTACTTTCGTAGTGAGTGTAACAGAATTACCCACACTACGGTAATGGGAATTATCAACAGATAATGCATGAAGTTTACTCACTCTTCTGGCAGACATACAGGCTAAGAGAAAGGCTGTTTTATAGGTCAAGGATTTGAACTCTACATCATCTAACGGCTCAAACGGAGCTTCTTGAAGCTTTAACAGAACCCAAGCCAAATTCCATTTAGGAATTAATCTGAGGGTTCTAGGTCTATTTAAAGAGAGACTTCTAACTAGCTTGGATAAAGAAGAATCTGATCCTAAAGCCAAGTTATCATGATGAGCATAAGTGTCTGATATCATAGACCTATACCCCTTAACTGGTAGAGTGCTAAATTATTTTCGACCACCAAAAATTGTTAACATGTCTTTGTCTTGTTACAATTTATAGGAGAGTGCCTGTACCAGACGAAATAATATCACTTCAAAGATAATATGAAACACAGCTGCTAAGTTTGAAACCTTTAAGTTGCAGTGCCTGCACTTCAGAATAAAGCCCAAATATGGGCTTCCAGCACTCTACCAGTTAATTGTGATGGGCTGCAAGTTTAATATGTCAA
Source organism: Pictodentalium vernedei (assembly GCA_031216915.1). NCBI lineage: Eukaryota > Metazoa > Mollusca > Scaphopoda > Dentaliida > Dentaliidae > Pictodentalium > Pictodentalium vernedei. Next base: position 473,836,541 of record CM062290.1, read on the forward strand.
ACAAGTAGACCAGGAAATTAGCAATCTGAAGAATGGGTGGATCGTAAATATCTACAGACTGGTCTGTACGTCTCAAATGTCTTTACGATCTCAAACCACCGTTGTTCACTTCCATCATCCATTTATAGCCTTGAATCCACCAATTCTTTCATTGATTTGTGTCTGGCATCTTCAAAAATTTTTAAAAGATTTTAAAGCACAGATGTCAGTTCAGTTGTTACTGACTTTGAGCCAAACAGAAGAATGATTTTGGCACCAATTCCAGTGTCTTCCTGGGTACTGCACATGTGCAAGTACTAAAAGTATGGAGGGCCAGATAGGACTTTTAATTTTTGGTATTGTATGCAAATTTTGGGGATTGGGGGGGGGGGGGGGTTCAAAATTTGTGTTTGGCCCTTAATAATATTGAGGTTGCATCATCTAAGTCTGGGCCATTGGTTATTAGTATAAAAATATGTCTTCACTGCAGTTTTGTGATATATTTATCATTTAATTACTGTTATTAAAATGGTGGACTAAGGATGTGTAATTAGTTTTTGATGAGTGCAGGTCCCAAATATATTGTCTTTCTGAATCAAATAATCACACATGCAGTTGCTACTCTCAGCGGAGATTGATAGTTTGTCTATATGTTTTTACATGTAGTGGTCTACTAGTGGAGGAAACATGTTTTGCTGGAATAGAATTTTTGTATATCAGAAAGGTGATATGTTTGGATTATGTGTAAATTCAATAAAACAACTTGCAACAAACTAGAGACATGCGAGAAACATAGGACATAACTAATTAATATGACATATAACCTATATGCAGTTAAAACTAGAAGTCCTGTCACGAATAGTGTGCTTATCTAGGCTTAATTGCGCGTTGGAATTGAGCACATTTGCCATATCGAATGGCATCCAAAGCACGGCAGGTTTTCTTGGTTACTCATAGCAAACACATGCAATGTTTCTGCCAATGAACCTCCGGGTTACCCGGAGGTCCATTGGCTGAAACATTGCTTGTGCACAGGCCATATGTACAGAATTTGATAGCTTTACTTGGGCCATAACGTGTACATTAACGTGCATATCAACGGGCTATTTGTGCGGTTCTCATGACAGGACTAGTTTTAACTGTATATCCTAGAACAACAATCAAGCTAATTTGAGCCCCCCCCTCCCCGGATTTTGATTATTTCTTAGAACTAACCCATATCAACCATAATCAGGAGGCATTGTCAAGGCGCCAAGTGTTGTGAATGGATCTTGTGCACTTTCAAGTGGAGAGTACTAGTACTGCTCAAGCCCTTGACCCCCTCCCACCCAAACAAAAAACAAACAAGAGTCCCCACGGGGCCAGAAGAAATCACCTTGGACAGAACACGATATAAATAGAGTCCAAGAATGAATCTACAATTCACTCCATAGGATACATTGTCAATTCTTGACCCCCTCAGGAGTGACAAAAGCAGTCCTTGGACCGTGGTGGCTCAGTGGTGGACTGTTGGACTTCTGTACTAGAGGTCCAGAGTTTGATCTCCATCCAGGACGACCTGCGTTGTGTCCTTAGCAAGGCACTTTATCCTGGTTGCCTACTTGGAGGCACGATGATATCGTGTACTAAGGCGTACTGCACGTTGATGGTGCAGGTGTCTTCAACACTGTAAACCTGCTTGAGCAGTGCTTGAACAGAGTTAGAATATTGAGGAGCTGACAGTTGCTCGTCGCTGCTCGGTTTTTCTCTCCGGGTACTCCGGCTTCCACCACCCGTAAAACTGTCACTGTCACGATTAGCCATTGTGCATAAGTATGTGACCTTAAACACCAATAAATAAACTAGATCAAGTTATTTATGTGCTAAGCGCACAATGGTGCATCCCCACACTTCCTTGGCAACACCTTAACATAGTTTTAACGTTTCGAACTAAATACCCAAGGAGCCTTTTGATGAAAACCAGCTATGTCTGGGCCATTGGTATAATGTGTAAAAATATGAGTTAACCCTTTATCCAACGTAGAGAAAATCAAAATTTATTATTTTAATTACTATTTTTATAAATTTTTCCAAAAATTTCAACAAAACCATAACATGTAACCCCTCATTGGAATGAGTTCAATGAGCTAGTTCCAATGAAGGGGTCACATATGGTTTTGTTAAAATATTTTGAAAATTTAATTTTTTCATCTGCTCAATTTGCAAATTACGCGAGTGGATGCGGGCGATTCGTTAGGTAAAGGGTTAACTTTGTTAAAATTTGTTGAACTTTAGTTATTTCAGTCATTCATTCAATTATAATTTGTCCAAAGTTTTAACTTGTGTAAATTGTGTTGTGGATTCTAATGATAACCATGGTTGTGGTTTCTAAGGCTTAATTTGTTATATATCTCACAGTTCTCTACGTAAATTCTATTATAATATTTTTTTTAGTCTTATTTTTTATTTCACTGTTGATCAACTTCATAGAAATGTAATAATATATAATTTGTGTTGTTTATAATGACATAAACAATAATAATTATGAATAACTAATGACTTCAAGTTCATCTGGAATAAAACATTCTAACACTATCACTTTATACTTAACCCTTTACCTAACGTGAAAAGCAGACGACACTTGCAAAAAAAATTCTTGAATAACTAATTTTTTTCATTTTGTGTCTCAAAAACATAGGTTATGACCCCTCGTTGGAACGAGCTCGACGAGCTCGTTCCAACGAGGGGTCATAACCTATGTTTTTGAGACAAAAAATGAAAAAAATAGTGAAAATTAATTGGCGATTTTTGAGAATATCGCTGACCGGTTTTGGCCGTTACGTTGGGTAAAGGGTTAAACATGAGTTCATGTGTTGTTCACTCCCAAATCCCCAAAATTAGTTGAGTAGGAAAAACCATAACCAAAACCTTGGTTTTTACAACCCCCCCCCCCCCCCCCCCCCCCCCCCACTCCACAAAAAAGAAAGAAACTGAAGTGAAGAAATCATAACCGCCAATCTCTAACGTATACACAAATTTTCAGCCAAGACTCGGCTCCTTCATTTTTTTAAAATGGACAATGGTCCATGATCAAGTAACACTGTACCTGTTTATATTCTCGTTCTTTACAACTTGAACACTGCAACTGGACTTGATAGACAATGAGATCATTACCCATCTGTCTACATCCTTGCCAGTCAACATCACAGCTCATTAAAGAAATCTCACTAACTCTTGGACCTAAAATATAAAATCATCACACTTTAGGTAGAAATACTGAAATATTGTCATAGTAACACTAATTTAAGACACCCATCTGTCTATAGCTTTGTCGATTAACATCAAGACTAACTAAAGACAGTCTGTCACCAAGTATACCCCCAATATGGCATACCAACTTGTCTAAGTCTAAGTAAAAAGAAATCCATTATGGCCGCCAGTCAGCAATCTTGAAACCGAGCAGGAAAAAAAATGATGTCACACACTTCCCCTCATCATGTTGATCATTTTTGTGAAGTTACATGAAAATGCGGCTAAAACTGTGGAAGACATTTGCTCCACAAGTTTACATGTGCAATACTGATGACGACAGACCAACTGACTGACCGACGAACAAGTTGACTCCTATATATCCCCCCCCCCCCAAACGAATTGTGGGGGAAAAATTAGCTGGTAGAGTACTGGAAGCCCATATTTGGGTTTTGTTCTCAAGTACAGGTAATGAAACATAAAACCTTGATATTCTGTAGATGTGATTCGTATTAGGTTTAAAGTGAAATTATTTAGTCTGTATGGATTTGTCTTGTCACAACTTATGGGAGAGTTCCCAAAACCATTATCTTCCATTATTTGTTACAAGCCAAAGAAGCTAAAGAAATGTCACTCGAATCTAAAAATATAACATAAACTCAATATAAATATTGGAATATTGTAACTTGAAGTGATTATAGCCATCAATCTATAGCATTGTAAGATAACATTACAGCTTATTTACAAATTCTTGTCCTATTTCAAATAATGTCTCAGCTCACATAATCAGTATATTTTGAATAAAGTTCATCTAATCTGTGTTGTGTTTTTATTGTCATATTTTCACCCTGATCAACTTGTCTGGTGGAGTAGTCAATGTGGGAGATGAAAGTATCAATGACACTAGCTTAACTTGTCTGGTGGAGTAGTCAATATGGGAGATGAAAGTATCAATGACACTGTAGCTTAACTTGTCTGGTGGAGTAGTCAATATGGGAGATGAAAGTATCAATGACACTGTAGCTTAACTTGTCTGGTGGAGTAGTTAATAAGGGAGATGAAAGTATCAATGACACTGTAGCTTAACTTGTCTGGTGGAGTAGTCAATATGGGAGATGAAAGTATCAATGACACCGTAGCTTAACCTGTCTGGTGGAGTTGTCAATATGGGAGATGAATGTATCAATGACACTGTAGCTTAACCTGTCTGGTGGAGTAGTTAATAAGGGAGATGAAAGTATCCATGACACTGTAGCTTAACTTGTCTGCTGGAGTAGTTAATAAGGGAGATGAAAGTATCAATGACACTGTAGCCTAACGTGTCTGGTGGAGTAAATAAAGAAGACGAAAGTGTCAATAACACTGTAGCCTAACTTGTCTGGTGGAGTAGTTAATAAGGGAGATGAAAGTATCAATGACACTGTAGCTTAACTTGTCTGGTGGAGTAGTCAGTAAGGAAGACGAAAGTGTCAATGACACTGTAGCTTAACTTGTCTGGTGGAGTAGTCAATAAGGAAGACGAAAGTATCAATGACACTGTAGCTTAACTTGTCTGCTGGAGTAGTTAATAAGGGAGATGAAAGTATCAATAACACTGTAGCTTAACTTGTCTGGTGGAGTAGTCAATAAGGGAGATGAAAGTATCCATGACACTGTAGCTTAACCGGTCTGGTGGAGTAGTCAATGTGGGAGATGAAAGTATCCATGACACTGTAGCTTAACTTGTCTGGTGGAGTAGTCAATAAGGGAGATGAAAGTATCCATGACACTGTAGCCTAACTTGTCTGGTGGAGTAGTCAATAAGGAAGACAAAAGTGTCAATAACACTGTAGCTTAACTTGTCTGCTGGAGTAGTCAATACGGAAGATGAAAGTATCAATGACACTGTAGCCTAATGTGTCTGGTGGAGTGGTCAATAACGGCAATGAAAGTATCCATGACACTGTAGCCTAACTTGTCTGGTGGAGTAGTCAATAAGGAAGACAAAAGTGTCAATGACACTGTAGCTTAACTTGTCTGGTGGAGTAGTCAATAAGGAAGATGAAAGTATCCATGACACTGTAGCCTAACGTGTCTGGTGGAGTTGTCAATAACGGCAATGAAAGTATCCATGACACTGTAGCCTAACTTGTCTGGTGGAGTAGTCAATAAGGAAGACAAAAGTGTCAATAACACTGTAGCTTAACTTGCTTGGTGGAGTAGTCAATAAGGGAGATGAAAGTATCCATGACACTGTAGCCTAACTTGTCTGGTGGCGTAGTCAATAAGGAAGACAAAAGTGTCAATAACACTGTAGCTTAACTTGCTTGGTGGAGTAGTTAATAAGGGAGATGAAAGTATCCATGACACTGTAGCTTAACTTGTCTGCTGGAGTAGTTAATAAGGGAGATGAAAGTATCAATGACACTGTAGCTTAACTTGTCTGGTGGAGTAGTCAATATGGGAGATGAAAGTATCAATGACACTGTAGCTTAACTTGTCTGGTGGACTAGTCAATATGGGAGATGAAAGTATAAATGACACTGTAGCTTAACTTGTCTGGTGGAGTAGTCAATATGGGAGATGAAAGTATCCATGACACTGTAGCTTAACCTGTCTGGTGGAGTAGTCAATATGGGAGATGAAAGTATCCATGACACTGTAGCTTAACTTGTCTGGTGGAGTAGTCAATATGGGAGATGAAAATATCCAGGACACTGTAGCTTAACTTGTCTGGTGGAGTAGTTAATAAGGGAGATGAAAGTATCAATGACACTGTAGCTTAACTTGTCTGGTGGAGTAGTCAATATGGGAGATGAAAGTATCAATGACACTGTAGCTTAACTTGTCTGGTGGACTAGTCAATATGGGAGAATATGAGACAATGAAAACGTTTGCGTTTTGACAAAGCAGAAAAAAACAATAAAAAACCCACCTCGCTCTATACACTATATATGTTATAAATTTTCTATTTGAAACAACAGCAACACTATTTATAATCACACCTCTACCTCCAGGGCTAATGTAATCAACCTAAACAACAGCAACACTATTTATAATCACACATATACCTCCAGGGCTAATGTAATCAACCTAAACAACAGCAACACTATTTATAATCATGCATCTACCTCCAGGGCTAATGTAACCAACCTAAACAACAGCAACACTATTTATAATCACACATCTACCTCCAGGGCTAATGTAATCAACCTAAACAACAGCAACACTATTTATAATCACACATCTACCTCCAAGGCTAATGTAATCAACCTAAACAACAGCAACACTATTTATAATCACACATCTACCTACAGGGCTAATGTAATCAACCTAAACAACAGCAACAAACACTATTTATAATCATGCATCTACCTCCAGGGCTAATGTAATCAACCTAAACAACAGCAACACTATTTATAATCACACATCTACCTCCAGGGCTAATGTAATCAACCTAAACAACAGCAACACTATTTATAATCACACATCTACCTCCAGGGCTAATGTAATCAACCTAAACAACAGCAACACTATTTATAATCACACATCTACCTCCAGGGCTAATGTAATCAACCTAACCAACAGCAACACTATTTATAATCACACATCTACCTCCAGGGTTAATGTAATCAACCTAAACAACAGCAACACTATAATCACGCATCTACCTCCAGGGCTAATGTAATCAACCTAAACAACAGCAACACTATTTATAATCACACATCTACCTCTAGGGTTAATGTAATCAACCTAAACAACAGCAACACTATTTATAATCACGCATCTACCTCCAGGGCTAATGTAATCAACCTAAACAACAGCAACACTATTTATAATCACGCATCTACCTCCAGGGTTAATGTAATCAACCTAAACAACAGCAACACTATTTATAATCACACATCTACCTCCAGGGCTAATGTAATCAACCTAAACAACAGCAACACTATTTATAATCACACATCTACCTCCAGGGTTAATGTAATCAACCTAAACAACAGCAACACTATTTATAATCACGCATCTACCTCCAGGGCTAATGTAATCAACCTAAACAACAGCAACACTATTTATAATCACACATCTACCTCCAGGGCTAATGTAATCAACCTAAACAACAGCAACACTATTTATAATCACACATCTACCTCCAGGGTTAATGTAATCAACCTAAACAACAGCAACACTATTTATAATCACACATCTACCTCCAGGGCTAATGTAATCAACCTAAACAACAGCAACACTATTTATAATCACACATCTACCTCAAGGGCTAATGTAATCAACCTAAACAACAGCAACACTATTTATAATCACACATCTACCTCCAGGGCTAATGTAATCAACCTAAACAATAGCAACACTATTTATAATCACACATCTACCTCCAGGGTTAATGTAATCAACCTAAACAACAGCAACACTATTTATAATCACACATCTACCTACAGGGCTAATGTAATCAACCTAAACAACAGCAACACTATTTATAATCACACATCTACCTCAAGGGCTAATGTAATCAACCTAAACAACAGCAACAAACACTATTTATAATCACGCATCTACCTCCAGGGCTAATGTAATCAACCTAAACAACAGCAACACTATTTATAATCACGCATCTACCTCCAGGGCTAATGTAATCAACCTAAACAACAGCAACACTATTTATAATCAAACATCTACGTCCAGGGCTAATGTAATCAACCTAAACAACAGCAACACTATTTATAATCACGCATCTACCTCCAGGGCTAATGTAATCAACCTAAACAACAGCAACACTATTTATAATCACACATCTACATCCAGGGCTAATGTAATCAACCTAAACAACAACAACACTATTTATAATCACAGATCTACCACCCGGGCTAATGTAATCAACCTAAACAACAGCAACACTATAATCACACATATACCTCCAGGGCTAATGTAATCAACCTAAACACCAGCAACACTATTTATAATCACACATCTACCACCAGGGCTAATGTAATCAACCTAAACAACAGCAACACTATTTATAATCACACATCTACCACCAGGGCTAACATATTTGCACTTAAAGACACATCCATTACATGTCATCGATTGTGTGACAAACACAAGCATCTCAGTACATCTATTGCATGTCATCATCGATTGTGACAAACAATAACATCTATGATTCACCCATTCCATCAATTATGACCCACAAAAGCGTGCATCCGTTACACAAGAGTATTCTAAAAATACATCCATTGCATCATCATCAACTGTGACACACAAAAATATCCTAAAGACACATCTATTATATGTCATCTTTGTTTGTGACACACAAAAGTATATTACAAATACATCCATTACATGTCATCATCAATTGTGACACACAAAAGAAATACATCCATTACATGTCGTCATCAAATGTAACACACAAAAGCATCTTACAAATACATCCATTATGTCATCATAGACTGTGACACACAAAAGCATTTTACAATTATATCCATTGAATGTCATTATCAATTGACACACAAAAGCATCTGACAGATACATCCATTACATGTCATCGTCTATTGTGACACACAAAAGAAACACATCCATTGCATGTCATTAATAATTGTGACACACAAAAGAAACACATTCATTACATGTCATCATCAATTGTGACAAACAAAAGCATCTTACAAATACATCCATTGTATGTCATCATTGACTGTGACACACAAAAACATCTTAAAGTTACATCCATTACATCAGCATTCATTGTGACACACTTGAGAAAGAGAATTTAAAAAAAAAATTGAATGAAATTTATTTTGGAAATCATTCGTCGAGGATTTTTTTTACAATTGTCTCCATTATTAATTTTAATTCACAGACCATACACAGAATAACACACGTTTGTTTTATTCTACCGCAATGGAAAAAGTGCCATATTGATTAACCCAACACAATCGCATGTTGATCCTTGTTTATTACATGGCTTCCTGTCTATAAAACCAATTATTAGAAGGACACTAAGCAATTCATTAAACACACATACAGAACCGATTTTCATTTTCCACGTGGTTTAGTGTTGCTGCAGATGGGGATTTCACAGAACAGGCATGTATCTTGAGAGCCAGACTACGATGTACCAGTGTTTTATGGATCTTATGTGCTTAAACCTTACACACTGGCGACCTGTATGCTAAATACTGTCAACCCTGGGCCCCTGGGTAAATTTCAGTGGTTTTTCATTACAATGTTTGTCATTATTTTCATCACGTGACCGATGGCGACTGGTCGCTGAATTTTTTGCTCTCCGTCTCAAAGTCTTAAAAAATGGTGTTTTATTAAGTTGGTGATGTGATTTTGGAGCAGCGTGAAGAAATGTGATATCTTCTTTACACAGGATGAACTTGATTCTACGATCGGTCTGAAAAAAATGTGAAAATGATGTTTTATTCAGGTGAAAATACCGATTCAGTGAGGATTGTTTACATTGGAGACCGCATCAGATCCGTAACCAAGGAGCAGAAGCCTTTTTGTTTTCACTGATCAAAACAAGTGTTGTGTTCCCACCACTCGTGTAATTATTAATTCTAAGCTTGTTTCGTTTGTTTTGCTTGGGCATATTTTAGTCTTTGAACTTTGATAAAACGGTCGGATGAAATGAGATTGTGTATTTTCAACCACCATACTCCACAAATCTAATCGCATTTACTGGTGACGTTAACTGTACAATTTGATTAACCACCCAAGCTTTGTGCTAAGCTAACGGACAATACATTTTCACCCGAGCGAGACCAAGCGTGTCCGACATCTACCGTAAATCAGCAGAAAAATCTATAGATTGGCTATCCCATTCTCGAATGGTCAGCTTCCTGTTTGTTTTGTTTACTCACCTATTTTGTGGGTCAGTAATTATGAGTTCCAGCCAAAAGACTACTGACGAAGGTGACCCAACTAAGAGGACATGGACACAGATAGACCAAACCCCATCCCCAGCTGAGAATAAAAAATCTAAGGGCTACACTAGTTCAGATGAAGAGCTCGACATTTCTGATTACCTGATCTCTAGATCAGACCTAATATGTCAAGGTGACGGCGACGACCCTCTGTGTCTTGCGTTTTTGAAGGTGCTAAGAAACCCTTCTGTACTAGAGGGGTTGAAGGGCGTCTTCTTGGAAGCCGCCAACGAAAAAATTAGTGATCTTGAAAAGACAGTTCACGATCTGCAAAGTCAAATTGATTCAAAAGATAGGAAGCTCGAAGAGCTCAACAACAAGATTGACGATCTTGAGCAGTACGGGCGTAGGACAAACCTACGCCTGTCAGGTATAGCTGAGCAACCAGGCGAGAATACCGACTAAATTGTCATCAATGTAGCAAGTAAAATTGGAGTCCAACTCAACTTGGACGACATACCTAGGAGTCACCGCGTGGGCCCGAAAGTTCGTGATGGTAAACCTGTGAACGACAGACCAATTATTTTTAGGCTTGCAAGCTATAGGACAAGGGACAAACTATATAGAGCAAGGACCAAACGAAAGTCGGCTAAATTTAGTTCTGGTTCTGATTCTGTTCCGATCGGCTCCGGCCAGCGAATTTTTATCAATGAGGACTTAACAAAAACACGAGCTCAGTTAGCTCGCCGAGCCAGAAACCTAGCCAGGGACAAGAAAATTAGTGATGCGTGGACTTTTGATGGAGTCATCTTCGCGAAGCTAAAGGATGGCTCCGCCAAAAGGATCACGAACCCCTGTCAGATGGAGGAGCTCGAGGGGCAGTTCAGAATTATGCAACGAATCCAAACAATTGATCTTAACACCTCCCAGTCCACAATAATTTGACTCCACTTATCTTCATTACCAAGCCGTCGCCTGAGTGCTATAATGTCGTATCTCCCATAGGGGATGCGACATTGTAGCACTCAGACAACGAAACCCTCTCGCCCAGCCCATCTAATCAATCTGACCAATTTCAATGTTGATCTCGAGTCCAACGCCCAACTAAGTATGTCGCCTTTTATGTTCCCTGCATCAGCTCATATCTCTATTGACGAGGCTTAGCACTTTACCTAGCGTAGCGTCCAAAAGTGTCAAGACATCTACCTATTAGTAGTCACTCAGAGCAGATGGTAATTTTTCAATGACCTAACATAACCATACAGGTATGGACACCATTCAAGACGCCATTAAATACCAAACCGTCGCCTGAGCGCTACGGTGTCGTATCTCCCATCGGGGATGCGACATTATAGCACTCAGGCGACAAAACACTCATGCCCAGCCCGTCTAATCAATCTGACCAATTTCAATGTTGATCTCGAGTCCAATGCCCAACTAAGTATGTCGTCTTTTATGTTCCATAGATTAGCTTATATCTCCATGGACGAGGCTTAACACTTTACCTAGCGTAGCGTCCAAAAGTGTCCAGACATTTACCTATTAGTAGTCACTCAGAGCAGATGGTAATTTTTCAATGACTTAACATAACCATACAGATATGGACACCATTCAAGACGCCATTAACTACCAAAACGTCGCCCGAGTGCTGTAATGTCGTGTCTCCCATCGGGGATGCGACATCGTAGCACTCAGGCAACGAAACACTCTCGCCCAGCCCGTCTAATCAATCTGACCAATTTCAATGTTGATCACGAGTCCAATCAATGCCCAACTAAGTATGTCGCCTTTTATGTTCCCTACATCAGCTCATATCCCTATAGACGAGGTTTAGCACTTTACCCAGCGCAGCGTCCAAAAGTGTCCAGACATTTACCCACTAGTAGTCATTCAGAGCAGATGATAATCCTTCAATGACCTAACATAACCATACAGGTATGGACGCCATTAAAATCGCCTTTCATTACCAAACCGTCGCCTGTGTGCTATAATGTCGTATCTCCAAAAGGGGGTGCGGCATTGTAGCACTCTGGCGACGAAACACTTTCTCCCAGCCCTCCAAATCAATCTCACCAATTTCAATGTTGATCTCGAGTTCAATGCCCAACTAAGTATGTCACCGTTTATGCTCCCTACGTCAGCTCATATCTCTATGGACGAGGCTTAGCACTTTACGTAGCTCAGCATCCAAAAGTGTCCAGACATTTATCCATTAGTAGTCATTCAGAGCAGATGATAATTTTTCAATGACCTAAAATAACCATACAGGTATGGGCGCTCTTCAAATCTCCATTCATTATCAAATCGTCGCGTGGGTGCTATAATGTCGTGCCCCCCATGGGAGGTGCGGCATTGTAGCACTCAGGCAACGAAACATTCTCGCTTAGCTCGTTTAATCAATCTGACCAATTCCAATGTTGACCTCGAGTCCAATGCCCAACTAAGTATGTCGCATTTTATGTTCCATGGGGGATGCGACATTATGGCACCTAGGCAACGGAACACTGTCCCCAGTCCGTCTAATCGATCTGACCAATTTCAATGTTGACCTTGAGTCCAACGCCCAACTAAGTATGTCGTTTTTTATGTTTCCTACATCAGTTCATATCTCTATGGACGAGACTTAGCACCTTACCTAGCGTAGCGTCCAAAAGTGTCCAGACATTTACCCATTAGTAGTCACTCAGAGCAGATGTTAATTTTTCAATGACCTAACATAACCATACAGGCATGGACACCATTCAAGACTCCATTAACTACCAAACCGTCGCCTGGGTGCTATAGTGTCGTATCTCCCATCGGGGATACGACATTATGGCACTCAGGCAACAAAACACTCTCGCCCAGCCCGTCAAATCAATCCGACCAATTTCAATGTTGATCTCGAGTCCAATGCCCAACTAAGTATATCGCCTTTTATGTTCCCTACATTAGTTCATATCTCTATGGACGGGGCTTAGCACTTTACCTAGCGTAGCGTCCAAAAGTGTCCACACATTTACCCATTAGTAGTCATTCAGAGCACACGATAATTTTTCAATGACCTAACAACCATACAGGTATGGACGCCATTCAAATCGTCATCCATTACTAAATCGTCGCCTGGGTGCTATAGGGTCGTATCTCCCATAGGGGACACGACATTATAGCACTCAGGCAACGGAACACCCAGCCCGTCTAATTGATCTGACCAATTTCAATGTTGACCTCGAGTCCAATGCCTAACTATGTCGCCTTTTATGTTCACTACATCAGCTCATATCTTTATGGACGAGGCTTAGCACTTTAACTAGCGTAGCGTCCAAAAGTGTCCACACATTTACCCATTAGTAGTCATTCAGAGTACATGATAATTTTTCAATGACGTAACATAACCATACAGGTATGGACGCCATTCAAATCGCCATCCATTACTAAATCGTCGCCTGGGTGCTGTGGTGTCGTATCCCCCATAGGGGATACGACATTATAGCACTCAGGCAACGGAACACTCTCGCCCAGCCCGTCTAATCAATCTGACCAATTTCAATGTTGACCTCGAGTCCAATGCCCAACTAAGTATGTCGCCTTTTATGTTTCTTACATCAGTTCATATCTCTATGGACGAGGCTTAGCACTTTACCTAGCGTAGCGTCCAAAAGTGTCCAGACATTTACCTATTAGTAGTCATTCAGAGCAGATGATAATTTTTCAGTGACCTAACATGACCATACAGGTATGGACGCCACTCTGGTCTCTTGATTGACAGCTAGGGTCTAACACACTGTCTGATAATTAGACTGTCATTTTGGATGTTTTTTTTTTTTTTTTTTTTTTTTTTTAGTTAAGAAATAGACCGAATCCCACTTGCTGTGAGATTCCATTAACGATGAAATAAAAATTAGCGCGAACAACCATATATTTAAACATTGATGGAGGGTTCCACATTCTTACTAGTGCGTTCTCCCTGCCACGCAACCTTGTATTTATGATCTGAATCAAAGATATATTCATTGACACTTCGCAAGGTTGAGTCTGCAAGAACTCGGGGAGGTACGCACCGGTTACTGCCGCCACCCAATTATCAATAAGACTCCTTGGAATAACTCCTCCTATGATTTTATATTATCCACCCTTGAGATAGGAGGAGCCCTACCATCTTTTCTTGAGAAAATACTTTCTGCGATTCCATGGAGCAAATTCAAACAACAAAATTCGTGAGTACCCTTCCTGTCAGTTTTCGTTTCACCCTTTCGAGACAGGAAGGGCATTTAAACTTCCAAACTAGGAACATATGTCGTCTCTTGCGACGGTCAACGATGAATCTATCCGCATTGGGAACTGGATCCTTCCTGTCAACTTTCGCTTACCTTTTCGAGACAGGAAGGAATTCCAGGCTCCTCTTAGCGAATTTTCCTAGAATTACCCCTTTTGCAGGTTACGGCTCTATGTGGCTACCGATTCCATCAAATTCAATACATTTGTTCGGATATGGATCCATCCTTCCCAGTTTAACGATATATTCATTTCCTATCTACAAAAATGACGTCCTGATCATTGAAAGATCTGTAGACCCTCCTAACGGGTTCCTGCCCTCGCTTACAAAACTAGTCCCGAAACATTTGGAACATTCGAACAACTGTTCTTTAGACACATGTACCCACATTTGGTTTATTTTCCTTATCAGTTCAAAAAATATTATCCACCCCGATATCCATTTCAATAATCACCCAAAATCTCACAATAAAATGGGGAAATGACTTTGACCTTATTCACAGGTAATCAATGAGTACTTTTTGTTTTCCTCTTATTTCTTTTGTTCTGATTTGCTTTGTTTCTCACATTTTTAAAGTTTTCTCACTCTGTACATACGTTATTTTTCAACTTACAACATTACCCGACTTCCAACTACCATCCAATATATATTTCTCTTTTGAGACATCCTCAGCAGTTATACCCTTTACCAGCCAGGCAGATGTTTTTATAGAAGGCACTCGACCCACCCAATACTGTCATTACTCGATCTTCTTTACACAGGACACATATGATTGATTTGCTTTTATACAGAACACGAGTGGGTCTCTTTGCTTGTATCGCGAGGAATGGTGGGCATGGCACAAAGCAGTTGAAACTACTCGACTTCCTTCTCATAAACCTCCTGTTAAAGTTCGGCAAATTTGGCTTAACGCTAATGATACTCGTGCACCACCTTCTATTCTGGAAAAAATTCATAGTGCCAAAGATTGCACTCCATCGTGACCGTAACGATCTGTCGGTTGACCCTTTTGACTCCGACAACATCAATACTTCTACAGGAATCAACAAGCATGTGGCATTTTTTCAACACAAAATACTCGATTTGATGGGTAACACCATCTTTATATGCACATTTCTCCTCATCATAATTATCTTGTCCGGTGACATTGAACTAAATCCGGGGCCTGCAAGCGACTGCTCTTCACTGAGTGAAACAGATGAGTCAGTCCTGTCTAATAATTCCCTACATGAAGCTAAAGCCCTATCCCTCATACACCTAAACATACAGAGCTTGAAACCGAAACTTGATATTTTAAGGTGTGAGGCAATAAAATACGATATATGTGTCTTTACCGAAACGTGGCTGAAAAACGAGGACTCCGACTCAGATCTTCTTATTCCCGGATTCCATGCCCCAATAAGAAAGGATAGAGCTAGTCGTGGTGGGGGGATCGCTGTCTACATAAGGTCAACAATTGCATTTAAACTCCGGCCGGACTTGGAACTTGACAACATCGAGTGTCTCTGGCTCCAAATTTACACTGAAAAACGAAGTTTTCTTCTTGGTTCCTTTTATAGACCACCCAGTGCGAGCCCAGAAGCATGGGACCAAATATTTAGTTCCATTGAGAAGGGTGTAGAGAGTAATAATATACCGATAATAATTACTGGCGATTTTAACAGTAATCAGCTTAACCAGCCAGATGATCCCATCCACAATATTCTCCAACAACTAAGCCTGGCCCAACTAATTACCCAACCAACATTCTTCACAGAAACATCTTCATCCCTCTTAGATCTGTTTATTACTAATAGTCCAGAACTGTTCGAATCGTGCGAAGTTGGTGACCCCTTTTTTGGAACATTTACTCGATATCATTGCCCAATAATCTCGGAATTAAAGTTTGCTTCTAGGATTCACAAATCAACGCGTCGAAAAATATGGCTTTATAAAGATGCTGACTTTGAACATTTTAAACATGAACTTAGTGGAATAAACTGGGATGGCGTCCTATCTGTCAACAGCCCCGAGAAGGTTGTTGATCATCTTACAAACCATCTCAACAAACTCACTGAAAAATACGTCCCTAGCAGGGTAATTTCGTTCCGCCCCAACGAACCAAATTGGATGCATAATGGTATAAGGCGCCTAATACGCCAACGCAAGCGTCTGCATCGAATCGCGAAGCGAAAAAACTTGGATCAGGCTTGGCTGCGATACCGTGCCAAACGGAACGAAACAACAACTGCCATTCGAGACGCAAAATCACAATTCTTGAGAAAAATAGAGAAAACTCTGAACTCTTGCGTAACACCACCCCAAACTTGGTGGAAAACTCTAAAGCTACTTTTTGACAAGAGACAAGTTGAAATTCCAAACCTATCCCACAATGGTATGCTTATTTCTGGCGATCATGAAAAAGCGGAAGCGCTGAATGACTATTTTTGTTCAATAGCTAGAGTCAATGATGGTAATGTCAAGTTGCCACCCGCCTCATTTGACCCAAGCCGTCCTACACTTGACAATATCTTCCTCGAACAGGCTGACATAGAAAAATCGATAAAACACCTAGATCCATCGAAGGCATGCGGGCCTGATGGTATCAGTCCAAAAATATTGAAAGAATGTTGTTCTTCTCTGTGTAACCCCTTGACCAATATTTTTAACTTTTTTCTTGACCACCGTCTGTTTCCTCAGGAGTGGAAAAGAGCAAATGTTACCCCTATTTTTAAAAAAGGGGAAAGTAGTCAAGTCACGAACTACCGCCCAATATCTCTGTTAAGCTGTCTTGGTAAGCCATTCGAAAGATGCATTACTGACAAAATCATGGATTTTCTTCAGTCAAATGGCTTACTAACACGCTTTCAATCGGGATTTGTTTCAAAAGATTCTACAGTTCTACAGTTAACTGAAATTTATCACACTATCTGTGAAACACTCGACGAAGGAAAAGAAATAAGGCTTGTTTTTTGCGACATTAGTAAAGCCTTCGATAAAGTTTGGCATAAAGGCCTACTTTACAAATTGGAACGTGTTGGTATAACGGGTAACTTACTACAGTGGTTTCATTCTTACCTCAGTGATAGACAACAAAGGGTTGTAATCAAAACAGGATGCTCCGCGTGGAAGAGTATTGAGTCTGGTGTCCCACAGGGTTCAATACTAGGTCCTATTTTATTTTAAATATATATCAATGATATTGTCGACAATGTAGCTTGTAACATCCGACTGTTCGCTGATGATACATCTTTGTATATCGTAGTTGAAGACCCCCAAAGAGCAGCTGCGCTTCTAGCCAGCGACCTTAATAACTTTGACAAGTGGGCAGCACAGTGGTTGGTCGACTTCAACCCATCAAAAACAGAATCATTAATTATCTCACGGAAAACTATCAAAAGTTGTCATCCCTCTCTCAAAATGTCTGACTCTGCTATACAGGAAGTAAATCAACATAAGCACCTAGGTTTGATAATCAACAGCTCTGCATCTTGGAAAGACCATATTTCAGAAATTACACAAAAAGCATGGAAAAGGTTATCTCTTTTAAGGAAATATAAATTTCTTCTTGACCGTAAAACACTAGAAAAAATATACTTCGCCTTCATACGCCCAATCTTAGAATACGGCGACACTATTTGGGACAACTGCACAGAGGCTGAATCTGCCGAAATTGAAAAAATACAAATCGAAGCTGCCCGAATAATAACTGGCGGAACGCGTAGCGCAAGTAGGATATCTCTGTATGCCAAAACTGGGTGGGAAACACTTCGAAGTCGACGAGAAAAACATAAACTCACACAGTATTTTAAAATGACCCACCGTCTTGTTCCTGACTATGTATCTACTCTTGTGCCTCCATCCGTGGCCGAAACCCATTCATATCTTGTCCGAAACCGCAACGACCTACGTGTCCCATACTGTAAAACCAATCTTTTTCAAAACTCTTTCCTACCGAGCACAACAAAACTTTGGAACAACTTGCCTACCGCCATCAGAGAAAATAATTCGCTTTCAAACTTCAAATCATTTCTGAACAGAGACAAGCTTCTGAATCCCAAATGGCTGTATTTCCAAAAAACAAGAAAACTTCACATCTTTCATAGTAGACTACGCCTAGGGTGCAGCAACCTAAACGACCATCTATTCAATAACTTCCTCACAAGTTCGCCTCTCTGTGGCTGTGGTGAACGGGAAACAACCCACCACTTCTTCTTTGAGTGTCCATTGCATATCGATACTAGAGCCACCACTCTGGATCGACTTCCGTATGGGGTTGACGTGAATACATTACTATATGGATCGCATTTGTTCAGCACTGGAATTAATCTGGAGATATTCCTCTGTGTACAAAAATACATAGAGGAGACGAACAGATTCAAATGACTACCAATATGCCATGCCAATCATTTCTCGGCGGACATGAAGCAAAGTCCTTCTATCACTGCCATGTCCTTTCAGATGTCATAACTTCCTGTATTTTACACCACAAAACGCTCACTGGCGTAAGGGAACTCACACTGTTTAAAGACATAACGCCTAAACCTGCCTAAATGCTGTCCCATTGAGATACCTTTAGATTCACATCATGCGCGCGTACTGAGGTTTATATCTCGTGTCGTTATGTACCACACGTCGTAGGCAAAGTCGCGACCTGAGTTCCGTGGCGTCCCAGGTGCAATAAAATACTACTGAACTTGTGACGGCACGGAACTCACGTCGCGAAGCACAAAATAGGCACTGGCGACACAGCTGTTAACGAGTGTCCACATATTGGTCGAGTTATTTTGTTGTAACAATAGCGGATCCCTACCAAGTGGTAGCGCTAGCATTTACTCTGATATGTCGTTTCTGGGACTTCAAACAGACATAGGCGAAATCCGGAAAGGCGTCGCCTATGAAAGTTTGGAACTGTGGGCCACCACCACCCTATCATTGTACTGCGCCAGCAGCTTCACCACTAAAACTTCAACCCAGGAGAATTTCGAATCTCATTTTCAGATTAATTGAATATTTGCACAAGCCATCTACCTGTGTGGTCGGCCAGCCGCCAATTGTCAGTCTTACGTCAGTGAGTGTTGTTCTTCTTCTGTCTACTTCCTTAACATCTTTTGCACAGTGACCTCAGTTGAAAACAGTCTACATTATTTAAATGATACTTTTTCACGTGAACAATAGCATTTTTTTCATTCATGGTGGAGACAGCTTACATAAGCTATAGCTTGCTGCTGAATCCATTTTTAGCTTCTGAATGTAAATCTTAGTAATGTTAAACCGTTGTAATTTATTTGTAAGAAGTATCTTTATAGAAATAAAATACTGTTACTACTAATATTTCATCAAATTATACCCCACATAGCTACCTCTGAACCAAGACATGGTTTCTTTACTGAAGAACATTTTCGACTTGCCAGAATATATTATTTTTTGCAATCAATTATTACAGAAAACAATGTATAATGGTAAACAAATGACTGCCCAGCTGTCAATGGCGGATACAAAGGGGGAGGGGTAGCCCCCCCTTTAGCTCGTGTTTGTCTCGCATGTAGGGCATAGGCAGGATTTTCATTTGGGGACAATACATGAATTAAAGTAAAAACATGCAACGACATTTATTTCCTCCATCACCATTCGCTATGGAAAACAAATATACCGTTGAAATTATGCAAAATATATCTACTGGTCGCCTTCATTTATAGCGTCACCGACACAGCACGATTTTGAGGTGTTACATGCCCCTAGCCTCAGGTACCCCATGGCTATGCCAACTATGGGTCAGGATCTTAATTGGCATAGTCATGGGGTACCTAAGCCTAGAGGGCTGACTGCTGAAAACTTGTTGGTGACAAAAAAACTCGTTGGTGACAAGTCCATAAATGTGGCAAATATCCGAGTGACATGCACTATAGAGAGGGAGTAGTAGACATCATGAAGATACACTTGCATACCAAGTATGGTGTCATTCCATCAAGTATTTTAGGAGTTGGTGACAGACCGACAAACCTACCGACAGACAGACAGACCAACATAAGAAGCCTTAGTACCCCAAGGGAACATCATGAGTCCAAGGACATCCAGATAGAGCCTAAGTGTGGACAAGCACTACATAATTGAAGCTAAACTACCGTAATAAGGTATAATATGTATCCTAATAGAAAAACAATAACTGTTCTACAGTAAAACCTGTCTTGAGTGATCACTGTCTTGAGAGACCACCTGTCTTGAGACCACATCTGCCAGGCACCGATTAGTTTTACTCTATAAGGGACCTGCTATCAGAGACCACCTGTCTTGAGAGACCACCTGTCTTGAGAGACCACTGTGACCTCGTACCAACTTGTATTTTTATGCTATAATGGACCTGTCTTGAGAGACCGCCTCTTTGAAGACTGAAACCATGACAAAAACTTTTTACCTGTTCTGGAATTGTAAAATCCATTGTGGTTATACTAACATAATTAAAAGTATTAAAAGCTCTTAATTGGGTTTCAATTGCTAACTCATTAAAGATTGAGATGTTTTTATAAGATCCCTGTGAAAAGATTAGGATTATTGCTGAATAAACAATTTCATACATACCTGAAATGTGACATACAGGAATAAAAATAAATTTGTGTTGAGAATCTTTTTGTAACAAATTGAAATGGACTGTTATAAAAATTATAAAAATAAATTTGTGTTGAAAAACTTCATAAATAAAAAATAACAACTACAAAGTAATTACAAAAATCTATTCTTCTCCATTTCTGAATTTTGTGGTTGGTTATTCACTGACTTGAGAAAACCTGTTATGAGAGACCACTTTTGTGTGGCCCAAAGGGCGGTCTCTCAAGACAGGTTTTACTGTATACTAAACACTGAATTAATACGTATCCAAAACGTTGTTGAACAGAAAACAATGTCAAGAGGAAGAAGCAAATTCAGTGAATTCATGTCTCCCACTTGGCAGCAGTTTCAAGGGGAATTAATGCATCCAGTGGAATATAGTTGAGTTGCAAGTGGAAGTTATTTAGAAGAGACAGAACAGATAGTGCTTCAGACAGTGGTTATCACATTTATTTTCACAGAGGTCACTGTCAAAGCAAGTAAAATGATGTGGAGTATAATTGAGAATCACTAAAAATTAAGACTGTATGATAAGACATATTACATTAACCCTTTACCCAACGAATCGCCTGCATCTGCCCGCGTAATATGCAAATTCAGCAGTTGAAAAAATGTTAAAAAATTTATAGTAATTTATATATTTTTTATACTTACCAATGACCCAGACATAGCTGGTGCTAACTCTTAAAATTCTAGGGCCAAACACAAATTTTGCCCCCCCCCAATCCCCAAAATTTGCATCTAAAACCAAAAGAAATCATGTCCTGAAGGTCCTCCATACTTTGCCCTTACTGCACATGCGCAGTGTCAAGGACGACCCGAAATTGGCGCCAATTATCATTCTTACAAACAGTGCCTGGTCAGCGCTATGTACTCAGCGGGGAGGTATGAGTTCCCAACTCCTGGGAGGGCCATCCCCGTGTGGGTCATTGGTAAGTATAAAAAATATATAAATTACTATAAATTTTTTAACATTTTTATACTGTACCAATGACCCAGACATAGCTGAATAGTAAAAAGGCTGGAGGGCCTAGGACATAGAGGAAAATCCAATAAGCTCAACTATATAAATAGAGTCAACCCCTCGAGGAGAAAAGGAGTATTAGGCTTTACATGTATCTTTCTTATTTTATGATAAATTAGAAAGACACAACACCCTTCATAATTGAGCATAATAACATTCATGTTCTCTATTAACATCCAGTATAACCCCTTATACTAATTATTTTTAAAGTAAGCCAATAAATAAAGTCAGTCCAGAGAATTGAGACTCTTTATATTCTCTTAAAAGTGTCCGAGGATTGTATATTAATGCCCGTTTGACACAAGACATATACAAATGCTTCACACCGAGCTACACTTTAAAAATATGACATGAATGAAATTTTTAACATTAATATTACACTTTAAAACCATCCCGGTAACGACTCAGAATTACTGACTCCGGAGGAGGAATCCCCTTGCCTTTCACTATAAAGCAGGTGACCTAAGGGAACACCCCCCCCCCCTCCCCTTCCCCTTGCCCTGGGTCAAATAGCCCAGAGCGAAGAGGGCAGCAGGACGGAGTCACTGCCGGAACAGAAAGCCTGCATAACTATAGTTGCAACTGTTTAGTGGACGACATTCTGAGCAACAGATAACGGACCTAAACAATGCAGGTCTCCAGAAATGAACTCAATATTTCTGAGATAAAAATTTGTGAATGTGGATGGCTGAGACCAATATGCAGCCTTCATTAAATCTGTAATAGCAACACTATTTGCGTAAGCCCAAGATGTAGAAAGAGCTCTTACTTCATGAGCCGAAATCTTAAGCACAGACTGCTGAGTTGAAGATAGATTATCATAAGCAGTAAGGATAGTTAATTGAATCCATCTAGCAATAGAATGGACCGAAATGTCCTTTCTATTAGGCATCAGAGACAGAAAGAAGTGTTTTCGTCCCTTTCTGATAAACTGAGATCTTTGTTTATAAATACGTAAAGCTCTAACAGGACAGAGTAAAGGCCTACACCCGTCTGAAGACGGAAGGGCCTTAATAACAATAGGTTCCGGATATTTATTAGGAGCCTGATTCTTAGCTAAAAATCCAACATTAGTAGTAAAGGTAATAGTGTTCCCGACACTACGATAGTGAGAATCGTCCACCGATAGTGCATGAAGCTCACTGACTCTTCTAGCAGAAGAGAAAGCTAAGAGAAATGCTGTCTTATAAGACAAGAATTTGAAATCTACTGTCCCAAGAGGCTCAAATGGCTTTTCTTTCAGTTTAAGAAGAACCCAAGCAAAATTCCATTCAGGAATTAATCTATGAGTTCTGGGTCTATTTATCGAGAAGTTTCTAACTAATTTAGATAAAGAGACATTAGATCCAATTTGTAAACTATCATGGTGTGCATAGGTATCAGATAACATAGACCTATAACCTTTAATAGTAACAGGCTGCAGTTTGATCTCGTCAAACAAGTATACTAGAAAGTTTGCAATGTCTGGTATGGAGGGATAAAAAATATCAACAGAATGATCCCTACACCAACGACGAAAGACCTTCCACTTAGCTGCATAGTTTAGCGAAGAGGAGGTCCTCCTACAGTTAGAAATCGTGTCCACTGCTCGTCCTGTAAAATGCTTGCCGTGCAAGAAGGACTGCACAACGGAAATACGTGAAGGTTGAGACCTTGCGGGTTGTGATGAAGTTGACGCGATTTCCCCTGCAAAAGAAGATCCTCTCGTGGAGGAAATTTTCACGGTAAGTCCCACAGCAGACACCTGAGTAGATTTATCCACGGTCTCTGTGGAGACAGAGATGCTACCAACAGAATTTTGCATTGAGATAGTTTTATCTTTAGCAATATTTGCTGAATTAACGGCGCTGGAAAATACGCATATCCTATCATTCCGTCCCATGAGATCGATAGAGCGTCTACTGCATAAGCTCGGGGATCCGGACATGGTGACACATACGTCTGCAACTGATTGTTGAGATGTGTCACAAATAAGTCTATTATTGGCCGTTCCAAGTGACAATTAAAATGTGTTTATTTAATTACACCTCAGATGAGCTCCATTCAATTAACAACACAATGGATCACCTTAAGCATCGACCTAAAGCATATGTTTTTAAAGCCTTGAAAAAACAAAGAATACTAAAACCAGAATTTTGTTTTACCAACAACAGCTCAGATAAAGTATACCAACCAAAGAGATTAAAAATTCAACACAGACAAGCAATAAGACCAAAGCCTATTAACTCCTCTGTGAATACCAACAACATTCATGTTATCAGCATAGATACCACTACTCTTTCCCAGAAAAAAGTACCTCTTTTGAACTTTGGACTACTGAATACAAGATCTGTTGCTGGAAAGGAACATGACCTAAAGGACTTCATACAAGACAACAATCTCAGTGTTTTGGCTCTAACGGAAACATGGTTGAAAGAAAATGATAGTGACAGTTTTTCTATTGGACAACTATTGCCACCAGGTTTCTCCATTTTACATAACTCACGGGGGAGCCGAGGTGGTGGTGTAGCTGTCATCCACAGCAATGCCCTAAAAGTAAAACATCATCCTGACACCTATAAAACTCAGCCATCTTTTGAAATCCTAGACTGCCTCATGTCGACCAACAGTTCACTTCGATTACTCATAGTTTACCGACCGCCACCATCAAAAAGAAACAAACTTACATCAGCACAATTTTTAAATGAATTCTCAGAATGTCTGTCCTTCTATGCCTTGTATGGAGGAGATATAGCTATTGCCGGCGACTTCAATATCCATGTTGACAATTTAAATGACACTTTTACGAAGCAATTTACTTATCTATTCAATTCATTTGGCTATTCGCAACTGGTTTTGAAACCCTACCCACAACAGAGGACACACCTTGGATCTAATTCTTGTTCGTCAAAGTAACAGCACGTCAGTACAAAACATCTATGTCACAGATCCAGCATTATCTGATCAGTATGCAGTCTTGGCTGAATTGACACTAGCAACCTCCAAAATTCCTCCCAAGAAAATTACTTATCGAAAATATAAATGCATCAACATTGATTCCCTGAAAATGGATATAAGTTCATCAACACTGTCTCCAAATTATTTTTGTAGTAGTCATGGTTCATCTGAGCAACTGTTATCTTTATTTGAAGAAACTCTTAAGGGCATCATGGCTGAACATGCACCACCAAAGTCAAAAGTTATAACTCATAGGGAAAAAGTGGAGTGGTTTACAGAAGACGTTAGAGCTGCTAAACAACAGCGTCGCAGACTGGAGCGTCTATACAACAAAACGAAGCATGAGATTCACCGGCAGATGTTCTGCCACCAAAGAAATACAACTAATAAGATCATCAAAAAAGCGAAGAGGGAGTACTACAATTCTCTGATAGAGGGGTCATCAAATACTAGGGTGTTATTCTCAGTAACCAGTAGTCTCCTTGGTAAAGAACAAAAAGTCATTCTCCCAGATCATCTAAAAACCAATGAAATGCTGGAAAAATTCAGTGATTTTTTCATAACCAAAATTCAATTAATCCTGGATAGTATACCATCACGTGAACCACCAGAGTTTGATCAACTTGACATAAAAAGAGATTTTTCCAGTTTTCACACTGTCTTGGAAGAAGATATTCGAAAAATGATTTTGTTATCATCCAATAAATCCAATGATCTAGATGAAATTCCATTCCTTCTGAAAGAGACAATTGATCATCTTCTGCCAGCCATATCATCCATTATATCTGCATCCCTTCATGAGGGATTTGTTCCACGCCCACTGAAAAAAGCACTTGTTACTCCACTCATCAAGAAACCATCTCTTGATGTTGACAACCTGAAGAATTATCGACCAGTATCAAGCCTCTCCTTCCTGTCTAAATTGTTGGAAAAGGTTGTTGCTTCACAACTCAAAAAACATCTACATGAAAATGATCTTTTAGAGCCTTTCCAGTCTGCATACAGAGCCAATCACAGTACAGAGACAGCTTTTCTGCGAGTCAACAACGACATTGCTAAATCAGTGTCTGAGGGTAAGGCTGTACTGCTTGTTCTCTTGGATTTGTCAGCAGCATTCGACACAGTCGACCATGATATTCTTTTGCAGACATTGACACAGCATGGCATATGTGGAACTGTCTTATCATGGTTTGCATCATATCTTGAAGGTCGCAGTCAACAAATATATATCAACAAGACCGGTTCAGAAAGCAAGATGTTAAAGTGTGGTGTTCCTCAGGGCTCAGTTCTTGGTCCACTTTTGTTTACTCTGTACACTTCTTCTCTGGGTCGTCTTCTTAAAAGGCATGGCATATCATATCATCTGTATGCTGATGATACCCAACTGTACATTACATTTAATTCATCTCTTCAAAGTGACTCAATCACTGCAGTCAGCAACATGGAAACTTGCATAAATCTGGTGCAGGAATGGATGATAGATTTTAAACTGAAAATGAATGACTCTAAAACAGAATTCTTAGTGATATCCGGGGTTCGCATGCCTACACCCACTGTTACATCAATTCCGGTTGGAAACAACATCTCCATGAAAAGTGAATCGGCCAGGAATATTGGACTGATTATGGACTCAAATTTAAAGCTAGACATCCATATCAATAAAATATGTCAAAAATGTTACTGGCAGCTTCGGAATATTGGAAGACTGAGAACTTATCTTAACCAGTCAGCACTTGAAAAACTAGTGCATTCCTTCATCACCTCACAACTAGACTATTGTAATTCAGTGTTAGTGGGGCTGCCGCAGTATTTGATTCAGAAGCTTCAAAAAGTTCAGAACATTGCTGCTAGGATAATTACTGGTACCAAATGCTCTGAACACATAACACCTGTTTTAAGACAATTACATTGGCTTCCAGTTAAACAGAGAATTAA
The DNA here is from genome assembly GCA_031216915.1 of Pictodentalium vernedei. Taxonomy (NCBI): domain Eukaryota; kingdom Metazoa; phylum Mollusca; class Scaphopoda; order Dentaliida; family Dentaliidae; genus Pictodentalium; species Pictodentalium vernedei. The sequence goes on from CM062290.1 coordinate 473,863,347, forward strand.
TTTCAAAATATTGAACTTAGTATTCAAATGTATCCACAAACTGGCTCCAGTTTACCTGCAAGAGCTCATCACTGTATACACTCCATCACACAGTCTGAGATCTAAAGATCAAATTCAACTAGTCATACCTTTTAGCAGATCTAATCTAGCTAATGATCGTGTGTTCTCCATCGTGGGTCCAAGATTGTGGAATGCATTGCCTATTAGTGTCAGAAATTCAGAAACTATCAACATCTTCAAGAGAAATCTTAAAACTTTCCTATTTACTGAAGCATTCTCCTGAACCTCCCTAGAGGAAACTGAAACATGTGACTCTTTATCTCAGAAAAGTGTATTTTATTTCTGTGAAGCGTTTTAGGGCACTCTTCGTGGTTTTACGCTTTTACAAAATCAATTATTATTATTATTATTATTTGTTCCCATTGGTAGCAAATCTGATTGAATACTTGTTTGTTGAGAGTCCATTCTGACGGCAACAAGCGACCCTTCCGTGAAAGGGAGTCTGCTAAAACATTCAGACGACCCGGAATATGACGGACCGAAAGTGGAACTTGGTGTTCTAGAACAAACAGAAGGATTCTTTCCGTTAAATTGAATAATGGAACGGAATGAGTGCCTCCCTGGTTCCGGAGATACGCCACTACTGTCGTATTGTCGGACAGGATTTGGACATGTGCTTTCTGAATAATGTTCATCCAATGACGTAATGCAAGCCAAATTGACATCATTTCCTTGATGTTTATGTGCTTGCCTAGAAACTGCGGATCCTAAAGACCCTGGCACTTCGAATCCGTTGGGGTCAATGTTGCACCCCAACCTGTTTGACTGGCATTCGTCATAATAGTAAAACCCGGATCCGGCAACTGCAGTGGAACTCCCTGAGTCAACCACTGAATGTTTGCCCAAGTCAGAATCTCTTGTTTCACTTGATTTGACAAGAGAACGTCTATATCGAGCGAATGAATCTTCACACTCCAATTTTGAGTCAAGAAAATTTTGTAGAGGACGAGTGCGCAACCGCCCCATCGGAATGAGATCCGCAGCGGCTCCGCACAGACCTATCAGTCTCATGAACTCCCTCGCTGTGACTTTGTCTGAGTGAAGACAATAGCGAGCGTAACAACTGATTAACTTCGCTCTGGTTAATGGCAGACGAACGAGATTGTTGTGCATCTCGAAGCTCATTCCCAGATGAGTGAATGACTTGGACGGCACCAGATCCGACTTCTCCTCGTTTAAAATAAAACCGAGATGTCGGAGTAATAGAAGCAGATTCTGCACATCGTTCTGAAGCGTTAACTCGTTGCCGTACCTCTGAAGAATGTCGTCCAGGTAGGCCGACATTACCGCAGACGAATGAGCTCGGAAATGTATCATTACCGAGTTCATTATTCGAGTGAAAGCCCAGGGTGCTAGGTTCAATCCGAAGCACATCGCCCGGAATTGATATACAACTCCTAGGACTGCGAAGCGTAGATACTTTCTGAATGTCGGATGTATCATGACGTGAAAGTATGCATCTTTGAAATCCATGCTTGTAGCATAGTCGTTCACCCGAATACTCGCTCTGACCGATCGAATCGTCTCCATACAGAACTTCGGAGCAACGATCAGCTTGTTTATCCAGCTCAGATCTGTGACTGGACGGAACGAGCCGTCTGGTTTCGGAACCAGAAACAGATGGCTGTAGAAACCCGGTGATTCCTGGTCTTCTACGACCTCTACCGCGTTCTTCATGAGAAGAGACTGCACTTCCGATAAAAGAGCATCTCTTTTCTGCGGATTTGACGGAAGCTGAGTCCATCTTGGACTTCGAGTTAATGGAGGCTTTCGTTTGAAGGATATTCTTAGTCCTTCCAAAATTACCCCTCGGACCCAGGGGTCGTCCGTAATCGATGCCCACTCGTCTGTAAAACTCGATAACCTTCCGCCCACCGGAACACGATAGAGGTTCAAACCATCACCTCCTGGACCTGCGAGGCCTGCGGAAGGAGAAACCACGTCCTCCACGACCCGCACCTCGACCTCGACGTCAGACCGGTTGTCTCGGCCCGAATAACGTCCTGCACGTGAGTCGCTGCCTTGACGGTCTCTAGAATAAGACCTAGAGGACGAATAAGAACCTCTATAGGAACTTCTCTTGGGCGTACTTGTCCCAGAAGTGCCTGTCTTACTCTTATCTGCTGTATCCGACTTTTGGAAGCGGATTTAAAAAGCAGAGAATCTGAAGCTTTTTTAGTTATCTTATCACAGATTGCTGAAAGCTTGCCATTGAAGAGAAGCTCTCCGGAGACCGAAGCGATTCTGAGAGAGTTCTTCACCTTACTATCCACATGCGTGGATGTAGCTAGGGCTGCGTCACGTCTAACCAACTCCAGGTTTGCCACTGAAAGGGAGGAGTTATACGTGGAATAAGCTACTGCCCTTGAAAGAAGTCTTAATGAGGATTGTATATCCTGGAATTCTTTCCCCTGAAGACGCAATGATAGCACCTTAGTAAGGTGGTCTGCGTATGATAAAGCGTCTAAGCTTGCTCTGTTAGACGTTATTGCCGTCCCTAACGTCGCGGTTGGAATAGACATAGATGACGGTCACGACAATTCCAAGTTTTCCGCCTCGTCGTCTAGACGCAGAGGAACTCTCGGTATGCCCTGTCCTACCGTTGCGAATATATTCCTTGAATTGATGAAAGGCAGATTGAGAGCATTAGCGGACAAGAAACCAGCTTTGCCTGTTTTGGAAGCAAGCTTAAAGATAGCGTCGTTCAATAATTCGAATGTTCTTGTGACATTATTGGACTGTGTCGGAAACTCAGGGACGATGTCTCTGAACCGCTCAAAGAATTCTGTATCCAATGACGCTATCAGTCTCTTATCCGGCATCGCAGCTGTCTGGCCCGACGGAACAACTTGTGGCAGGTAATGCCGGATGAAATCTACGGCAGCTTTATGTTGTTCCGAAAGGGATAGCTCCAAATCCTCGGTATCCCTTTCACCATCCTGTCAGACCTCATGATGTTCTCGGTCGTCCGCACCCGATGCTTCGGCGGAGCGCACCGACCCAGCGTCGTCCGATAATTCTTGATCCGCCGTAGGTTCCGTCGTTTGCTGGGATGCTGCGATAATTTGTGCTATTTGGGATAGCACGTCCGTCACCGAGGCCTGTGGAGTAGCGGTCTTACGCTACTTAGCCGCTGGAAGCTCCGTGTAAACTGACTCCTGCATACTTCTCTTATGCGAATGTCCGGAGTCTACAGGCCTCTTATCCCTGGCTACCGGATGGCGTGACCTGGTCGCCGTGGAATCCGTGAATGGCGAAGCTGGCTGGATATCCTCGGTCACATAGCCAAGATGCGGACGTGTGCGCTGCTGAGAGGATGAGGAAGCCTTTTGGACAGTCTCTCCGGACTGTCTATATAACGGAGCGTCCCAAGCGGCAGACGTATGCTCCGAATGCGACACATTTTGTACAACAACATCTGGTCCCAGATGTTGTTGTACGAGAGAGGGGCCTCTCTCGCTCGCAGCCCGGATGGACCTGGACGAGCTAGGAACCAGACTACTAGGCTTCCTCCGTTCTCTCCTCTTATCCGCTGTCACTGGGTGTGCTCCTCGAATATTTATAGTGCTCGCATCACCCAAATCTCCTTCTTGGATTGCAACGGACGAACCCGGCTGCCGAACCATTCGATGAATGGACGCTACACCGGGCGAGTTAGCGGACGTCAACGCCGTCGATCCTACTAGGGACCTCTTAGGCAATTGGCGTATCTCCATGAGCACTTTTGCCGCTAGCTCTTCATTTAACTGTGACGACAGAGGCACACTATTGGAAGACATCACGGAAACATCACCCTGTTCTTGTTCCTCTGAAATAGAGATTGATAAACTAGAGTGACCCTGCGGAGAAAGGACCGGCATGGCCCTTTCCTCGCTAACAACATACCGTGACACACGTTTCCAATGTTTGTCATCCCCAAATTCACATACTGAACAGGAGTTAGTGCGAGTACACTGACTACAATTAATACAATAATCATGAAAGTCAGAGGAAGATTTCCTCTTATTACAATTTGAACAATATCCTTTCATAGTGAAAAGAATACAAAGAGTACTAGTACTCGCACGAACCCCTGAAAACAAAGATACATAATAACATGATTCATTAACATAGAAAAAATAATTGAAATCAAAAAGAAATTTTGAAAAAATATTTTTTCAGCAAAGCCCAAGTTTCTGAAAAGTAACGTTGAGCCCCAATGGATCCCAAGCCTAAGTGTGGACAAAAATTTCAAACATATTTTTAAAAAATTAATGCAACACTTACGAATAATAATAATGTATCTTGTAATGATTAAACTACTACAAACACAAAAAATCCCCCTCACACAGAGACTGTTGCCAATGTAAACAGGAAGTGTATAAACACCAGAAACATGACTCCAGGCACTGATAACCCTGGCCCGAAATCAGTTACCAATAATACACTATCTGATGCAAAACAGAGACTTCCAGGGAAGAAACTGCAGAACATCAGATGGTAGATGCAGAACACTACGCCTAAACACCCATGGGTGAGGACGTGAACATGGGGAAAAGAACAGAATTCATTCTGTTACCTAGCCAAATCTCCCAAGAATTTTTAGTAATAATATTACTCAAAAATATGCCAAAAGCATGGGAGAATAGCAAGGGGGGAATTAAATGAAAAGGAGAGAGGAAACACTGAACAAGCAGTGAAACTTAATAGCAAGAATGACAACAACAGGCCCATGCCACGAAAATAGGCAACTTAACATAATTTCACTAAAAAATTGTAAGTTACAGCCCTGAATATTTTCTGTCACTCATTTTTCCTCTCCTCCTTCTATATCCACTTTAGATCCACCATTTCTCCAATATTTATGTGTCTGGCATCATTTAAACTGAGATTTACAAGCACAAATATCAGTCAGATGTTGACTGATTAAGGGCCAAACAAAGAATGATAATTGGCGCCAATTTCGGGTCGTCCTTGACACTGCGCATGCGCAGTGAGGGCAAAGTATGGAGGACCTTCAGGACATGATTTCTTTTGGTTTTAGATGCAAATTTTTGGGATGGGGGGAGGGGGGGGGGCAAAATTTGTGTTTGGCCCTAGAATATTAAGAGTTAGCACCAGCTATGTCTGGGTCATTGGTACAGTATAAAAATATTATTTTTCGAAAAATTTCAACAAAACCATATCATGTGACCCCTCTTTGGAACGAGCTCATCAAGCTCATTCCAAAGAGGGGTCACATGATATGGTTTTGTTGAAATTTTTTGAAAAAAATTAAAAAATGATATTTAAAATAATAAATTTTGAAATCGTCTGAGTTTGGTAAAGGGTCAAACTGATGTGAAAAGTAATCCATATATGAAATTTCATTGAAGTCGGTTGACTCTAAGGAAAGTTATTGCCTGGAAACCATCAGCCAATCAAATTTAAGCAACCTAATTAAATATGCGCGGAAAATTCCCATGTTTGAAATTGGACCCACAATTGATGAAAGTGATCTACTACCCAAATTTCAATGAAACTAAACATTCATACAAAAATTTATTCAAATCTAAACTTTCAGATAGAAGTTCTGTACAAAAAACTGATTACACCCATTTTTGGAACAAAATGGCCGCTGGCGACCATTTTGAATTTTGGACCAAACCCCAAAACACATTTTCTGGCCTCACAATGATAACAAAGATACTCAAGAAGTTTTGTGAAGATTGGTTCATAAATACGGCTTTTAGACCGAGGTGCATTGATGCACGGAGCAGACAGACAGACAGATTTTCGGTACAAAATTTCCCACATTCGAACTTGACCTAGGTATTGATAAAAGTAATCCATATATGAAATTTCGATGAAATCGGTTGATTTTAAGGAAAGTTAGAATCTGGAAACCATCAGCCAATCAAATTCCAGCAACCTAATTAAATATGCGTGGAAAATGCCCATATTTGAACTTGGACCCACAATTGATGAAAGTGATCTACTACCCAAATTTCATCGAAATCGACTGACTGTAAGGAAAGTTAGAGTCTGGAAAGGAAATGAAAAACACGGAAGGTGTGCACTTACTGTGTATTAGTAGTAGCACTGAATAAATCAAAGTTTCCCTAATTTGCATAATGTTTGCACGAGAACAAAATCTGTATATGTGATGTATTGCATGTTACTAAACATTTATACAAAAATTCATTCAAATCCGAACTTTCAGAAAGAAGTTCTGTACAAAAAACTGATTACACCCAATTTTGGAACAAAATGGCCGTTGTTGGCCATCCTGAATTTTGGACCAAACACCAAAACATATATTCTGGTCTCACAATGATAACAAAGATACCCAAGAAGTTTCATGAAGATCGGTTCATAAATACGGCTTTTAGTCTGAGGTGCGTTGGCGCACGGGGTAGACGGACAGATTTTCGACATAAAATTTCCCACATTCAAACTTGACCTAGGTATTGATAAAAGTAATCCATATATGAAATTTCATTGAAATCAGTCGATTTTGAGGAAAGTTAGAGTCTGGAAACCATCAGCCAATCAAATTTCAGCAACCTAATTAAATATGCGCGGAAAATGGCCATATTGGAACATGGACCCACAATTGATGAAAGTGATCTACTACCCAAATTTCATCGAAATCCGGTCACTGCAAGGAAAGTTAGAGTCTGAAAATGAAAAACACAGAAGGATGGACGGCAGGACACCCCAAATTTAATATCTCCCGTTTTTTTCAAAAAGCGGGAGACAACAAGAGCTGGACTTTCGTCCGGTGCATACCCCCACGTGGTGTACTGCCTAGTGTGGACATACCTATGACCAACAAATATTATTTATGAATATTCTTGTACGGACTGACGGATGGATGCACAGACGGATGGACACAACCCAGTATACCCCCCCCCCCCCCCCCCCCCCATTTTCTTCGAAAGTTTTCAACAATTTCTAAAATTTCTAAGTCAAAAGGTATGGTAAACGGTTTGGTATTTGGAAGTTTTATGCAATGAGGCAGAAGCCTTTGTCATAGGCAAACTGCATGCCATATTTCACTGAAATCTGATAATCCCAATCCAGTATACCCCACTCTCCCCATTTTCTTCGAAAGTTTTCAACAATTTCTAACAATTTTTAACTCAAAAGGTATGGTAAATTGTTTGGTGTTTGGAAGTTTTATGCAATGAGGCAGAAGCCTTTGTCATAGGCAAACTGCATGCAACATTTCAGTGAAATCTGATAACCCATACCTGAGATACAGGCTGAACAGACAAATAATGTCTATTTCCTACAATTTCTAAGTCAAAAAAGGGGGATAACTCTAAAAAGGAGAACGTGAGAAATATCGCTGAATCCTTTTTTTTAAAGCCTATACCATAAGCAGTATTCATGGCAAATTTCATTGCAATAGAACATTCGATACCCGAGATACAGGCTGAACAGACAAAATTTGGCTCGGACGGACACAATTTTCAAGTGAACAAGTAATAAAAAAAAAAAAATAACTAGTGTGGGCATACTTATGACCAACAAATATTATAGAAAATAATAATTTATTTAAGTTATGAAAGTTATGAATATTCTTAGATGGACTCATCCACGGATGGACAGAAGGACGGGAGTGCCAAATGAAAGTGTCAATGACACTGTAGCTCAACTTGACAAACTTGAACTTGGTAAGTTATAAATGAAATGGCAAAATTGAAGATCATTGGTACCAATGTTATTGGATGAAATTTCAACATAACAGCATTGTGTGTGCACAATGTCAATGTAATCAGTGCATTTTTAAATGTAAACTGTAAGACTGGCTAAAGGAAGAATGTTGATACACAAATGCAGTATGTTCAGAGGTTATTGTAAATGGCAACTTTTTTCACAGAAATGAATGCTAATCAATAGCTCTTATCTAAAGGTCTTGCCTAGTGAGCACACCAAATTCAAAAACAATCCTATGATAAATGTGGCTTGTAGGCCATGTCAAAGAAGAATGTTGATGCACAAATCATTAATGCAATAAATTCAAAGATTGTTGCTAAGAACAACAATTTTTGATGGAAATGAAAAGAAAATCAATAGCTCCTATGTTTGTCACCCAGCATAAACATACAAAGTTTCAAAACAACCTGATAATGAATGTGCCCTCTGAGGCATGCCAAAGGAAGATGTTAATGCACAAATGCTTGTGGCAATGTTTTTTTTTGTTTTTTTATGGAAATTCATAAACATACCCTGCAGAGAGTGCAAAAGGGATAAGTTGATGCACAAATGCAGTAAGTTCAAAGGCTGGTGATAACGACAATAATTTTTTATGGAAATGAAAAAAAGCAATAGCTCACATCTAGAAGTCACCCCGAACACACATACATGTACCAAGTTTCAAAGTGATTGGATCATAAATTGAGGTCTGCCTAAACTAAATTCAAAGGTCAGCGGCAACATTTTTTGACAAAAATCTAAGCAAATTGACAGCTCCCATATAGATGTCACCCCACACAAGCACATCAAGTTTGCAAGTGATCCAATCATAAATGTGTCCTGCAGGGTGTGTCAAAGGGAAATATTGAGGTTTGACTAAACTAAGTTCTAAGAATGTTGCCAGTGGCAACATTTTTTGATGGAAATGGAAGAAAATCGATAGCTCCAATCTAGAGGCAACCCCAAACAAACATACCAAGTTTCAAACCATCCTGATCGTAAATGTGCCCTCTAGGTAAAGACTGGTGGTTGTGATTTTTTCACTTTGGTTTCGGTTTCGTTTTTTTTGGGGGGGGGGGGGGGGGGGGGGGTGAAGACCCGTGTTTCTGTTTCGGTCGGTTTCAGTTTTTTTCTACTTTATGCATTCTCAACTAATTTGGGGAATTTGGAAGTGGAGAACCAGTGAACTCATGTTCAAGTATGAAGTGATAGCATAAGAATGTTTTTGCAAGGTGAACTTGAATTCATTCAGGTTGTTCATAATTTGAAATTGTTATTGCAGGTTATCAGAAAATCAAATTTAAGAACATTTAGGCCTCTGACCATGATTTTCAAGGAGTGTTAAAAGCTTGATGAGATTCGGAGACAGGAAAATTTTAACACTGTCACCAATGCAAATCATTTACAGTACTGTAACCATTACTTCATAGGTGTCTATCAGGGGTCAACCTGGCAGCTGATTTTAGCGGGAAGTGACTTCTCCCTCCAGAGACTTTAGGGAGAAGTCAGGAGCTGGGAGGAAGAAATCAGTGGACATGAGGGAGAAAACAGAAAACAACATAAAATGTATATGATATTGTGATAAAATAAATGTACACAGAGGACACAATTGTGGAGAAAAAAATAAATAAAAGTTATACAAACATATATACACACAAAACTAAGTAATGTAGGTTAAAATCCTCCCTTCCCTACAAAAATTGCGTCGTTCATACTTTCTGAATACCCTAACCTTTTCCCTAAGTGATGACTAGGGTTACCATGCAGTTGATTTTGTATTTGCCTCAATGCAATGGATTTGAAATTTAGCAACACCCATGGTGAGAGTGTTCCTCTCTGTAATAGAAAGTACATTCTTTTAAAAAAAATATTTGAAGTATTAAAAATAAATTTCAAGTTCACATTAGAAGCTGGGTCATTCATGGTTTCTGAATGTCCTAATTGAATTGAAAAGCATAGTTAAAAAAGTTTTCAACACCCTTCCTACATTAAGCGTCATTAACAATTCTAGTTAATTTATTTCTAAGGTAAATAACAAAATATTTCAGTTGTCTCCCTTACCTGCTGTGCTGCGTGATAATACTCTGTTCAGAAAAATGACAACTTCTGCCAACCATCTAACATTGACACATGCGATTGGTGCTATGAGGCCTGCCAATCTTATCCATCCAAATATGTGTGATTTCTATCGTAGCCTTATCACATTTAACCCCTTTCCAACACAAGTTTTCAAAGAAAAACTTTAAATGCAAATTGCAGGGCGAATTTCAATGCAACCAATTTTTCAGTGGAACAGAGCGTAACCGTAAGAAATTTCGACGTCTTTATGGATGAAACGGTCTCCTGCACATTTTTTTTGGTTTTGAAATGGTGGTTAACTTTAATAAATTCTAATCCACTCGATGCGTGTCTAGTGTGATTCGTTGTTTTTGCTGACACTTTTGTTTTTAAATAGCACTTCGATCAGAGCGTATACAAAACGTATCTCCATGTGCTTAAATTGTGCTTTTAATAAATATATACATGCAATGTATGTATGTCCCACACAAGGACAAAATTTTGATTTCGGGTCATTTCGATTATCGTACACGGGACTTGGATCTTCAGTCAACATTTTAACTCAAGAAAACTTGTAACTCCCACGTGGTGCATGCGGTTGGTTACCAAGTTCTACTTTCGTTTCTGTTATCAGTGGATATTCGTTTGTGGCACTTGGCGCATTCCCCCCCCCTCCCAACGCACGATCGTGGATGATATGGGTCAGTTCTAAGAAATAACACCTGTGTTTTCAAATTAGATCGACCCTTGTTCCAGGATACATAGATTATGCGTTGTATTAATGATTAATTTTAAACATAATGTCGGTTTTATGACTGCAATTTCAGTGCAACTCGCGTTTTTTTTTTCACAACCGAAACCGAGTTGTGGCTTCGGTTAACCGTCAGTCTCTACCTCTAGGGTGTGCCAAAGGAATATGTTGATCCCTGACTAAACTAAGTTCAAAGGCCGTTGCCAGTGGCAACATTGTTTGACAGAAAATGGAAGAAAATCAATAGCTCCCATGTAGAGGTCACCCCAAACAAGCATGCCAGGTTTCAAAACAATTCGATCATAAATGTGCCCTGTAGGGTGTGACAAAGGGAAATATTGAGATTTCACTAAACTAAGTGCTAAGAATGTTTTTGACAGAAATCGAAGAAAATCGGTAGCTCCCATCTAGAGGTAACCCCAAACAAACATACCATTTTTCAAAATGATCTTATCATAAATGTGCTCTGTAGGGCATGCCAAAAAGAATATACTGATGCCTGACTAAACTAAGTTCAAAGGTCGTTTTTGATGGAAATGGAAGAAAATCAATAACTCCCATCTAGAGGTCACTCCAAACAAGCATGCCAGGTTTCAAAGCAATCCGATCATAAATGTGCCCTGTTGGGTGTGCCAAAGGGAAATACTGAGGTCTGACTAAACTAAGTTCTAAGAACGTTTCCAACAGCAACATTTTTTGACGGAAATGGAAGAAATCGATAGCTCCCATCTAGAGGTCACCCCAAACAAGCATACCAAGTTTCAAAGTGATCCAATAATAAATGTGTCCTGCAAGGTGTGCCAAGAGGAAATTTTGATGCATAACCTCACTAAGTTCATCAAAGGTCGTTGCCAGCGGCAACATTTATTGGCAGATATAGAAGAAAATCGATAGCTCCCATCTAGAGGTAACCCCAAACAAGCATACCAAGTTTCAAACCGATCTGATCAAAAATGAGCTCTGTATGCCGTACCAAAGGAGTATATAGATGCCTGACTAAACTAAGTTCTAAGAACGTTGGCCACGGCAGCATTTTTTGGCGGAAATGGGAGAAAATCGATAGCTCCCATCTAGAGGTCAACCCCAAACAAGCATGTCAGGCTTCAAAGCAATCTGATCATAAATCTGACCTGTAGGGTGTGCCAAAGGGAAATATCGAGGTCTGACTAAACTAAGTTCTAAGAACGTTGGCGACGGCAACATTTTTTGGCGGAAACGGAAGAAAATCGATAGCTCCCATCTAGAGGTCACCCTAAACAAGTACACCAAGTGTCAAAGCGATCTGATCATAAATGCGACCTGTGAGGTGTGCCAAAGGAAATTGTGGACGTACGTGTATGCCCGGACGTACGTATGTATGTCAACGGACGAGAAGTGATGACAATAGCTCAGTTTGACTTTGTCAAGTTGAGCTAAAAACGAGAGTTGTGAGCTTAATGTTTTCTGGAAAAATTGACCATTTTAAAACATTTGGACAACTGCCAAAAAGTTGTTTCTTTGGAAATGTTTTGGTGGGAATAGACATGGTTAGATCCCCCAAGATAAACCTGAAGAGGGGGCAACGCTAACCCCAGCCGTGAATTGACCATAAACCTTAACAAAAACCCTGAAAAATCGCTACAACTCAATTCTTGCCTCATAAGTATCATATTTTGGCAATTAACCTCATAATATTTGTCTGTAAGCTCATAATATGGAAGTAAGCTCATAATGGCTGTATGGGTGAAAAAAAAAGCTCATAAGTGTTGTATTATTGCCCAGATAGACAGATGGATGGACGGACGGACGGACGGATGGACAGACGGACGGACGGATGGACGGATGGACGGATGGACAGATGGATGGACAGACAGACGCATGTAATCCAGTATACCCCCATTTTCTTCGAAAGTGGGGGTATAAAAACTGGAAACTAACCAAACAAACAGGCACAACAGAGGCCCGTAGTCAGCAACCAATCAACAACCATCTGATATAGATCTTCATAGGAAGAAAAAACAATGCATTTGGTAGAAGATGCAAGAATACAAAATGTCCTGAACAGTCAACGAACAGGACGTAAACACGGAGGATAAACGGAATATCCATTCCGTAAAACAAGTTAAACACCGAAGAATTTTAACTAACAATTCTTAATAAAAAAGCCGAAAGAGCTTGGAAGTATAACAGGAGGGTTCTGGAGAGGAAAGGGAAGTAACTTCAACAAAACAATAGTGGTGTCATAGTAAAAATGATGACATTCAGGTGCATATCCCGAAAATTTTATAAAAATTATATAAATTTACAGCCCTGAACAGGGACCGATCAGGACTATTTAAAATACGCTCTAGCCTCAGAGCCTATTTTTTCAATTCATGCGCCAGATTTCAATTTACGGAGTCACACTGCTGTTTGTAACACACACTGCAAGTATGTAATAGCTCTCATCATTTTCATTTAGTACACTATAGCAAACATTAATCTTCACTGTGGTTTCTGATCAAGTCTTGGCTGCCTATTTAGGCAGCCAAGACTTGATCAGAAACCACAGTGAAAATTAATGCTTGGTAATTAAGACTTGAAGTATTAACTTAAGCACTCTACAACAATGATAAATGATAATCATATATATAATATTTGTAAGAGTGTCTCTCTCGATTATCCATCGAAAGAATATCAAAATATGATCTGAGAAGTTACGCGCCAACTGAGAAGCCTATTTCTGAGATTTAAGAGCCAGGTCCTGATGTTTCAGAACCAAATACACACTGGTGCATGCCCAGATCGGTCCCTACCTGAACATCCAAAACCAACATTATTCACTTCCAACATCCTGCTACACTGTTCATGGCATGAAAACCATCATTGATTTGTGTCTGGCATCTTCAAAATGAAAGTGTCAATGACACTGTAGCTCAACTTGTCAAGACAAAGACATGTACATGTATAGTATGTGACACAGCAATGACAAACATCTTGGTAATGACCTGATAACAAAGGTACATATAAAGTATTGTAACGGTCTGTACATAAATACTGAGCGTTGCCTGTAACAAATGTATTTTAGGTAAAGTATTGTAAAGGTGGGTGACAGTCAGATGCTAAACTAGAAAAAAAATCTTTTGAGTCCCAGAGTGGGTCTGACTGAACCCCAAAATATTTGTTCTCATAGCACAGTGATAACAAAGGCACCCCAAAACACACTCATTCCTGTCCCAAGGTGAAAACAAAGGTACCCAAGAAGTTTCGTGAAGATCAGTTCACAAATATGAGCTGTGTAGAAGTTGTGACAAAAAACTGATTGGACCTGATTTCGGTACAAAATGGCCACTGGCAGCCATCTTGAATCTTGGACCACGCCCAGAAACACTCGTTCTCGTCCCAAGGTGATAACAAAGGTACCCAAGAAGTTTTGTGAAGATCGGTTCATAAATACAGCCTCTAGCCCGAGCCGTATTGACATGTGCACTTACAGAGTATAAGTAGCACTGAATAAATCAAAGTTCATCTAATTTGCATAATTTCTGCACGAGAAAAAAACCCGTACTATATGTGATGTATTCCATGTTACTAAACATTCATACAAAAATTTATTCAAATCAGAACTTTCATACAGAAGTTCTGTACAAAAGACTGATTGCACTAATTTTGGTACAAAATGGCTGCTGGTGGCCATCTTGAAATTCGGACCACACCCAAAAACACTCGTTCTCATCCCACGGTAATAACAAAGGTACCCATGAAGTTTCGTAAAGATCGGTTCATAAATATGGCATCTAGCCTGAGCCATATAGAAGTTGAGTACAAAAAACTGATTAGACCTAATTTCGATACAAAATGGCCACTGGCAGCCATCTTGAATTTTGGACCGCACCCAGAAACACTCGTTCTCATCCCAAGGTGATAACAAAGGTACCCAAAACGTTTCGTGAAGATCGGTTCATAAATACAGACTCTAGCCCGAGCCGTATTGACATGTGTACTTACTGTGTGTAAGCAGCACTGAAAAAATCAAAGTTCATCTAATTTGCGTAATTTCTGCACGAGAAAAAAACCTGTATTATATGTGATGTATCCCATGGTACTAAACATTCACACAAAAAATTATTCAAATCAGCGCTTTCATATGGAAGTTCTGTGCAAAAATCTGATTGCATCAAATTTCGTACAAAATGGCTGCCATCGGCCATCTTGAATTTCGGACTGGACCCTAAAACACTTGTTCTCGTCCCACGGTGATAACAAAGGTACCCAAGAAGTTTCGTAAAGATCGGTTCATAAATACGGCCTCTAGCCCGAGCCGTATTGGTAATTGCACTTACAGTGCTGAAAGTAACACCAAAAAACATCAAAGTTAGTCTAATTTGCATAATTTACGCACGAGAAAAAAACCCGTATTATATGTGATTTATCCCATGGTACTAAACATTTATACAAAACTTTATTCAAATCAGAACTTTCATACAGAAGTTCTGTACAAAAAACTGATTTTTGCAACATCAGTACAAAATGGCCACTGGCAGCCATCTTGAATTTCGGACCACACCTAAAAACACTCGTTCCCGTCCCAGGGTCATAACAAAGGTACACAAGAAGTTTCGTAAAGATCGGTACATAAATACGACCTCTAGCCCGAGCCATAGCCAATTGTTGACGTACGGACAGACGGACAGACGGACGGACGACGGGCCATGACAATAGCTCAAATTTAACTTCGTCAAAGTTGAGCTAAAAAGAGAATTTATTGCACAGATGTCATTTGAGATGGTTACTGACTAGGGCCAAACAAAAGAATGATGCTTGGCTCCAATTCATTCTGGTCTCTTCCTGTTTACTGTGCATGCCCAGTACTAAAAGAATGGAGGACAAAATAGGACTTTCAAATTTTGGATTTGTGTTAAAATTTTGGGGATTGTGGGGTTCAAAATTTGTGTTTGGCCCTTGATATTATTGAGGTTGCACCAGCTAAGTCTGGGTCATTGGTTCTAGTACAAAAATACAGAAATTTTGAGCGGGACAAAAAATCTTGCCCCTACCATTACAAAGGTAAATATTCTCAGCAAACTTCCGTTTGAACAAACTTGGTTCTACACCTCAGAAGGAAGCTCCATACCAAATATCAAGCCACTGTACCTGCTGGTTCACAAGAAGATTTTTCTAGAATTTTGGAACATTTTCCCCCACCCTTTCCCTATGGTGGGTGGCAACTTTATTTGAGCAAACGTGAATTGACATATGATAAGGACCACGCATATCAAATTTGGTTCAATTTGTCCAGGGGTTAAGGAGGAGAAGTCGATAATGTAAAGTTCATGATAGATGGACGGACAGACAAAGAAAAGAAAGTGATCAGTTGAGCTCCCTGACTTTCAGTCACTGGAACGAACTTGACTAGCTATTGACATTAGTGTCCAACCGATTACCAAACATGGTCGCTGACCGATTACCGGTTATTTGAGCCCACAATCGGCCGATTCTAATGCCGATTCCGATTGTAATACCGTGCACTACAAGAGAAGTCGAGGCTCGAAAGAACTGCATTAAACTGAACATTTTTCAAAGTGTTAAACTTTGTTGACTGGGGTCCCAGTAAAATTATCAGTCGCGCACACTTGGGCGGTAAACGTGGCTCTCAGAGCCACGTTTACCGGCCAAGTGCGCGCGACTGGTAATTTTACTGCGACCTGATTCAATGGAGTGCATCCTTCACTTTTCCGGTATGGACTAGCGATTGCTGCAAGTGTGCTCACTTGTAAGCTTTACATGTCGTTTAACACGTATATCCTGTAAAGGGCGTCTAGAGAGATTAAGAATACACATTGTGGTTTTTTCTCAACTTTATTGAATGGTATCATCGACATCATTTTACATTAACAATTGAACAATTGCAGACGGTAATAAAATGCGATTCAGAAAAATCACAAATTGCTTGGCAACAATCGGTTGAACAGATGTTCCAGGAGCCGTTGCTGTTGTCATCCGATTGCCCATAATCGGCCGATTGTGATGGCCAGTTCCGATCATCGGTTGAACACTAATTGACATGTTTTTGTTGAAACTAATATAAAAGTTACAAAACAAATAATTAAAAAAAAACAAATTTTTATTGTTGTGTGTGTTGGGAAAAGGCTTTAGAGAATGTTAAGTGAATAATTATTAATATTTATTTATTGGGTTTAAAGATACTTTAAACATTTAGAGTTACATCGTGTCAGAAAGTTTCAAAGGAGGAGGAAACTAGATCACAGAGAACCATTGAATGATGGCAAGATAACAATATACATACTTATCTTTCATGGAAGGGGAGGGGGGGTCTGCAGTTCCAAGAGAGAACCACCGAGCAGTGGCATTTAACATCAGACACACCTTTCAAGGCTGAAGTGGGAGCAAGTAACATGAGATATACTTACCTTTCAAGGAAGGAGGGGGTGCTTTTGTTGTAGAAAATGTGTAGCAGTCTGAATAAGATCCACTGCCTGCTTCATTACTTGCAAATATCCGAAAATCATAATTTGTCAGCTCTGATAATCGGTTAACTTTGTAAGTTTGGCCTGGTCCATTATAAACTTCAACAAAACTTCAAAAATAAGAAGAGAAAAGAAGAAAAGTCATAAAATGTTCACAACAAATATTTTTAACACTTTTACCCAATGTAATGGCCAAAATCAGCTGTTGCTGCTATATTCACAAAATTCACCATTCAATTTTTACTACTGTTTCATTTTTTGTCAAAAAAACATAGCTTATGACTATCCCCCTCATTGGAAAGGGGGGTCATAAGCTATATTTTTGGCATAAAAAATTAGTGCTTCAAGAATTTTATTTGCATGTGTTGTCTTCTTTTCGTGTTAGGCAAAGGGTTAACCAAAGTTAAGTAGAGGTACTGTGAGCAAGTTCACAAAGTGATACCACCCCCCCCCCCCCTTGCGCCTGAAATGTATAAGTTAGATTATCTCCCCTTGGAAATGTCAGAACAGAATTATATTGCTTCATGCACATCTGCATATGGGGTTCTTCCATTGTGTAAAGTTTCATGAAAATTCTTCAAACGGTTTAGGAGTTGCGCTTACAAGGATGGCTGAAATGTATAAGTTAGATTATCTCCCCTTGGAAATGTCAGAACGGAATTATATTGCTTCATGCACATCTGCATATGGAGTTCTTCCATTGTGTAGAGTTCAAACTTTGTTTGTGGGGGGGGGGGGGGGGGGCATTGCAGGGGGGGGGGGGGCTAAGAATAACAGAATAGCATTAATTCACAAAATCACAATAGATTTTATGACTTGAAACATTTCTGCATCAAAAACATATGAACCCTCACTATCACAAGTGCATTGACTGTCCGACATGAAGTGATGTCTGGTAGTGCTCAAACGACTAGTGAATTCCAAAGTCAACTAGTCAATACCTAAAAGTCAAGTCGACTTCTACTAGTCACTGGTGATAACTTGTCTCCTTATAACAGTGTTGGTGTTCCGGTAGAGTGCTGAAGGTCCAAATTTGGCTTCACTTGGTCATTCATATACAGCAACTTACTGGAACATTATTCTGTTAATGTGCTTCTAATTATGCTAAGAGTGAAATTATATAGTCTTATTTAATTTGCCTTGTTGCACTGGTGGCACTCTCCCATAAATTGCAACAAGGCAAATTAATAACATATCCTGATAGCCCCAAACTAGAACTATCACTGAAGGTGATTAATACCCCCGCTTTGGGTTTTTAGAGGAATGCACTTCTGATCATGTAGGCGAAGGCCATAAGGAAATGTATACATAAAGATCATTTTTTGTTGTTGAAATTTGTATTTGCATGTGGCCTTCCACAGAACAGCACTGAATACTTAAAGAGCCCACACATATATGGTTTACATTTGGAAAAACACATTTACAATGTGCAACATGTATGCAAAATCGGTTCATTAATGTAGGAGGAGTTGCACACACAAGAATCCCATTTGAAAACCCATAATAAATCCAAGTTAAAGGGAGATAACCTGGTTAAAATTGTCGCAGATCAAAAATTTGGGAATATGCGTATGTTCACTTAGTTGTGATAATGTTTGAAAGGTTTCGTCAAAATTGATTGATAAATGTAGGAGGAGTTGCACGCACAAGAATTTCATGTAGAAACCCATAATAAATCTAGGTTAAAGGGAGATAACCTAGTTAAAATTGCCACAGCTCAAAAATTTTGGAATATGCGCATGTTTACTTAGTAGTGATGATGTCTGTAAACTTTTGTCCAAATTGATTGATAAATGTAGGAGGAGTTGCGCACACAAGAATTTCATGCAGAAACCCATATTAAATCAAAGTTCAAGAGAGATAACCTGGTTAAAATTGTCGCAGATCAAAAAGTTTGGAATATGCACATGTTCACTTAGTAGAGATGATGTTTGAAAGGTTTCATCAAAATCGGTTCATTAATGTAGGAGGAGTTGCGCACACAAGAATTTGTTCGAACGGAAATACATAATAAATCTAAGTCAAAGGGAGAAAACCTGGTTAAAATTGTCGCAGATCAAAAATCTTGGAATATGCGCATGTTCACTTAGTAGTGATGATGTCTGAAAAGTTTTGTCCAAATTGATTGATAAATGTAGGAGGAGTTGCACGCACAAGAATTTCATGTAGAAACCCATAATAAATCTAAGTTAAAGGGAGATAACCTAGTTAAAATTGCCACAGCTCAAAAATAATTTTGGAATATGCGCATGTTCACTTAGTAGTGATGATGTCTGTAAACTTTCGTCCAAATTGATTGATAAATGTAGGAGGAGTTGCGCACACAAGAATTTCATGCCGAAACCCATATTAAATCAAAGTTCAAGAGAGATAACCTGGTTAAAATTGTCGCAGATCAAAAAGTTTGGAATATGCACATGTTCACTTAGTAGAGATGATGTTTGAAAGGGTTCATCAAAATCGGTTCATTAATGTAGGAGGAGTTGCGCACACAAGAATTTGTTTGAACGGAAAAACATAATAAATCTAAGTCAAAGGGAGATAACCTGGTTAAAATTGTCACAGATCAAAAATCTTGGAATATGCGCATGTTCAATTAGTAGTGATGATGTCTGAAAAGTTTTGTCCAAATTGATTGATAAATGTAGGAGGAGTTGCGCACACAAGAATTTCATGTAGAAACCCATATTAAATCAAAGTTCAAGAGAGATAACCTGGTTAAAATTGTCGCAGATTAAAAAGTTTGGAATATGCACATGTTCACTTAGTAGAGATGATGTTTGAAAGGTTTCATCAAAATCGGTTCATTAATGTAGGAGGAGTTGCGCACACAAGAATTTGTTCGGATGGAAAGACACAATAAATCTAAGTCAAAGGGAGAAAACCTGGTTAAAATTGTCGCAGATCAAAAATCTTGGAATATGCGCATGTTCACTTAGTAGTGATGATGTCTGAAAAGTTTTGTCCAAATTGATTCATAAATGTAGGAGGAGTTGCACGCACAAGAATTTCATGTAGAAACCCATAATAAATCTAAGTTAAAGGGAGATAACCTAGTTAAAATTGCCACAGCTCAAAAATTTTGGAATATGCGCATGTTCACTTAGTAGTGATGATGTCTGTAAACTTTCGTCCAAATTGATTGATAAATGTAGGAGGAGTTGTGCACACAAGAATTTCAAGCCGAAACCCATATTAAATCAAAGTTCAAGAGAGATAACCTGGTTAAAATTGACGCAGATCAAAAAGTTTGGAATATGCACATGTTCACTTAGTAGAGATGATGTTTGAAAGGTTTCATCAAAATCGGTTCATTAATGTAGGAGGAGTTGCACACACAAGAATTTGTTCGAACGGAAAAACATAATAAATCTAAGTCAAAGGGAGATAACCTGGTTAAAATTGTCACAGATCAAAAATCTTGGAATATGCGCATGTTCAATTAGTAGTGATGATGTCTGAAAAGTTTTGTTCAAATTGATTGATAAATGTAGGAGGAGTTGCACACACAAGAATTTCATGTAGAAACCCATATTAAATCAAAGTTCAAGAGAGATAACCTGGTTAAAATTGTCGCAGATTAAAAAGTTTGGAATATGCACATGTTCACTTAGTAGAGATGATGTTTGAAAGGTTTCATCAAAATCGGTTCATTAATGTAGGAGGAGTTGCGCACACAAGAATTTGTTCGGATGGAAAGACACAATAAATCTAAGTCAAAGGGAGAAAACCTGGTTAAAATTGTCGCAGATCAAAAATCTTGGAATATGCGCATGTTCACTTAGTAGTGATGATGTCTGAAAAGTTTTGTCCAAATTGATTCATAAATGTAGGAGGAGTTGCGCACACAAGAATTTCATGTCCGGAAAGACGTACGGACGGACGTACGGACGGACGGACAGACGGACGGACGGACGGACGTACGGACGTACGGACGTACAGGGCGATTCCTATATAGCCCCCACTTCTTCGAAGCGGGGGTATAATAATTCAGCACTCTACTAGTACCAGTTAAAACAAACTACTGTCGCTACTATTAGATGGCAATAGATGTATACATTGATTGCCCAATATTGCTGTTCAAACTGTCTGACAGTGGCACAGAAGGGATACTATTTACCGAAAAGCTTGAACTTCTCCGACTAGTCGACGGCTCAATTGAGAGTCGACTACTGGTTTGCCCAGAGTCGGCATCGACTAGTCGACTAATCGTTTGAGTACTAATGCCTGGCTGTCAAAAGTGTTGTTAAAACTCCAGTAAATAAATAATGAATCTATAAAGTTCTGACCCACTTTTTTATTTTTCTTGTATAATAATAATAATCAGAAAAATAATAACTTGATTGTTGACATTCGTGTGCAAAGAACACTATGGTGTATCCCCACATTTTCAGTTTTCCATCACTATGGTAACAAATCAATTCATATTCTCTAATGACATAAGTGGTGCTACAGGCACGACATGGGGCCAAATTTATTTATTTATATTTATTTATTGGTGTTTTTAAGGTCACATATTTCTGCACAATGGCTAATCATGACCACAACAGTTTTACGGGTGGAGGAAGCCGGAGAAAACCACCAAGCAAGGGTGAGCAACTGTCAGCTCCACAACAATCTAACTCCACACAAGCAGGGTTAGCATTGGTTGAAGACAAGTGCACCATCGACGTGCAGTACGCCTTAGTGCACAGCGTCACCATGCGCCCACATGGGCAATGGGGGTGAAGTGTCTTGCCCAAGGACACAATGCAGTTGCCGCAGATGGGATTCGAACTGAGGACCTCTCGGCTTGCAGCCTGCACCTCTACCAACAAAGCCACTGTGGCCCCTGGGGCCAAATAAAAAATCTGAAACCTTTATGCACATCTAGACGACCTACCGGAACATAAACAAATTTTTAAACAACCGACATTACATATCCTAGGAGCCTTTCTCAGAAAGCAGTATTTTAGCTTCGACTTTGAGTGGCGCCACTGGCAGTGACTGGTGACGAAAATTCAAACTAAACCTATTTTTGTCATCTCTATACCATACTTAAGAAGTATGTAAGTTTTCTAAATTATAGGTAAAAAAGGGACGTATGGACGTAGAGATGGACATCATCACTATATATGGTAAAAATGCAGAGATACAGTAGAATCCTCTTAATTGAATATCCATTTTGCCAGTGAAAATTATTCAATTAACAGGAGTATACAATTAACAGGGATTTGGTCAGTTTCCTGTGTTCTGGAAGTAAACTGAGCATTTATTCTATTACATCTTGTTTGACAGAGCTCATAGAGCTCTGTCCAACAAGATATAATAGAATAAATGCCTGTATTGGGTGTAGTCAGGCCAAAAAGGTTGACGAATAAGGGAAATTTGGTGCGTGTCACAGCAATTTTTTCGACATATTATAAAAATTTATATACAATTAACAGGAGTTTACTCTACAACCCATACGCAATTAACAGATCAAATTTGTTCTGAAGGTATGGTAAATGGTTTTGTGTTTGAAAATTATATTCATTTAACAGGGATGTTAAAAAATTTATAGTAATTTATATATTTTTTATACTTACCAATGACCCAGACTTAGCTGGTGCTAACTCCAACAAAACCAGGGCCAAACCCAAATTTTGCCCCCCAATCCCCAAAATTTGCATCCAAAACAAAAAGAAATCATGTCCTAAAGGACCTCCATACTACGCCTCTACTGCGGATGCGCAGTGACGCAGTCGTCCCGAAATTGGCGCCAATTATCATTCTTACTGGCAGTGCCTGGTCAGTGCTATGTATTCAGCGGGGAGGCAAGAGTTCCCAACTCCAGGGAGGGCCATCCCCGTCTGGGTCATTGGTAAGTATAAAAAATATATAAATTACTATAAATTTTTTAACATTTTTATACTGTACCAATGACCCAGACTTAGCTGAATAGTAAACAGGCTGGAGGGCCTAGGACATAGAGGAAAATCCAGTAAGCTCAACTATATATTAAAGAGGTAACCCCTTAAGGAGAAAAGGAGTATTAGGCTTTACATGTATCTTTCTTATTTAATATTAAATTAGAAAGATACACTACCCTTAATAATTGAGCACAATAACATTCATGTTCTCTATTAACATCCAGTATAACCCTTATACTAATTATTTTTAAAGCAAGCCAATAAATAAAGTAGTCCAGAGAATTGAGACTCTTTATAATCATTTAAAAGTGTCCGAGTATTGTATATTAAAGCCCGTTTGACACTTGACATATACAAATGCTTCACACCGAGCTACACTTTAAAAATAAGACATGAATGAATTTAAACATTAATATTACACTTTAAAACCATCCCGGAAGCGACTCAGAAATACTGACTTGGAGGAGGCATTCCCTTGCTTTTCACTATAAAGCAGGTGACCTAAGGGAACACCCGCCCCCCCCCCCCCCCCCCCTTCCCCTTGCCCTGGGTCAAATAGCCCAGAGCGAAGAGGGCAGCCGGACGGAGTCACTGCTGGAACAGAAAGCCTGCATAACTATAGTTGCAACTGTTTAGTGGACGACATTCTGAGCAACAGATAACGGACCTAAACAATGCAGGTCTCCAGAAATGGACTCAATATTTCTGAGATAAAAATTCGTAAATGTGGATGGCTGAGACCAATAAGCAGCCTTCATTAAATCTGTAATAGCAACACTATTAGCATAAGCCCAGGAAGTAGAAAGAGCTCTTACTTCATGAGCAGAAATCTTAAGCACAGACTGCTGAGAAGAAGATAAATCTTCATAAGCAGTACGGATAGTTAACTGAATCCATCTAGCAATAGAATGGACTGAAATGTCCTTTCTATTAGGCATCAGAGACAGAAAGAAACGTTTCCGTCCCTTTCTGATAAACTGAGATCTCTGTTTATAGATACGTAGTGCTCTAACAGGACAGAGTAAAGGCCTACGCCCGTCTGAAGACGGAAGAGCCTTAATAACAATAGGTTCCGGATATTTATTAGGAGCCTGATTCTTAGCTAAAAAACCCACATTAGTAGTGAAGGTGATAGTGTTCCCAACACTACGATAATGAGAATCATCCACCGATAGTGCATGAAGCTCACTGACTCTTCTGGCAGAAGAGAAAGCTAAGAGAAAAGCTGTCTTATAAGATAAGAATTTGAAATCTACTGTCCCAAGAGGTTCAAATGGCTTTTCCTTCAATTTAAGGAGAACCCAAGCTAAATTCCACTTAGGAATTAATCTAAGAGTTCTGGGTCTATTTATCGAAAAGTTTCTAACCAACTTCGATAAAGAGACATTAGATCCAATTTGTAAACTATCATGATGTGCATAGGTATCAGATAACATAGATCTATAACCCTTTATAGTAACAGGCTGCAGTTTGATTTCGTTAAACAAGTATACTAGAAAGTTTGCAATGTCTGGTATAGAGGGATCAAATATATCTACAGAATGATCCCTACACCAACGACGAAAAACCTTCCACTTAGCCGCATAGTTTAGCGAAGAGGAGGTCCTCCTACAGTTAGAAATCGCGTCCACTGCTCGTCCTGTAAAGTGCTTGCCGTGCAAGAAGGACTGCACAACGGAAATACGTGAAGGTTGAGACCTTGCGGGTTGTGATGAAGTTGGCGCGATTTCCCCTGCGAAAGAAGATCCTCTCGTGGAGGAAGCTTCCGCGGTAGGTCCCACAACAGACACCTGAGTAGATTTATCCACGGTCTCTGTGGCGACAGAGATGCTACCAACAGAATCTTGCACTGAGATTGTTTTATCTTTAGCAATACTTGCTGAATTAACGGCGCTGGAGGATACGCATATCCTATCATTCCGTCCCAAGGGATCGACAGAGCGTCTACTGCAAATGCTCTTGGATCCGGACACGGAGACACATACGTCTGCAACTGATTGTTGAGATGTGTCGCAAATAAGTCTATCATTGGCCGTTCCCATTGGTAGCAAATCTGATTGAATACTTGTTTGTTGAGAGTCCACTCCGACGGCAACAAGCGACCCTTTCGTGAAAGGGAGTCTGCTAGCACATTCAGACGACCCGGTATGTGACGGACCGAAAGAAGAACGTGATGTTCTAATGCAAACAGAAGGATTCTTTCCGTTAGATTGAACAACGGAACTGAATGAGTGCCTCCCTGATTCCGTATATACGCCACTACTGTCGTATTGTCGGATAGGATTTGGACATGAGCATCGTGAATAATGTCCATCCAGTGACGTAACGCAAGCCAAATTGACATCATTTCCTTGATGTTTATGTGCTTGCACAGGAATTGCGGATCCCAAAGACCCTGGCATCTCGAATCCGTTGGGATTAATGATGCACCCCAACCTGTTTGACTGGCATCCGTCATAACGGTAAAACTCGGATCCGGCAACTGCAGCGGAACTCCTTGAGTTAACCACTGAATGTTTGCCCAAGTCTGAATCTCTTGTTTCACTTGATCTGACAAGAGAACGTCTACATCGAGCGAATGAATTTTCACACTCCAATTCTGAGTCAGGAAAATTTGAAGAGGACGTGTGCGTAGCCGCCCCATCGGAATGAGATCCGCGGCGGCTCCGCACAGACCTATCAGTCTCATAAATTCTCTCGCCGTGACTTTGTCTGCGTGCAGACAATAGCGAGCGTAACAACTGACTAATTTCGCTCTGGTTAACGGCAGACGAACGAGATTGTTGTGCGTCTCGAAGCTCATTCCCAGATGAGTGAATGACTTGGACGGCACCAGATCCGACTTCTCCTCGTTTACTATAAAACCGAGACGTCGGAGCAATAGAAGAAGATTCTGAACATCGTTCTGAAGCGTTAACTCGTTGCCGTACCTCTGAAGAATGTCGTCCAGGTAGGCCGACGTTACCGCAGACGAATGAGCTCGGAAGTAGATCATTACCGAGTTCATTACCCGAGTGAAAGCCCAGGGTGCTAGATTCAATCCGAAGCACATCGCCCGGAATTGATACACCACTCCTAGGACTGCGAAGCGTAGATACTTTCGGAATGTCGGATGTACCATGACGTGAAAGTACGCATCTTTGAGATCTATGCTCGTTGCATAATCGTTCACCCAAAAACTCGCTCTGACCGATCAAATCGTCTCCATATAAAACTTCGGAGCGACGATCAGCTTGTTTATCCAGCTCAAATCTATGACTGGACGGAACGAGCCATCTGGTTTCAGAACCAGAAACAGATGGCTGTAGAATCCCAGAGATTCCTGGTTTTCTACGACCTCTACCGCGTTCTTCATTAAAAGAGACTGCACCTCTGATAACAGAGCGTCTCTTTTCTGTGGATTTGACGGAAGATGAGTCCACTTTGGACTTCAAGTTAATGGAGGCTTTCGTTTGAAGGATATCTTTAGACCTTCCGAAGTCACTCCTCTCACCCAAGGGTCGTCCGTAATCGACGCCCACTCTTGTGAGCCATCACCTCCTGGACCTGCGAGGCCTGCGGTAGGAGAAACCACGTCTTCCACGACCCGCACCTCGCCTCGTCGACCTCGGGGCGTCCGACCGATTGTCCCGGCCTGAAGGACTCTCGAATAAGACCAAGAGGACGCACCGGAACCTCTATAGGAACCTCTCTTGGGCGCATTAGACCCAGAAGTGCCTGTCTTATTCGTGTCTGCTGTATCCGACTTTTTAGGAGCCGATCTGAACAACAGAGAATCATTAGCTTTCTTTTTAATTTTATCATAAATAGCGGAAAGCTTGCCGTCAAAGAGAAGTTCTCCTGAGACCGAAGCGACTCTAAGAGAGTTCTTCACCTTAGAATCCACTAGTGTGGATGTAGCTAGGGCTGCGTCACGTCTAACCAACTCCAGATTTGCCACTGAAAGGGCGGAGTTACACATGGAATAAGCTACTGCCCTTGAAAGAAGTCTTAAAGAGGATTGTATATCCTGAAACTCTTCCCCTTGAAAGCGCAGTGATAACGCCTTAGTAAGGTGATCTGCGTAAGATAAGGCATCTAAATTGGCTCTGTTAGACGCAATAGCTGTTTCCAACACCGCGGTTGGAATAGAAGCTGACGACGGTAATGATAGCTCTAAGTCTTCCGCCTCGTCGTCCATACGCAGAGGAACTCTCGGTATACCCTGTCCTGCCGTATCGAATTTATTCCTTGCATTAATGAAAGGCAGGTTGAGAGTATTAGCGGACAAGAAACCTGCTTTCCCCGTCCTGGAAGCAAGTTTAAATATAGCGTCGTTCAATAATTCAAATGTTCTAGCAACATTATTGGACTGCGACGGAAACTCGGGAGCGATGTCCCTGAACCGCTCAAAAAATTCAGAGTCCAATGACGCTATAATTCTCTTGTCCGGAAGCGCAGCAGTCTGGCCCGACGGAACAACTTGAGGGAGAAAGTGCCGGATGAAGTCCACGGCAGCTTTATGTTGTTCCAAAAGGGATAGCTCCAAGTCATCCGTATCCCTTTCACCATCCGGTCGGACCTCACGATGTTCCCGGTCGTCCGCCCCCGATGCTTCGGCGGAGCGTACCGACCCAGCGCCGTCGGATAATTCTCGATCCGACACCGTTTCTGTCGGCTGCTGGGATGCTGCGATAAGCTGTGCTATCTGCACAAGAATGTCCGACGTCGAGACCTGCGGAGGCGCAGTCTTTCGCTGCTTCGCCGAGGGCAGCTCAGCATCAGATGGCTCCCGCATACTTTTCCTATGCGAACGTCCAGAGTCCATCGGTCTCGAATCCCTGGCTGCCGGATGGTGTGACCTGGTCGCCGAAGAATCCTTCATCGGCGAAGCTGGTAATATATCGGCAGTCACGCAGCCAAGGTGCGGTCGTGTGCGCTGACGAGAAGAGGAAGCCTTAACAGTCTCTGCGGACTGCTTATACAACGGAGCGTCCCGAGCGACGGACGTATGCTCCGCTAAAGACACATTTTGTACCACAACATCTGGTCCCAGATGTTGTTGTACGAGAGAGGGACCTCTCTCGCTCGCGGCCCGGCTGGACCTGGACGAGCTAGGAACCGGACTAAAAGGCTTCCTCCGTTCTCGCTTACTATCCGCCGTCACTGGGTGTGCATCTATTATGTTTATAGTGCTCGCATCACCCAAAATTTCCTCTTGGACCGCATCGGATGAACCCGGCTGCCGAACCATTCGGTGAATGGACGCTACACCGGGCGAGCTAGCGGACGACATTTGTCTAATCTCCATGAGCACTTTTGCCGCTAGCTCTGAATTCATTTGTGACGACGGACGCACACTTGAAGAAGATAACATGGAAACATCACCCTGTTCTGGTTCCTCTGAAATAGAAACTGAGAGAGTAGAGTGACCTTGTGGAGAAAGAGCCGGCATCGCTCTTTCTCCAGAAACAACATATCGTGACACACGTTTCCATTGTTTCTCATCCCAATGTTCACATATAGGACAGGGATTAATGCGAGAACACTGACTACAATTAATACAATGATCATGAAAGTCAGAGGAAGATTTCTTCCTATTACAATTTGAACAACGTCCCTTCATTGTGAAAGAACAACAATAAGTCCTAGTTACTCGCAAAAACCCCTGACACAAAGATACATAATAACATGATCCATTAATAAAAGAAAAAACAATTGCAAAACAAAATAATTTTGAAAAAATATTTTTTCAGAGAAGCCCAAGTTGCTGAAAAGTAACGTTGAGCCCTGATGGATCCGATGGCAAAGTGTGGTCAAAAATTTTAAATTTATATAAAATAATTAATGAGACACTTTCGGATAATATAAATGTATCTTATAATGAGATAAACTAGCACAAAGGCAAACAGCCCCCCTCAAAAAAGGCTGTTGCCAATGAAAACAAACAGTGTAAACACACTAGAAAACATGACTCCAGGCACTGAAAAAACTGGCCCGGAATCAGTCATCAATTACACTCTATCTGATGCAAAACAGAGACTCCCAGGGGAGAATCTGTAGAACATCAGATGGAAGATGCAGAACACAAACGTTATACACCCATGGGTGAAAACGTAACTATGGGGAAAATAACAGAAAACATTCTGTAACCAAGCAACTCTCCCAGGAAATTTTAGAAATGAAATTTCTCAAAAATATGCCAAAAGCATGGGAGAATTGCCAGGGGGGACTTTAGAAGGCTAGGGGAGAGGAAACACTGAATAAGCAGTGCAACAATTAGCAAGAATGACAACAAGAGGCCCATGCCTCGAAAATAGGCAACTTAACATAATTTCATCAAAAAATTTTAAGTACAGCCCTGATTATTTTTTGCCACTTCTTTTTCCTCTCCTCCTTCTATCCTCCTTAGAATCACATTTTCTCCAAAAATTACGTGTCTGGCATCCTTTAAACTGAGATTTACAAGCACAAAGATCAGTGAGATGTTGACTGATGAAGGGCCAAACAGAGAATGATAATTGGCGCCAATTTCGGGACGACTGCGTCACTGCGCATGCGCAGTAGAGGCGTAATATGGAGGTCCTTTAGGACATGATTTCTTTTTGTTTTGGATGCAAATTTTGGGGATTGGGGGGCAAAATTTGGGTTTGGCCCTGGTTTTGTTGGAGTTAGCACCAGCTAAGTCTGGGTCATTGGTACAGTATAAAAATATACAATTAAATGATATCCAATTAAGTGGGCTCCACTGTAATAATAATCAGAACAAATAATTATTATGATATGAAAATTGGGAGATCATTTCCAGAAAAGGAGATTTTCCAATTTGTCAGAATGATGACAAAAGACACTGATTGACAATCATGTTGGAATGAACCTAAATTCACTGCATCACCCAATTGCACCCTATTTAGAAGTGCAAATGCATCAATTTCACCCCATCCTCTATCGGTCCTTTGTAGACATCAACTCATCAACTCGGCTCTGGCCGAGAGCCATGGATACTTGGAAGTAAATAAGTTCACAGCTTCGGGGAAAATCAACACACTCAATGTAGCTTGAAATCACTTGGAATATATTTATTTATATACCGTATTTACTCTATGTATTGGGACAGCTAAAAATAAATATTTTCACAGGTGTCCCAATTCTTAGAAAATGGGGAAAGAACAGAGCCTGGTCTTGATTTGATGCTGAATAAAGCATTCATTTTCTTCCATCACTATATACGAAAATCGCCATCAAATTTTTTTTTATATATTTTCATTTTTTGCTTCCAAAACATAGCTTATGATCCCTCACTGGAACGTGCGCAATGCGCTCGTTCCAATGAGGGATCATAAGCTATGTTTTGGAGCCAAAAAATGAAAATTTTTAGTTACTCAAGAATTTTTTTTTTATGAGTGTCGTCTGCTACTAGCGACGGGCCAACTGGAAACAAATCTCCTGAATGTCGCAAACTTTGGAGCATGAAAAAAATATAGTTTTCTGGAAAAAATGTGTGTCCCAAATCATAGAGTGTCCCAATACATAGAGTAAATATGGTATAATAAAGTACTTTCTGGGGTATTTTGTTTACTTTTTATGAATATTACTTTATATTATGTGTATATTTCAGATTTTATACAGTTGATGACTTTTATTGAACATTGTAATCACATGACCGGATCAAACAATGAGCAACATGGCTACATCCAGATCAAACAGTGTAAACCAATGGGTATATATACTAGCAGAATAACACTGTAACCAATCTGTATATATACATTAGCAGAAAAACAAAGTAACCAATCTACATATACTAGCAGAAAACAGTCAAACCAGTCTGTATATAGTCTGAACAAACAGTATACATACTAGCAGAAACAGTCTGACCAATCAGTAAATATATACTAGCAGAAACAGTCAAACCAATCAGTATAGTATATATACTAGCAGAAACAGTCAAACCAATCTGTATAGTATATACACTAGCAGAAAGTCAAACCAATCTGTATAGTATATACACTAGCAGAAAGTCAAACCAATCTGTATAGTATATACACTAGCAGAAACACTCAAACCAATCTGTATAGTATATACACTAGCAGAAACAGTCAAACCAATCAGTATAGTATATATACTAGCAGAAACAGTCAAACCAATCTGTATAGTATATAAACTAGCAGAAACAGTCAAACCAATCAGTATAGTATATATACGAGCAGAAACAGTCAAACTAATCAGTATAGTATATAAACTAGCAGAAACAGTCAAACCAATCAGTATAGTATATATACTAGCAGAAACAGTCAAACCAATCTGTATAGTATATAAACTAGCAGAAACAGTCAAACCAATCTGTATATATACTAGCAGAAACAGTCAAACCAATCTGTATATATACGAGCAGAAACAGTCAAACCAATCTGTATATATACTAGCAGAAACAGTCAAACCAATCTGTATATATACGAGCAGAAACAGTCAAACCAATCAGTATAGTATATAAACTAGCAGAAACAGTCAAACCAATCTGTATATATACGCGCAGAAACAGTCAAACCAATCAGTATAGTATATATACTAGCAGAAACAGTCAAACCAATCTGTATAGTATATAAACTAGCAGAAACAGTCAAACCAATCTGTATATATACGAGCAGAAACAGTCAAACCAATCTGTATATATACTAGCAGAAACAGTCAAACCAATCTGTATATATACGAGCAGAAACAGTCAAACCAATCTGTATATATACTAGCAGAAACAGTCAAACCAATCTGTATATATATGAGCAGAAACAGTCAAACCAATCAGTATAGTATATAAACTAGCAGAAACAGTCAAACCAATCTGTATATATACGAGCAGAAACAGTCAAACCAATCAGTATATATACTAGCAGAAACAGTCAAACCAATCTGTATAGTATATAAACTAGCAGAAACAGTCAAACCAATCTGTATATATACGAGCAGAAACAGTCAAACCAATCAGTATATATACTAGCAGAAACAGTCAAACCAATCTGTATAGTATATAAACTAGCAGAAACAGTCAAACCAATCTGTATATATACGAGCAGAAACAGTCAAACAAATCTGTATATATACTAGCAGAAACAGTCAAACCAATCTGTATAGTATATAAACTAGCAGAAACAGTCAAACCAATCTGTATATATATGAGCAGAAACAGTCAAACCAATCAGTATAGTATATATACTAGCAGAAACAGTCAAACCAATCAGTATAGTATATATACTAGCAGAAACAGTCAAACCAATCTGTATAGTATATATACTAGCAGAAACAGTCAAACCAATCTGTATATGTACTAGCAGAAACAGTCAAACCAATCTGTATAGTATATATACGAGCAGAAACAGTCAAACCAATCAGTATAGTATATATACTAGCAGAAACAGTCAAACCAATCTGTATAGTATATATACGAGCAGAAACAGTCAAACCAATCAGTATAGTATATATACGAGCAGAAACAGTCAAACCAATCAGTATAGTATATATACTAGCAGAAACAGTCAAACCAATCAGTATAGTATATATACTAGCAGAAACAGTCAAACCAATCAGTATAGTTTATATACTAGCAGAAACAGTCAAACCAATCAGTATAGTTTATATACTAGCAGAAACAGTCAAACCAATCTGTATATATACTAGCAGAAACAGTCAAACCAATCTGTATAGTATATAAACTAGCAGAAACAGTCAAACCAATCTGTATATATACGAGCAGAAACAGTCAAACCAATCAGTATAGTATATATACTAGCAGAAACAGTCAAACCAATCAGTATAGTATATATACTAGCAGAAACAGTCAAACCAATCAGTATAGTATATATACGAGCAGAAACAGTCAAACCAATCAGTATAGTATATATACTAGCAGAAACAGTCAAACCAATCAGTATAGTATATATACTAGCAGAAACAGTCAAACCAATCAGTATAGTATACATACTAGCAGAAACAGCCAAACCAATCTGTATAGTATATAAACTAGCAGAAACAGTCAAACCAATCAGTATAGTATATATACTAGCATGAACAGTCAAACCAATCAGAATAGTATATAAACTAGCAGAAACAGTCAAACCAATCTGTATATATACGAGCAGAAACAGTCAAACCAATCAGTATAGTATATATACTAGCAGAAACAGTCAAACCAACCAGTATAGTATATATACTAGCAGAAACAGTCAAACCAATCAGTATAGTATATATACGAGCAGAAACAGTCAAACCAATCAGTATAGTATATATACTAGCAGAAACAGTCAAACCAATCAGTATAGTATATATACTAGCAGAAACAGTCAAACCAATCTGTATATTATATATACTAGCAGAAACAGTCAAACCAATCAGTATAGTATATACCCTAGCAGAAACAGTCAAACCAATCAGTATAGTATATACCCTAGCAGAAACAGTCAAACCAATCAGTATAGTATATACCCTAGCAGAAACAGTCAAACCAATCAGTATAGTATATACCCTAGCAGAAACAGTCAAACCAATCAGTATAGTATATACACTAGCAGAAACAGTCAAACCAATCAGTATAGTATATAAACTAGCAGAAACAGTCAAACCAATCTGTATATATATGAGCAGAAACAGTCAAACCAATCTGTATATATACGAGCAGAAACAGTCAAACCAATCAGTATAGTATATAAACTAGCAGAAACAGTCAAACCAATCAGTATAGTATATATACTAGCAGAAACAGTCAAACCAATCTGTATATTATATATACTAGCAGAAACAGTCAAACCAATCTGTATATATACGAGCAGAAACAGTCAAACCAACCAGTATAGTATATATACTAGCAGAAACAGTCAAACCAATCTGTATATTATATAAACTAGCAGAAACAGTCAAACCAATCTGTATATATACGAGCAGAAACAGTCAAACCAATCAGTATAGTATATACACTAGCAGAAACAGTCAAACCAATCAGTATAGTATATATACTAGCAGAAACAGTCAAACCAATCTGTATATTATATAAACTAGCAGAAACAGTCAAACCAATCTGTATATATACGAGCAGAAACAGTCAAACCAATCAGTATAGTATATATACTAGCAGAAACAGTCAAACCAATCTGTATAGTATATAAACTAGCAGAAACAGTCAAACCAATCAGTATAGTATATATACTAGCAGAAACAGTCAAACCAATCTGTATAGTATATATACTAGCAGAAACAGTCAAACCAATCAGTATAGTATATATACTAGCAGAAACAGTCAAACCAATCAGTATAGTATATATACTAGCAGAAACAGTGAAACCAATCTGTATAGTATATAAACTAGCAGAAACAGTCAAACCAATCTGTATAGTATATATACGAGCAGAAACAGTCAAACCAATCTGTATAGTATATAAACTAGCAGAAACAGTCAAACCAATCAGTATAGTATATATACTAGCAGAAACAGTCAAACCAATCAGTATAGTATATATACTAGCAGAAACAGTCAAACCAATCAGTATAGTATATATACTAGCAGAAACAGTCAAACCAATCTGTATAGTATATAAACTAGCAGAAACAGTCAAACCAATCTGTATATATACGAACAGAAACAGTCAAACCAATCAGTATAGTATATATACGAGCAGAAACAGTCAAACCAATCAGTATAGTATATATACGAGCAGAAACAGTCAAACCAATCAGTATAGTATATATACTAGCAGAAACAGTCAAACCAATCTGTATAGTATATAAACTAGCAGAAACAGTCAAACCAATCTGTATATATACTAGCAGAAACAGTCAAACCAATCAGTATAGTATATAAACTAGCAGAAACAGTCAAACCAATCTGTATAGTATATAAACTAGCAGAAACAGTCAAACCAATCTGTATAGTATATAAACTAGCAGAAACAGTCAAACCAATCTGTATATATACGAGCAGAAACAGTCAAACCAATCAGTATAGTATATATACGAGCAGAAACAGTCAAACCAATCAGTATAGTTTATATACGAGCAGAAACAGTCAAACCAATCAGTATAGTATATATACTAGCAGAAACAGTCAAACCAATCTGTATAGTATATATACTAGCAGAAACAGTCAAACCAATCAGTATAGTATATAAACTAGCAGAAACAGTCAAACCAATCTGTATAGTATATAAACTAGCAGAAACAGTCAAACCAATCAGTATAGTATATATACTAGCAGAAACAGTCAAACCAATCTGTATAGTATATAAACTAGCAGAAACAGTCAAACCAATCTGTATAGTATATATACGAGCAGAAACAGTCAAACCAATCAGTATAGTATATATACTAGCAGAAACAGTCAAACCAATCTGTATAGTATATATACTAGCAGAAACAGTCAAACCAATCAGTATAGTATATAAACTAGCAGAAACAGTCAAACCAATCTGTATAGTATATAAACTAGCAGAAACAGTCAAACCAATCAGTATAGTATATATACTAGCAGAAACAGTCAAACCAATCTGTATAGTATATAAACTAGCAGAAACAGTCAAACCAATCTGTATAGTATATAAACTAGCAGAAACAGTCAAACCAATCTGTATAGTATATAAACTAGCAGAAACAGTCAAACCAATCTGTATAGTATATAAACTAGCAGAAACAGTCAAACCAATCAGTATAGTATATATACTAGCAGAAACAGTCAAACCAATCTGTATAGTATATATACTAGCAGAAACAGTCAAACCAATCTGTATAGTATATAAACTAGCAGAAACAGTCAAACCAATCTGTATATATACGAGCAGAAACAGTCAAACCAATCAGTATAGTATATATACGAGCAGAAACAGTCAAACCAATCAGTATAGTATATATACGAGCAGAAACAGTCAAACCAATCAGTATAGTATATATACTAGCAGAAACAGTCAAACCAATCAGTATAGTATATATACTAGCAGAAACAGTCAAACCAATCTGTATAGTATATATACTAGCAGAAACAGTCAAACCAATCTGTATAGTATATAAACTAGCAGAAACAGTCAAACCAATCAGTATAGTATATATACTAGCAGAAACAGTCAAACCAATCTGTATAGTATATAAACTAGCAGAAACAGTCAAACCAATCTGTATAGTATATATACGAGCAGAAACAGTCAAACCAATCTGTATATATACTAGCAGAAACAATCAAACCAATCTGTATATATACGAGCAGAAACAGTCAAACCAATCTGTATATACACTAGCAGAAACAGTCAAACCAATCAGTATAGTATATATACTAGCAGAAACAGTCAAACCAATCTGTATATATACGAGCAGAAACAGTCAAACCAATCTGTATATACACTAGCAGAAACAGTCAAACCAATCTGTATAGTATATATACTAGCAGAAACAGACAAACCAATCAGTATAGTATATAAACTAGCAGAAACAGTCAAACCAATCAGTATAGTATATAAACTAGCAGAAACAGTCAAACCAATCTGTATAGTATATATACTAGCAGAAACAGTCAAACCAATCTGTATAGTATATATACGAGCAGAAACAGTCAAACCAATCTGTATATATACTAGCAGAAACAATCAAACCAATCTGTATATATACGAGCAGAAACAGTCAAACCAATCTGTATATATACTAGCAGAAACAGTCAAACCAATCTGTATATATACTAGCAGAAACAATCAAACCAATCTGTATATATACGAGCAGAAACAGTCAAACCAATCTGTATATACACTAGCAGAAACAGTCAAACCAATCAGTATATTATATAAACTAGCAGAAACAGTCAAACCAATCTGTATATATACGAGCAGAAACAGTCAAACCAATCTGTATATATACGAGCAGAAACAGTCAAACCAATCAGTATAGTATATAAACTAGCAGAAACAGTCAAACCAATCAGTATAGTATATATACTAGCAGAAACAGTCAAACTAATCAGTATAGTATATATACTAGCAGAAACAGTCAAACCAATCAGTATAGTATATATACTAGCAGAAACAGTCAAACCAATCAGTATAGTATATACACTAGCAGAAACAGTCAAACCAATCTGTATAGTATATAAACTAGCAGAAACAGTCAAACCAATCTGTATATATACGAGCAGAAACAGTCAAACCAATCTGTATATACACTAGCAGAAACAGTCAAACCAATCAGTATAGTATATAAACTAGCAGAAACAGTCAAACCAATCAGTATAGTATATATACTAGCAGAAACAGTCAAACCAATCAGTATAGTATATATACTAGCAGAAACAGTCAAACCAATCAGTATAGTATATATACTAGCAGAAACAGTCAAACCAATCAGTATAGTATATACACTAGCAGAAACAGTCAAACCAATCTGTATATATACGAGCAGAAACAGTCAAACCAATCTGTATATATACTAGCAGAAACAGTCAAACCAATCAGTATAGTATATATACTAGCAGAAACAGTGAAACCAATCTGTATAGTATATATACTAGCAGAAACAGTCAAACCAATCAGTATAGTATATACACTAGCAGAAACAGTCAAACCAATCTGTATAGTATATAAACTAGCAGAAAGAGTCAAACCAATCAGTATAGTATATAAACTAGCAGAAACAGTCAAACCAATCAGTATAGTATATATACTAGCAGAAACAGTCAAACTAATCAGTATAGTATATATACTAGCAGAAACAGTCAAACCAATCAGTATAGTATATATACTAGCAGAAACAGACAAACCAATCAGTATAGTATATATACTAGCAGAAACAGTCAAACCAATCAGTATAGTATATATACTAGCAGAAACAGTCAAACTAATCAGTATAGTATATATACTAGCAGAAACAGTCAAACCAATCTGTATATATACTAGCAGAAACAGTCAAACCAATCAGTATAGTATATACACTAGCAGAAACAGTCAAACCAATCTGTATAGTATATAAACTAGCAGAAACAGTCAAACCAATCTGTATATATACTAGCAGAAACAGTCTACACAATCTGTATATACACTAGCAGAAACAGTCAAACCAATCAGTATAGTATATAAACTAGCAGAAACAGTCAAACCAATCTGTATATATACGAGCAGAAACAGTCAAACCAATCAGTATAGTATATATACTAGCAGAAACAGTCAAACCAATCAGTATAGTATATATACTAGCAGAAACAGTCAAACCAATCTGTATATATACTAGCAGAAACAGTCTACACAATCTGTATATACACTAGCAGAAACAGTCAAACCAATCAGTATAGTATATAAACTAGCAGAAACAGTCAAACCAATCTGTATATATACGAGCAGAAACAGTCAAACCAATCTGTATAGTATATATACTAGCAGAAACAGTCAAACCAATCAGTATAGTATATATACTAGCAGAAACAGACAAACCAATCAGTATAGTATATATACTAGCAGAAACAGTCAAACCAATCAGTATAGTATATACACAAGCAGAAACAGTCAAACCAATCTGTATAGTATATAAACTAGCAGAAACAGTCAAACCAATCTGTATATATACTAGCAGAAACAGTCTACACAATCTGTATATACACTAGCAGAAACAGTCAAACCAATCAGTATAGTATATAAACTAGCAGAAACAGTCAAACCAATCTGTATATATACGAGCAGAAACAGTCAAACCAATCAGTATAGTATATACCCTAGCAGAAACAGTCAAACCAATCAGTATAGTATATACACTAGCAGAAACAGTCAAACCAATCAGTATAGTATATAAACTAGCAGAAACAGTCAAACCAATCTGTATATATACGAGCAGAAACAGTCAAACCAATCAGTATAGTATATATACTAGCAGAAACAGTCAAACCAATCAGTATAGTATATATACTAGCAGAAACAGTCAAACCAATCAGTATAGTATATAAACTAACAGAAACAGTCAAACCAATCTGTATAGTATATATACTAGCAGAAACAGTCAAACCAATCAGTATAGTATATATACGAGCAGAAACAGTCAAACCAATCTGTATAGTATATATACTAGCAGAAACAGTCAAACCAATCAGTATAGTATATATACGAGCAGAAACAGTCAAACCAATCAGTATAGTATATATACTAGCAGAAACAGTCAAACCAATCAGTATAGTATATACACTAGCAGAAACAGTCAAACCAATCTGTATAGTATATAAACTAGCAGAAACAGTCAAACCAATCTGTATAGTATATATACTAGCAGAAACAGTCAAACCAATCTGTATATATACGAGCAGAAACAGTCAAACCAATCTGTATATATACTAGCAGAAACAGTCAAACCAATCAGTATATATACTAGCAGAAACAGTCAAACCAATCAGTATATATACTAGCAGAAACAGTCAAACCAATCTGTATATATACTAGCAGAAACAGTCAAACCAATCAGTATAGTATATAAACTAGCAGAAACAGTCAAACCAATCTGTATATATACGAGCAGAAACAGTCAAACCAATCTGTATATACACTAGCAGAAACAGTCAAACCAATCAGTATAGTATATAAACTAGCAGAAACAGTCAAACCAATCAGTATAGTATATATACTAGCAGAAACAGTCAAACCAATCAGTATAGTATATACCCTAGCAGAAACAGTCAAACCAATCTGTATAGTATATATACTAGCAGAAACAGTCAAACCAATCTGTATAGTATATAAACTAGCAGAAACAGTCAAACCAATCTGTATATACACGAGGAGAAACAGTCAAACCAATCTGTATATTTACGAGCAGAAACAGTCAAACCAATCAGTATAGTATATATACTAGCAGAAACAGTCAAACCAATCAGTATAGTATATAAACTAGCAGAAACAGTCAAACCAATCTGTACAGTATATATACTAGCAGAAACAGTCAAACCAATCAGTATAGTATATATACGAGCAGAAACAGTCAAACCAATCTGTATAGTATATATACTAGCAGAAACAGTCAAACCAATCAGTATAGTATATATACGAGCAGAAACAGTCAAACCAATCAGTATAGTATATATACTAGCAGAAACAGTCAAACCAATCAGTATAGTATATACACTAGCAGAAACAGTCAAACCAATCTGTATAGTATATAAACTAGCAGAAACAGTCAAACCAATCTGTATAGTATATATACTAGCAGAAACAGTCAAACCAATCTGTATATATACTAGCAGAAACAGTCAAACCAATCTGTATATATACTAGCAGAAACAGTCAACACAATCTGTATATATACTAGCAGAAACAGTCAAACCAATCTGTATATATACTAGCAGAAACAGTCAAACCAATCTGTATATATACTAGCAGAAACAGTCAAACCAATCTGTATATATACTAGCAGAAACAGTCAAACCAATCTGTATATATACTAGCAGAAACAGTCAAACCAATCTGTATATATACTAGCAGAAACAGTCAAACCAATCAGTATATATACTAGCAGAAACAGTCAAACCAATCTGTATAGTATATATACGAGCAGAAACAGTCAAACCAATCTGTATAGTATATATACTAGCAGAAACAGTCAAACCAATCAGTATAGTATATATACTAGCAGAAACTGTCAAACCAATCAGTATAGTATATACACTAGCAGAAACAGTCAAACCAATCTGTATAGTATATAAACTAGCAGAAACAGTCAAACCAATCTGTATAGTATATAAACTAGCAGAAACAGTCAAACCAATCTGTATATATACGAGCAGAAACAGTCAAACCAATCTGTATATATACTAGCAGAAACAGTCAAACCAATCAGTATATATACTAGCAGAAACAGTCAAACCAATCAGTATATATACTAGCAGAAACAGTCAAACCAATCTGTATATATACTAGCAGAAACAGTCAAACCAATCAGTATAGTATATAAACTAGCAGAAACAGTCAAACCAATCTGTATATATACGAGCAGAAACAGTCAAACCAATCTGTATATACACTAGCAGAAACAGTCAAACCA
The DNA here is from genome assembly GCA_031216915.1 of Pictodentalium vernedei. Lineage (NCBI taxonomy): Eukaryota > Metazoa > Mollusca > Scaphopoda > Dentaliida > Dentaliidae > Pictodentalium > Pictodentalium vernedei. The sequence continues at coordinate 473,904,218 of CM062290.1, forward strand.
ATCAGTATAGTATATAAACTAGCAGAAACAGTCAAACCAATCAGTATAGTATATATACTAGCAGAAACAGTCAAACCAATCAGTATAGTATATACCCTAGCAGAAACAGTCAAACCAATCTGTATAGTATATATACTAGCAGAAACAGTCAAACCAATCTGTATAGTATATAAACTAGCAGAAACAGTCAAACCAATCTGTATATACACGAGCAGAAACAGTCAAACCAATCTGTATATATACTAGCAGAAACAGTCAAACCAACCTGTATAGTATATATACTAGCAGAAACAGTCAAACCAATCAGTATAGTATATAAACTAGCAGAAACAGTCAAACCAATCAGTATAGTTTATATACTAGCAGAAACAGTCAAACCAATCTGTATATATACGAGCAGAAACAGTCAAACCAACCAGTATAGTATATATACTAGCAGAAACAGTCAAACCAATCAGTATAGTATATAAACTAGCAGAAACAGTCAAACCAATCTGTATATATACGAGCAGAAACAGTCAAACCAATCAGTATAGTATATACACTAGCAGAAACAGTCAAACCAATCAGTATAGTATATATACTAGCAGAAACAGTCAAACTAATCAGTATAGTATATATACTAGCAGAAACAGTCAAACCAATCTGTATATATACGAGCAGAAACAGTCAAACCAATCTGTATATATACGAGCAGAAACAGTCAAACCAATCAGTATAGTATATACACTAGCAGAAACAGTCAAACCAATCAGTATAGTATATAAACTAGCAGAAACAGTCAAACCAATCTGTATATATACGAGCAGAAACAGTCAAACCAATCAGTATAGTATATACACTAGCAGAAACAGTCAAACCAATCTGTATAGTATATAAACTAGCAGAAACAGTCAAACCAATCTGTATATATACTAGCAGAAACAGTCAAACCAATCAGTATAGTATATACCCTAGCAGAAACAGTCAAACCAATCTGTATATATACGAGCAGAAACAGTCAAACCAATCAGTATAGTATATACCCTAGCAGAAACAGTCAAACCAATCAGTATAGTATATATACTAGCAGAAACAGTCAAACCAATCAGTATAGTATATACACTAGCAGAAACAGTCAAACCAATCAGTATAGTATATAAACTAGCAGAAACAGTCAAACCAATCTGTATAGTATATATACTAGCAGAAAGTCAAACCAATCTGTATAGTATATAAACTAGCAGAAACAGTCAAACCAATCTGTATATATACTAGCAGAAACAGTCAAACCAATCAGTATAGTATATACCCTAGCAGAAACAGTCAAACCAATCAGTATAGTATATATACTAGCAGAAACAGTGAAACCAATCTGTATAGTATATATACTAGCAGAAACAGTCAAACCAATCTGTATAGTATATATACTAGCAGAAACAGTCAAACCAATCTGTATAGTATATAAACTAGCAGAAACAGTCAAACCAATCTGTATATATACTAGCAGAAACAGTCAAACCAATCAGTATAGTATATAAACTAGCAGAAACAGTCAAACCAATCAGTATAGTATATATACTAGCAGAAACAGTCAAACCAATCAGTATAGTATATATACGAGCAGAAACAGTCAAACCAATCAGTATAGTATATATACGAGCAGAAACAGTCAAACCAATCAGTATAGTATATATACTAGCAGAAACAGTCAAACCAATCTGTATATATACTAGCAGAAACAGTCAAACCAATCAGTATAGTATATACCCTAGCAGAAACAGTCAAACCAATCTGTATAGTATATAAACTAGCAGAAACAGTCAAACCAATCTGTATATATACTAGCAGAAACAATCAAACCAATCTGTATATATACGAGCAGAAACAGTCAAACCAATCAGTATAGTATATACACTAGCAGAAACAGTCAAACCAATCAGTATAGTATATATAGTAGCAGAAACAGTCAAACCAATCTGTATAGTATATAAACTAGCAGAAACAGTCAAACCAATCTGTATATATACGAGCTGAAACAGTCAAACCAATCAGTATAGTATATACACTAGCAGAAACAGTCAAACCAATCAGTATAGTATATATAGTAGCAGAAACAGTCAAACCAATCTGTATATATACGAGCAGAAACAGTCAAACCAATCAGTATAGTATATATAGTAGCAGAAACAGTCAAACCAATCTGTATAGTATATAAACTAGCAGAAACAGTCAAACCAATCTGTATATATACTAGCAGAAACAGTCAAACCAATCAGTATAGTATATACACTAGCAGAAACAGTCAAACCAATCAGTATAGTATATATACTAGCAGAAACAGTCAAACCAATCTGTATATATACGAGCAGAAACAGTCAAACCAATCAGTATAGTATATATACTAGCAGAAACAGTCAAACCAATCAGTATAGTATATATACTAGCAGAAACAGTCAAACCAATCAGTATAGTATATATACGAGCAGAAACAGTCAAACCAATCAGAATAGTATATAAACTAGCAGAAACAGTCAAACCAATCTGTATAGTATATATACTAGCAGAAACAGTCAAACCAATCAGAATAGTATATAAACTAGCAGAAACAGTCAAACCAATCTGTATATATACGAGCAGAAACAGTCAAACCAATCAGTATAGTATATATACTAGCAGAAACAGTCAAACCAACCAGTATAGTATATATACTAGCAGAAACAGTCAAACCAATCAGTATAGTATATATACGAGCAGAAACAGTCAAACCAATCAGTATAGTATATATACTAGCAGAAACAGTCAAACCAATCAGTATAGTATATATACTAGCAGAAACAGTCAAACCAATCTGTATATTATATATACTAGCAGAAACAGTCAAACCAATCAGTATAGTATATACCCTAGCAGAAACAGTCAAACCAATCAGTATAGTATATACCCTAGCAGAAACAGTCAAACCAATCAGTATAGTATATACCCTAGCAGAAACAGTCAAACCAATCAGTATAGTATATACCCTAGCAGAAACAGTCAAACCAATCAGTATAGTATATACACTAGCAGAAACAGTCAAACCAATCAGTATAGTATATAAACTAGCAGAAACAGTCAAACCAATCTGTATATATATGAGCAGAAACAGTCAAACCAATCTGTATATATACGAGCAGAAACAGTCAAACCAATCAGTATAGTATATAAACTAGCAGAAACAGTCAAACCAATCAGTATAGTATATATACTAGCAGAAACAGTCAAACCAATCTGTATATTATATATACTAGCAGAAACAGTCAAACCAATCTGTATATATACGAGCAGAAACAGTCAAACCAACCAGTATAGTATATATACTAGCAGAAACAGTCAAACCAATCTGTATATTATATAAACTAGCAGAAACAGTCAAACCAATCTGTATATATACGAGCAGAAACAGTCAAACCAATCAGTATAGTATATACACTAGCAGAAACAGTCAAACCAATCAGTATAGTATATATACTAGCAGAAACAGTCAAACCAATCTGTATATTATATAAACTAGCAGAAACAGTCAAACCAATCTGTATATATACGAGCAGAAACAGTCAAACCAATCAGTATAGTATATATACTAGCAGAAACAGTCAAACCAATCTGTATAGTATATAAACTAGCAGAAACAGTCAAACCAATCAGTATAGTATATATACTAGCAGAAACAGTCAAACCAATCTGTATAGTATATATACTAGCAGAAACAGTCAAACCAATCAGTATAGTATATATACTAGCAGAAACAGTCAAACCAATCAGTATAGTATATATACTAGCAGAAACAGTGAAACCAATCTGTATAGTATATAAACTAGCAGAAACAGTCAAACCAATCTGTATAGTATATATACGAGCAGAAACAGTCAAACCAATCTGTATAGTATATAAACTAGCAGAAACAGTCAAACCAATCAGTATAGTATATATACTAGCAGAAACAGTCAAACCAATCAGTATAGTATATATACTAGCAGAAACAGTCAAACCAATCAGTATAGTATATAAACTAGCAGAAACAGTCAAACCAATCTGTATATATACGAGCAGAAACAGTCAAACCAATCAGTATAGTATATATACGAGCAGAAACAGTCAAACCAATCAGTATAGTATATATACGAGCAGAAACAGTCAAACCAATCAGTATAGTATATATACTAGCAGAAACAGTCAAACCAATCTGTATAGTATATAAACTAGCAGAAACAGTCAAACCAATCTGTATATATACTAGCAGAAACAGTCAAACCAATCAGTATAGTATATAAACTAGCAGAAACAGTCAAACCAATCTGTATAGTATATAAACTAGCAGAAACAGTCAAACCAATCTGTATAGTATATAAACTAGCAGAAACAGTCAAACCAATCAGTATAGTATATATACGAGCAGAAACAGTCAAACCAATCAGTATAGTTTATATACGAGCAGAAACAGTCAAACCAATCAGTATAGTATATATACTAGCAGAAACAGTCAAACCAATCTGTATAGTATATATACTAGCAGAAACAGTCAAACCAATCAGTATAGTATATAAACTAGCAGAAACAGTCAAACCAATCTGTATAGTATATAAACAAGCAGAAACAGTCAAACCAATCTGTATAGTATATATACGAGCAGAAACAGTCAAACCAATCAGTATAGTATATAAACTAGCAGAAACAGTCAAACCAATCTGTATAGTATATAAACTAGCAGAAACAGTCAAACCAATCAGTATAGTATATATACTAGCAGAAACAGTCAAACCAATCTGTATAGTATATAAACTAGCAGAAACAGTCAAACCAATCAGTATAGTATATAAACCAGCAGAAACAGTCAAACCAATCTGTATAGTATATAAACTAGCAGAAACAGTCAAACCAATCTGTATATATACGAGCAGAAACAGTCAAACCAATCAGTATAGTATATATACGAGCAGAAACAGTCAAACCAATCAGTATAGTATATATACGAGCAGAAACAGTCAAACCAATCAGTATAGTATATATACTAGCAGAAACAGTCAAACCAATCAGTATAGTATATATACTAGCAGAAACAGTCAAACCAATCTGTATAGTATATATACTAGCAGAAACAGTCAAACCAATCTGTATAGTATATAAACTAGCAGAAACAGTCAAACCAATCAGTATAGTATATATACTAGCAGAAACAGTCAAACCAATCTGTATAGTATATAAACTAGCAGAAACAGTCAAACCAATCTGTATAGTATATATACGAGCAGAAACAGTCAAACCAATCTGTATATATACTAGCAGAAACAATCAAACCAATCTGTATATATACGAGCAGAAACAGTCAAACCAATCTGTATATACACTAGCAGAAACAGTCAAACCAATCAGTATAGTATATATACTAGCAGAAACAGTCAAACCAATCTGTATATATACGAGCAGAAACAGTCAAACCAATCTGTATATACACTAGCAGAAACAGTCAAACCAATCTGTATAGTATATATACTAGCAGAAACAGACAAACCAATCAGTATAGTATATAAACTAGCAGAAACAGTCAAACCAATCAGTATAGTATATAAACTAGCAGAAACAGTCAAACCAATCTGTATAGTATATATACTAGCAGAAACAGTCAAACCAATCTGTATAGTATATATACGAGCAGAAACAGTCAAACCAATCTGTATATATACTAGCAGAAACAATCAAACCAATCTGTATATATACGAGCAGAAACAGTCAAACCAATCTGTATATATACTAGCAGAAACAGTCAAACCAATCTGTATATATACTAGCAGAAACAATCAAACCAATCTGTATATATACGAGCAGAAACAGTCAAACCAATCTGTATATACACTAGCAGAAACAGTCAAACCAATCAGTATATTATATAAACTAGCAGAAACAGTCAAACCAATCTGTATATATACGAGCAGAAACAGTCAAACCAATCTGTATATATACGAGCAGAAACAGTCAAACCAATCAGTATAGTATATAAACTAGCAGAAACAGTCAAACCAATCAGTATAGTATATATACTAGCAGAAACAGTCAAACTAATCAGTATAGTATATATACTAGCAGAAACAGTCAAACCAATCAGTATAGTATATATACTAGCAGAAACAGTCAAACCAATCAGTATAGTATATACACTAGCAGAAACAGTCAAACCAATCTGTATAGTATATAAACTAGCAGAAACAGTCAAACCAATCTGTATATATACGAGCAGAAACAGTCAAACCAATCTGTATATACACTAGCAGAAACAGTCAAACCAATCTGTATAGTATATAAACTAGCAGAAACAGTCAAACCAATCTGTATAGTATATATACTAGCAGAAACAGTCAAACCAATCAGAATAGTATATAAACTAGCAGAAAGAGTCAAACCAATCAGTATAGTATATATACTAGCAGAAACAGTGAAACCAATCTGTATAGTATATATACTAGCAGAAACAGTCAAACCAATCAGTATAGTATATACACTAGCAGAAACAGTCAAACCAATCTGTATAGTATATAAACTAGCAGAAAGAGTCAAACCAATCAGTATAGTATATATACTAGCAGAAACAGTCAAACCAATCTGTATATATACTAGCAGAAACAGTCAAACCAATCAGTATAGTATATATACTAGCAGAAACAGTCAAACCAATCTGTATATATACTAGCAGAAACAGTCAAACCAATCAGTATAGTATATATACTAGCAGAAACAGTCAAACCAATCTGTATAGTATATACACTAGCAGAAACAGTCAAACCAATCTGTATATATACGAGCAGAAACAGTCAAACCAATCAGTATAGTATATAAACTAGCAGAAACAGTCAAACCAATCAGTATAGTATATATACTAGCAGAAACAGTCAAACCAATCTGTATAGTATATAAACTAGCAGAAAGAGTCAAACCAATCAGTATAGTATATAAACTAGCAGAAACAGTCAAACCAATCAGTATAGTATATATACTAGCAGAAACAGTCAAACCAATCTGTATATATACGAGCAGAAACAGTCAAACCAATCAGTATAGTATATAAACTAGCAGAAACAGTCAAACCAATCAGTATAGTATATATACTAGCAGAAACAGTCAAACCAATCAGTATAGTATAGATACTAGCAGAAACAGTCAAACCAATCAGTATAGTATATATACTAGCAGAAACAGTCAAACCAATCAGTATAGTATATACACTAGCAGAAACAGTCAAACCAATCTGTATATATACGAGCAGAAACAGTCAAACCAATCTGTATATATACTAGCAGAAACAGTCAAACCAATCAGTATAGTATATATACTAGCAGAAACAGTGAAACCAATCTGTATAGTATATATACTAGCAGAAACAGTCAAACCAATCAGTATAGTATATACACTAGCAGGAACAGTCAAACCAATCTGTATAGTATATAAACTAGCAGAAAGAGTCAAACCAATCAGTATAGTATATAAACTAGCAGAAACAGTCAAACCAATCAGTATAGTATATATACTAGCAGAAACAGTCAAACTAATCAGTATAGTATATATACTAGCAGAAACAGTCAAACCAATCAGTATAGTATATATACTAGCAGAAACAGACAAACCAATCAGTATAGTATATATACTAGCAGAAACAGTCAAACCAATCAGTATAGTATATATACTAGCAGAAACAGTCAAACCAATCTGTATAGTATATATACTAGCAGAAAGAGTCAAACCAATCAGTATAGTATATATACTAGCAGAAACAGACAAACCAATCAGTATAGTATATATACTAGCAGAAACAGTCAAACCAATCAGTATAGTATATATACTAGCAGAAACAGACAAACCAATCAGTATAGTATATATACTAGCAGAAACAGTCAAACCAATCAGTATAGTATATACACTAGCAGAAACAGTCAAACCAATCTGTATAGTATATAAACTAGCAGAAACAGTCAAACCAATCTGTATATATACTAGCAGAAACAGTCTACACAATCTGTATATACACTAGCAGAAACAGTCAAACCAATCAGTATAGTATATAAACTAGCAGAAACAGTCAAACCAATCTGTATATATACGAGCAGAAACAGTCAAACCAATCAGTATAGTATATATACTAGCAGAAACAGTCAAACCAATCAGTATAGTATATATACTAGCAGAAACAGTCAAACCAATCTGTATATATACTAGCAGAAACAGTCTACACAATCTGTATATACACTAGCAGAAACAGTCAAACCAATCAGTATAGTATATAAACTAGCAGAAACAGTCAAACCAATCTGTATATATACGAGCAGAAACAGTCAAACCAATCAGTATAGTATATACCCTAGCAGAAACAGTCAAACCAATCAGTATAGTATATACACTAGCAGAAACAGTCAAACCAATCAGTATCGTATATAAACTAGCAGAAACAGTCAAACCAATCTGTATATATACGAGCAGAAACAGTCAAACCAATCAGTATAGTATATATACTAGCAGAAACAGTCAAACCAATCAGTATAGTATATATACTAGCAGAAACAGTCAAACCAATCAGTATAGTATATAAACTAGCAGAAACAGTCAAACCAATCTGTATAGTATATATACTAGCAGAAACAGTCAAACCAATCAGTATAGTATATATACGAGCAGAAACAGTCAAACCAATCTGTATAGTATATATACTAGCAGAAACAGTCAAACCAATCAGTATAGTATAGATACGAGCAGAAACAGTCAAACCAATCAGTATAGTATATATACTAGCAGAAACAGTCAAACCAATCAGTATAGTATATACACTAGCAGAAACAGTCAAACCAATCTGTATAGTATATAAACTAGCAGAAACAGTCAAACCAATCTGTATAGTATATATACTAGCAGAAACAGTCAAACCAATCTGTATATATACGAGCAGAAACAGTCAAACCAATCTGTATATATACTAGCAGAAACAGTCAAACCAATCAGTATATATACTAGCAGAAAGTCAAACCAATCAGTATATATACTAGCAGAAACAGTCAAACCAATCTGTATATATACTAGCAGAAACAGTCAAACCAATCAGTATAGTATATAAACTAGCAGAAACAGTCAAACCAATCTGTATATATACGAGCAGAAACAGTCAAACCAATCTGTATATACACTAGCAGAAACAGTCAAACCAATCAGTATAGTATATAAACTAGCAGAAACAGTCAAACCAATCAGTATAGTATATATACTAGCAGAAACAGTCAAACCAATCAGTATAGTATATACCCTAGCAGAAACAGTCAAACCAATCTGTATAGTATATATACTAGCAGAAACAGTCAAACCAATCTGTATAGTATATAAACTAGCAGAAACAGTCAAACCAATCTGTATATACACGAGCAGAAACAGTCAAACCAATCTGTATATATACGAGCAGAAACAGTCAAACCAATCAGTATAGTATATATACTAGCAGAAACAGTCAAACCAATCAGTATAGTATATAAACTAGCAGAAACAGTCAAACCAATCTGTATAGTATATATACTAGCAGAAACAGTCAAACCAATCAGTATAGTATATATACGAGCAGAAACAGTCAAACCAATCTGTATAGTATATATACTAGCAGAAACAGTCAAACCAATCAGTATAGTATATATACGAGCAGAAACAGTCAAACCAATCAGTATAGTATATATACTAGCAGAAACAGTCAAACCAATCAGTATAGTATATACACTAGCAGAAACAGTCAAACCAATCTGTATAGTATATAAACTAGCAGAAACAGTCAAACCAATCTGTATAGTATATATACTAGCAGAAACAGTCAAACCAATCTGTATATATACTAGCAGAAACAGTCAAACCAATCTGTATATATACTAGCAGAAACAGTCAACACAATCTGTATATATACTAGCAGAAACAGTCAAACCAATCTGTATATATACTAGCAGAAACAGTCAAACCAATCTGTATATATACTAGCAGAAACAGTCAAACCAATCTGTATATATACTAGCAGAAACAGTCAAACCAATCTGTATATATACTAGCAGAAACAGTCAAACCAATCTGTATATATACTAGCAGAAACAGTCAAACCAATCAGTATATATACTAGCAGAAACAGTCAAACCAATCTGTATAGTATATATACGAGCAGAAACAGTCAAACCAATCTGTATAGTATATATACTAGCAGAAACAGTCAAACCAATCAGTATAGTATATATACTAGCAGAAACAGTCAAACCAATCAGTATAGTATATACACTAGCAGAAACAGTCAAACCAATCTGTATAGTATATAAACTAGCAGAAACAGTCAAACCAATCAGTATAGTATATAAACTAGCAGAAACAGTCAAACCAATCTGTATATATACGAGCAGAAACAGTCAAACCAATCTGTATATACACTAGCAGAAACAGTCAAACCAATCAGTATAGTATATAAACTAGCAGAAACAGTCAAACCAATCAGTATAGTATATATACTAGCAGAAACAGTCAAACCAATCAGTATAGTATATACCCTAGCAGAAACAGTCAAACCAATCTGTATAGTATATATACTAGCAGAAACAGTCAAACCAATCTGTATAGTATATAAACTAGCAGAAACAGTCAAACCAATCTGTATATACACGAGCAGAAACAGTCAAACCAATCTGTATATATACTAGCAGAAACAGTCAAACCAACCTGTATAGTATATATACTAGCAGAAACAGTCAAACCAATCAGTATAGTATATAAACTAGCAGAAACAGTCAAACCAATCAGTATAGTTTATATACTAGCAGAAACAGTCAAACCAATCTGTATATATACGAGCAGAAACAGTCAAACCAACCAGTATAGTATATATACTGGCAGAAACAGTCAAACCAATCAGTATAGTATATAAACTAGCAGAAACAGTCAAACCAATCTGTATATATACGAGCAGAAACAGTCAAACCAATCAGTATAGTATATACACTAGCAGAAACAGTCAAACCAATCAGTATAGTATATATACTAGCAGAAACAGTCAAACTAATCAGTATAGTATATATACTAGCAGAAACAGTCAAACCAATCTGTATATATACGAGCAGAAACAGTCAAACCAATCTGTATATATACGAGCAGAAACAGTCAAACCAATCAGTATAGTATATACACTAGCAGAAACAGTCAAACCAATCAGTATAGTATATAAACTAGCAGAAACAGTCAAACCAATCTGTATATATACGAGCAGAAACAGTCAAACCAATCAGTATAGTATATACACTAGCAGAAACAGTCAAACCAATCTGTATAGTATATAAACTAGCAGAAACAGTCAAACCAATCTGTATATATACTAGCAGAAACAGTCAAACCAATCAGTATAGTATATACCCTAGCAGAAACAGTCAAACCAATCTGTATATATACGAGCAGAAACAGTCAAACCAATCAGTATAGTATATACCCTAGCAGAAACAGTCAAACCAATCAGTATAGTATATATACTAGCAGAAACAGTCAAACCAATCAGTATAGTATATACACTAGCAGAAACAGTCAAACCAATCAGTATAGTATATAAACTAGCAGAAACAGTCAAACCAATCTGTATAGTATATATACTAGCAGAAACAGTCAAACCAATCTGTATAGTATATAAACTAGCAGAAACAGTCAAACCAATCTGTATATATACTAGCAGAAACAGTCAAACCAATCAGTATAGTATATACCCTAGCAGAAACAGTCAAACCAATCAGTATAGTATATATACTAGCAGAAACAGTGAAACCAATCTGTATAGTATATATACTAGCAGAAACAGTCAAACCAATCTGTATAGTATATATACTAGCAGAAACAGTCAAACCAATCTGTATAGTATATAAACTAGCAGAAACAGTCAAACCAATCTGTATATATACTAGCAGAAACAGTCAAACCAATCAGTATAGTATATAAACTAGCAGAAACAGTCAAACCAATCAGTATAGTATATATACTAGCAGAAACAGTCAAACCAATCAGTATAGTATATATACGAGCAGAAACAGTCAAACCAATCAGTATAGTATATATACGAGCAGAAACAGTCAAACCAATCAGTATAGTATATATACTAGCAGAAACAGTCAAACCAATCTGTATATATACTAGCAGAAACAGTCAAACCAATCAGTATAGTATATACCCTAGCAGAAACAGTCAAACCAATCTGTATAGTATATAAACTAGCAGAAACAGTCAAACCAATCTGTATATATACTAGCAGAAACAATCAAACCAATCTGTATATATACGAGCAGAAACAGTCAAACCAATCAGTATAGTATATACACTAGCAGAAACAGTCAAACCAATCAGTATAGTATATATAGTAGCAGAAACAGTCAAACCAATCTGTATAGTATATAAACTAGCAGAAACAGTCAAACCAATCTGTATATATACGAGCTGAAACAGTCAAACCAATCAGTATAGTATATACACTAGCAGAAACAGTCAAACCAATCAGTATAGTATATATAGTAGCAGAAACAGTCAAACCAATCTGTATATATACGAGCAGAAACAGTCAAACCAATCAGTATAGTATATATAGTAGCAGAAACAGTCAAACCAATCTGTATAGTATATAAACTAGCAGAAACAGTCAAACCAATCTGTATATATACTAGCAGAAACAGTCAAACCAATCAGTATAGTATATACACTAGCAGAAACAGTCAAACCAATCAGTATAGTATATATACTAGCAGAAACAGTCAAACCAATCTGTATAGTATATATACTAGCAGAAACAGTCAAACCAATCAGTATAGTATATACACTAGCAGAAACAGTCAAACCAATCAGTATAGTATATATACTAGCAGAAACAGTCAAACCAATCTGTATAGTATATATACTAGCAGAAACAGTCAAACCAATCAGTATAGTATATATACGAGCTGAAACAGTCAAACCAATCAGTATAGTATATACACTAGCAGAAACAGTCAAACCAATCTGTATAGTATATAAACTAGCAGAAACAGTCAAACCAATCTGTATAGTATATAAACTAGCAGAAACAGTCAAACCAATCAGTATAGTATATACACTAGCAGAAACAGTCAAACCAATCAGTATAGTATATATACTAGCAGAAACAGTCAAACCAATCAGTATAGTATATATACTAGCAGAAACAGTCAAACCAATCAGTATAGTATATACACTAGCAGAAACAGTCAAACCAATCAGTATAGTATATATACTAGCAGAAACAGTCAAACCAATCAGTATAGTATATATACTAGCAGAAACAGTCAAACCAATCAGTATAGTATATATACTAGCAGAAACAGTCAAACCAATCAGTATAGTATATAAACTAGCAGAAACAGTCAAACCAATCAGTATAGTATATATACTAGCAGAAACAGTCAAACCAATCTGTATAGTATATAAACTAGCAGAAACAGTCAAACCAATCAGTATATATACGAGCAGAAACAGTCAAACCAATCAGTATAGTATATATACTAGCAGAAACAGTCAAACCAATCTGTATAGTATATAAACTAGCAGAAACAGTCAAACCAATCAGTATATATACGAGCAGAAACAGTCAAACCAATCAGTATAGTATATATACTAGCAGAAACAGTCAAACCAATCTGTATAGTATATAAACTAGCAGAAACAGTCAAACCAATCAGTATAGTATATACACTAGCAGAAACAGTCAAACCAATCTGTATAGTATATAAACTAGCAGAAACAGTCAAACCAATCAGTATATATACGAGCAGAAACAGTCAAACCAATCAGTATAGTATATATACTAGCAGAAACAGTCAAACCAATCTGTATAGTATATAAACTAGCAGAAACAGTCAAACCAATCAGTATAGTATATACACTAGCAGAAACAGTCAAACCAATCTGTATAGTATATAAACTAGCAGAAACAGTCAAACCAATCAGTATATAAACTAGCAGAAACAGTCAAACCAATCAGTATAGTATATATACGAGCAGAAACAGTCTAACCATTCAGTATAGTATATAAACTAGCAAAAACAGTCAAACCAATCAGTATAGTATATATACTAGCAGAAACAGTCAAACCAATCAGTATAGTATATACACTAGCAGAAACAGTCAAACCAATCAGTATAGTATATAAACTAGCAGAAACAGTCAAACCAATCTGTATAGTATATATACTAGCAGAAAGTCAAACCAATCTGTATAGTATATAAACTAGCAGAAACAGTCAAACCAATCTGTATATATACTAGCAGAAACAGTCAAACCAATCAGTATAGTATATACCCTAGCAGAAACAGTCAAACCAATCAGTATAGTATATATACTAGCAGAAACAGTGAAACCAATCTGTATAGTATATATACTAGCAGAAACAGTCAAACCAATCTGTATAGTATATATACTAGCAGAAACAGTCAAACCAATCTGTATAGTATATAAACTAGCAGAAACAGTCAAACCAATCTGTATATATACTAGCAGAAACAGTCAAACCAATCAGTATAGTATATAAACTAGCAGAAACAGTCAAACCAATCAGTATAGTATATATACTAGCAGAAACAGTCAAACCAATCAGTATAGTATATATACGAGCAGAAACAGTCAAACCAATCAGTATAGTATATATACGAGCAGAAACAGTCAAACCAATCAGTATAGTATATATACTAGCAGAAACAGTCAAACCAATCTGTATATATACTAGCAGAAACAGTCAAACCAATCAGTATAGTATATACCCTAGCAGAAACAGTCAAACCAATCTGTATAGTATATAAACTAGCAGAAACAGTCAAACCAATCTGTATATATACTAGCAGAAACAATCAAACCAATCTGTATATATACGAGCAGAAACAGTCAAACCAATCAGTATAGTATATACACTAGCAGAAACAGTCAAACCAATCAGTATAGTATATATAGTAGCAGAAACAGTCAAACCAATCTGTATAGTATATAAACTAGCAGAAACAGTCAAACCAATCTGTATATATACGAGCTGAAACAGTCAAACCAATCAGTATAGTATATACACTAGCAGAAACAGTCAAACCAATCAGTATAGTATATATAGTAGCAGAAACAGTCAAACCAATCTGTATATATACGAGCAGAAACAGTCAAACCAATCAGTATAGTATATATAGTAGCAGAAACAGTCAAACCAATCTGTATAGTATATAAACTAGCAGAAACAGTCAAACCAATCTGTATATATACTAGCAGAAACAGTCAAACCAATCAGTATAGTATATACACTAGCAGAAACAGTCAAACCAATCAGTATAGTATATATACTAGCAGAAACAGTCAAACCAATCTGTATATATACGAGCAGAAACAGTCAAACCAATCAGTATAGTATATATACTAGCAGAAACAGTCAAACCAATCAGTATAGTATATATACTAGCAGAAACAGTCAAACCAATCAGTATAGTATATATACGAGCAGAAACAGTCAAACCAATCAGAATAGTATATAAACTAGCAGAAACAGTCAAACCAATCTGTATAGTATATATACTAGCAGAAACAGTCAAACCAATCAGAATAGTATATAAACTAGCAGAAACAGTCAAACCAATCTGTATATATACGAGCAGAAACAGTCAAACCAATCAGTATAGTATATATACTAGCAGAAACAGTCAAACCAACCAGTATAGTATATATACTAGCAGAAACAGTCAAACCAATCAGTATAGTATATATACGAGCAGAAACAGTCAAACCAATCAGTATAGTATATATACTAGCAGAAACAGTCAAACCAATCAGTATAGTATATATACTAGCAGAAACAGTCAAACCAATCTGTATATTATATATACTAGCAGAAACAGTCAAACCAATCAGTATAGTATATACCCTAGCAGAAACAGTCAAACCAATCAGTATAGTATATACCCTAGCAGAAACAGTCAAACCAATCAGTATAGTATATACCCTAGCAGAAACAGTCAAACCAATCAGTATAGTATATACCCTAGCAGAAACAGTCAAACCAATCAGTATAGTATATACACTAGCAGAAACAGTCAAACCAATCAGTATAGTATATAAACTAGCAGAAACAGTCAAACCAATCTGTATATATATGAGCAGAAACAGTCAAACCAATCTGTATATATACGAGCAGAAACAGTCAAACCAATCAGTATAGTATATAAACTAGCAGAAACAGTCAAACCAATCAGTATAGTATATATACTAGCAGAAACAGTCAAACCAATCTGTATATTATATATACTAGCAGAAACAGTCAAACCAATCTGTATATATACGAGCAGAAACAGTCAAACCAACCAGTATAGTATATATACTAGCAGAAACAGTCAAACCAATCTGTATATTATATAAACTAGCAGAAACAGTCAAACCAATCTGTATATATACGAGCAGAAACAGTCAAACCAATCAGTATAGTATATACACTAGCAGAAACAGTCAAACCAATCAGTATAGTATATATACTAGCAGAAACAGTCAAACCAATCTGTATATTATATAAAACTAGCAGAAACAGTCAAACCAATCTGTATATATACGAGCAGAAACAGTCAAACCAATCAGTATAGTATATATACTAGCAGAAACAGTCAAACCAATCTGTATAGTATATAAACTAGCAGAAACAGTCAAACCAATCAGTATAGTATATATACTAGCAGAAACAGTCAAACCAATCTGTATAGTATATATACTAGCAGAAACAGTCAAACCAATCAGTATAGTATATATACTAGCAGAAACAGTCAAACCAATCAGTATAGTATATATACTAGCAGAAACAGTGAAACCAATCTGTATAGTATATAAACTAGCAGAAACAGTCAAACCAATCTGTATAGTATATATACGAGCAGAAACAGTCAAACCAATCTGTATAGTATATAAACTAGCAGAAACAGTCAAACCAATCAGTATAGTATATATACTAGCAGAAACAGTCAAACCAATCAGTATAGTATATATACTAGCAGAAACAGTCAAACCAATCAGTATAGTATATAAACTAGCAGAAACAGTCAAACCAATCTGTATATATACGAGCAGAAACAGTCAAACCAATCAGTATAGTATATATACGAGCAGAAACAGTCAAACCAATCAGTATAGTATATATACGAGCAGAAACAGTCAAACCAATCAGTATAGTATATATACTAGCAGAAACAGTCAAACCAATCTGTATAGTATATAAACTAGCAGAAACAGTCAAACCAATCTGTATATATACTAGCAGAAACAGTCAAACCAATCAGTATAGTATATAAACTAGCAGAAACAGTCAAACCAATCTGTATAGTATATAAACTAGCAGAAACAGTCAAACCAATCTGTATAGTATATAAACTAGCAGAAACAGTCAAACCAATCAGTATAGTATATATACGAGCAGAAACAGTCAAACCAATCAGTATAGTTTATATACGAGCAGAAACAGTCAAACCAATCAGTATAGTATATATACTAGCAGAAACAGTCAAACCAATCTGTATAGTATATATACTAGCAGAAACAGTCAAACCAATCAGTATAGTATATAAACTAGCAGAAACAGTCAAACCAATCTGTATAGTATATAAACTAGCAGAAACAGTCAAACCAATCTGTATAGTATATATACGAGCAGAAACAGTCAAACCAATCAGTATAGTATATAAACTAGCAGAAACAGTCAAACCAATCTGTATAGTATATAAACTAGCAGAAACAGTCAAACCAATCAGTATAGTATATATACTAGCAGAAACAGTCAAACCAATCTGTATAGTATATAAACTAGCAGAAACAGTCAAACCAATCAGTATAGTATATAAACCAGCAGAAACAGTCAAACCAATCTGTATAGTATATAAACTAGCAGAAACAGTCAAACCAATCTGTATATATACGAGCAGAAACAGTCAAACCAATCAGTATAGTATATATACGAGCAGAAACAGTCAAACCAATCAGTATAGTATATATACGAGCAGAAACAGTCAAACCAATCAGTATAGTATATATACTAGCAGAAACAGTCAAACCAATCAGTATAGTATATATACTAGCAGAAACAGTCAAACCAATCTGTATAGTATATATACTAGCAGAAACAGTCAAACCAATCTGTATAGTATATAAACTAGCAGAAACAGTCAAACCAATCAGTATAGTATATATACTAGCAGAAACAGTCAAACCAATCTGTATAGTATATAAACTAGCAGAAACAGTCAAACCAATCTGTATAGTATATATACGAGCAGAAACAGTCAAACCAATCTGTATATATACTAGCAGAAACAATCAAACCAATCTGTATATATACGAGCAGAAACAGTCAAACCAATCTGTATATACACTAGCAGAAACAGTCAAACCAATCAGTATAGTATATATACTAGCAGAAACAGTCAAACCAATCTGTATATATACGAGCAGAAACAGTCAAACCAATCTGTATATACACTAGCAGAAACAGTCAAACCAATCTGTATAGTATATATACTAGCAGAAACAGACAAACCAATCAGTATAGTATATAAACTAGCAGAAACAGTCAAACCAATCAGTATAGTATATAAACTAGCAGAAACAGTCAAACCAATCTGTATAGTATATATACTAGCAGAAACAGTCAAACCAATCTGTATAGTATATATACGAGCAGAAACAGTCAAACCAATCTGTATATATACTAGCAGAAACAATCAAACCAATCTGTATATATACGAGCAGAAACAGTCAAACCAATCTGTATATATACTAGCAGAAACAGTCAAACCAATCTGTATATATACTAGCAGAAACAATCAAACCAATCTGTATATATACGAGCAGAAACAGTCAAACCAATCTGTATATACACTAGCAGAAACAGTCAAACCAATCAGTATATTATATAAACTAGCAGAAACAGTCAAACCAATCTGTATATATACGAGGAGAAACAGTCAAACCAATCTGTATATATACGAGCAGAAACAGTCAAACCAATCAGTATAGTATATAAACTAGCAGAAACAGTCAAACCAATCAGTATAGTATATATACTAGCAGAAACAGTCAAACTAATCAGTATAGTATATATACTAGCAGAAACAGTCAAACCAATCAGTATAGTATATATACTAGCAGAAACAGTCAAACCAATCAGTATAGTATATACACTAGCAGAAACAGTCAAACCAATCTGTATAGTATATAAACTAGCAGAAACAGTCAAACCAATCTGTATATATACGAGCAGAAACAGTCAAACCAATCTGTATATACACTAGCAGAAACAGTCAAACCAATCTGTATAGTATATAAACTAGCAGAAACAGTCAAACCAATCTGTATAGTATATATACTAGCAGAAACAGTCAAACCAATCAGTATAGTATATAAACTAGCAGAAAGAGTCAAACCAATCAGTATAGTATATATACTAGCAGAAACAGTGAAACCAATCTGTATAGTATATATACTAGCAGAAACAGTCAAACCAATCAGTATAGTATATACACTAGCAGAAACAGTCAAACCAATCTGTATAGTATATAAACTAGCAGAAAGAGTCAAACCAATCAGTATAGTATATATACTAGCAGAAACAGTCAAACCAATCTGTATATATACTAGCAGAAACAGTCAAACCAATCAGTATAGTATATATACTAGCAGAAACAGTCAAACCAATCTGTATATATACTAGCAGAAACAGTCAAACCAATCAGTATAGTATATATACTAGCAGAAACAGTCAAACCAATCTGTATAGTATATACACTAGCAGAAACAGTCAAACCAATCTGTATATATACGAGCAGAAACAGTCAAACCAATCAGTATAGTATATAAACTAGCAGAAACAGTCAAACCAATCAGTATAGTATATATACTAGCAGAAACAGTCAAACCAATCTGTATAGTATATAAACTAGCAGAAAGAGTCAAACCAATCAGTATAGTATATAAACTAGCAGAAACAGTCAAACCAATCAGTATAGTATATATACTAGCAGAAACAGTCAAACCAATCTGTATATATACGAGCAGAAACAGTCAAACCAATCAGTATAGTATATAAACTAGCAGAAACAGTCAAACCAATCAGTATAGTATATATACTAGCAGAAACAGTCAAACCAATCAGTATAGTATAGATACTAGCAGAAACAGTCAAACCAATCAGTATAGTATATATACTAGCAGAAACAGTCAAACCAATCAGTATAGTATATACACTAGCAGAAACAGTCAAACCAATCTGTATATATACGAGCAGAAACAGTCAAACCAATCTGTATATATACTAGCAGAAACAGTCAAACCAATCAGTATAGTATATATACTAGCAGAAACAGTGAAACCAATCTGTATAGTATATATACTAGCAGAAACAGTCAAACCAATCAGTATAGTATATACACTAGCAGGAACAGTCAAACCAATCTGTATAGTATATAAACTAGCAGAAAGAGTCAAACCAATCAGTATAGTATATAAACTAGCAGAAACAGTCAAACCAATCAGTATAGTATATATACTAGCAGAAACAGTCAAACTAATCAGTATAGTATATATACTAGCAGAAACAGTCAAACCAATCAGTATAGTATATATACTAGCAGAAACAGACAAACCAATCAGTATAGTATATATACTAGCAGAAACAGTCAAACCAATCAGTATAGTATATATACTAGCAGAAACAGTCAAACTAATCAGTATAGTATATATACTAGCAGAAACAGTCAAACCAATCAGTATAGTATATATACTAGCAGAAACAGACAAACCAATCAGTATAGTATATATACTAGCAGAAACAGTCAAACCAATCAGTATAGTATATATACTAGCAGAAACAGTCAAACCAATCTGTATAGTATATATACTAGCAGAAAGAGTCAAACCAATCAGTATAGTATATATACTAGCAGAAACAGACAAACCAATCAGTATAGTATATATACTAGCAGAAACAGTCAAACCAATCAGTATAGTATATATACTAGCAGAAACAGACAAACCAATCAGTATAGTATATATACTAGCAGAAACAGTCAAACCAATCAGTATAGTATATACACTAGCAGAAACAGTCAAACCAATCTGTATAGTATATAAACTAGCAGAAACAGTCAAACCAATCTGTATATATACTAGCAGAAACAGTCTACACAATCTGTATATACACTAGCAGAAACAGTCAAACCAATCAGTATAGTATATAAACTAGCAGAAACAGTCAAACCAATCTGTATATATACGAGCAGAAACAGTCAAACCAATCAGTATAGTATATATACTAGCAGAAACAGTCAAACCAATCAGTATAGTATATATACTAGCAGAAACAGTCAAACCAATCTGTATATATACTAGCAGAAACAGTCTACACAATCTGTATATACACTAGCAGAAACAGTCAAACCAATCAGTATAGTATATAAACTAGCAGAAACAGTCAAACCAATCTGTATATATACGAGCAGAAACAGTCAAACCAATCAGTATAGTATATACCCTAGCAGAAACAGTCAAACCAATCAGTATAGTATATACACTAGCAGAAACAGTCAAACCAATCAGTATCGTATATAAACTAGCAGAAACAGTCAAACCAATCTGTATATATACGAGCAGAAACAGTCAAACCAATCAGTATAGTATATATACTAGCAGAAACAGTCAAACCAATCAGTATAGTATATATACTAGCAGAAACAGTCAAACCAATCAGTATAGTATATAAACTAGCAGAAACAGTCAAACCAATCTGTATAGTATATATACTAGCAGAAACAGTCAAACCAATCAGTATAGTATATATACGAGCAGAAACAGTCAAACCAATCTGTATAGTATATATACTAGCAGAAACAGTCAAACCAATCAGTATAGTATAGATACGAGCAGAAACAGTCAAACCAATCAGTATAGTATATATACTAGCAGAAACAGTCAAACCAATCAGTATAGTATATACACTAGCAGAAACAGTCAAACCAATCTGTATAGTATATAAACTAGCAGAAACAGTCAAACCAATCTGTATAGTATATATACTAGCAGAAACAGTCAAACCAATCTGTATATATACGAGCAGAAACAGTCAAACCAATCTGTATATATACTAGCAGAAACAGTCAAACCAATCAGTATATATACTAGCAGAAACAGTCAAACCAATCAGTATATATACTAGCAGAAACAGTCAAACCAATCTGTATATATACTAGCAGAAACAGTCAAACCAATCAGTATAGTATATAAACTAGCAGAAACAGTCAAACCAATCTGTATATATACGAGCAGAAACAGTCAAACCAATCTGTATATACACTAGCAGAAACAGTCAAACCAATCAGTATAGTATATAAACTAGCAGAAACAGTCAAACCAATCAGTATAGTATATATACTAGCAGAAACAGTCAAACCAATCAGTATAGTATATACCCTAGCAGAAACAGTCAAACCAATCTGTATAGTATATATACTAGCAGAAACAGTCAAACCAATCTGTATAGTATATAAACTAGCAGAAACAGTCAAACCAATCTGTATATACACGAGCAGAAACAGTCAAACCAATCTGTATATATACGAGCAGAAACAGTCAAACCAATCAGTATAGTATATATACTAGCAGAAACAGTCAAACCAATCAGTATAGTATATAAACTAGCAGAAACAGTCAAACCAATCTGTATAGTATATATACTAGCAGAAACAGTCAAACCAATCAGTATAGTATATATACGAGCAGAAACAGTCAAACCAATCTGTATAGTATATATACTAGCAGAAACAGTCAAACCAATCAGTATAGTATATATACGAGCAGAAACAGTCAAACCAATCAGTATAGTATATATACTAGCAGAAACAGTCAAACCAATCAGTATAGTATATACACTAGCAGAAACAGTCAAACCAATCTGTATAGTATATAAACTAGCAGAAACAGTCAAACCAATCTGTATAGTATATATACTAGCAGAAACAGTCAAACCAATCTGTATATATACTAGCAGAAACAGTCAAACCAATCTGTATATATACTAGCAGAAACAGTCAACACAATCTGTATATATACTAGCAGAAACAGTCAAACCAATCTGTATATATACTAGCAGAAACAGTCAAACCAATCTGTATATATACTAGCAGAAACAGTCAAACCAATCTGTATATATACTAGCAGAAACAGTCAAACCAATCTGTATATATACTAGCAGAAACAGTCAAACCAATCTGTATATATACTAGCAGAAACAGTCAAACCAATCAGTATATATACTAGCAGAAACAGTCAAACCAATCTGTATAGTATATATACGAGCAGAAACAGTCAAACCAATCTGTATAGTATATATACTAGCAGAAACAGTCAAACCAATCAGTATAGTATATATACTAGCAGAAACAGTCAAACCAATCAGTATAGTATATACACTAGCAGAAACAGTCAAACCAATCTGTATAGTATATAAACTAGCAGAAACAGTCAAACCAATCAGTATAGTATATAAACTAGCAGAAACAGTCAAACCAATCTGTATATATACGAGCAGAAACAGTCAAACCAATCTGTATATACACTAGCAGAAACAGTCAAACCAATCAGTATAGTATATAAACTAGCAGAAACAGTCAAACCAATCAGTATAGTATATATACTAGCAGAAACAGTCAAACCAATCAGTATAGTATATACCCTAGCAGAAACAGTCAAACCAATCTGTATAGTATATATACTAGCAGAAACAGTCAAACCAATCTGTATAGTATATAAACTAGCAGAAACAGTCAAACCAATCTGTATATACACGAGCAGAAACAGTCAAACCAATCTGTATATATACTAGCAGAAACAGTCAAACCAACCTGTATAGTATATATACTAGCAGAAACAGTCAAACCAATCAGTATAGTATATAAACTAGCAGAAACAGTCAAACCAATCAGTATAGTTTATATACTAGCAGAAACAGTCAAACCAATCTGTATATATACGAGCAGAAACAGTCAAACCAACCAGTATAGTATATATACTGGCAGAAACAGTCAAACCAATCAGTATAGTATATAAACTAGCAGAAACAGTCAAACCAATCTGTATATATACGAGCAGAAACAGTCAAACCAATCAGTATAGTATATACACTAGCAGAAACAGTCAAACCAATCAGTATAGTATATATACTAGCAGAAACAGTCAAACTAATCAGTATAGTATATATACTAGCAGAAACAGTCAAACCAATCTGTATATATACGAGCAGAAACAGTCAAAGCAATCTGTATATATACGAGCAGAAACAGTCAAACCAATCAGTATAGTATATACACTAGCAGAAACAGTCAAACCAATCAGTATAGTATATAAACTAGCAGAAACAGTCAAACCAATCTGTATATATACGAGCAGAAACAGTCAAACCAATCAGTATAGTATATACACTAGCAGAAACAGTCAAACCAATCTGTATAGTATATAAACTAGCAGAAACAGTCAAACCAATCTGTATATATACTAGCAGAAACAGTCAAACCAATCAGTATAGTATATACCCTAGCAGAAACAGTCAAACCAATCTGTATATATACGAGCAGAAACAGTCAAACCAATCAGTATAGTATATACCCTAGCAGAAACAGTCAAACCAATCAGTATAGTATATATACTAGCAGAAACAGTCAAACCAATCAGTATAGTATATACACTAGCAGAAACAGTCAAACCAATCAGTATAGTATATAAACTAGCAGAAACAGTCAAACCAATCTGTATAGTATATATACTAGCAGAAACAGTCAAACCAATCTGTATAGTATATAAACTAGCAGAAACAGTCAAACCAATCTGTATATATACTAGCAGAAACAGTCAAACCAATCAGTATAGTATATACCCTAGCAGAAACAGTCAAACCAATCAGTATAGTATATATACTAGCAGAAACAGTGAAACCAATCTGTATAGTATATATACTAGCAGAAACAGTCAAACCAATCTGTATAGTATATATACTAGCAGAAACAGTCAAACCAATCTGTATAGTATATAAACTAGCAGAAACAGTCAAACCAATCTGTATATATACTAGCAGAAACAGTCAAACCAATCAGTATAGTATATAAACTAGCAGAAACAGTCAAACCAATCAGTATAGTATATATACTAGCAGAAACAGTCAAACCAATCAGTATAGTATATATACGAGCAGAAACAGTCAAACCAATCAGTATAGTATATATACGAGCAGAAACAGTCAAACCAATCAGTATAGTATATATACTAGCAGAAACAGTCAAACCAATCTGTATATATACTAGCAGAAACAGTCAAACCAATCAGTATAGTATATACCCTAGCAGAAACAGTCAAACCAATCTGTATAGTATATAAACTAGCAGAAACAGTCAAACCAATCTGTATATATACTAGCAGAAACAATCAAACCAATCTGTATATATACGAGCAGAAACAGTCAAACCAATCAGTATAGTATATACACTAGCAGAAACAGTCAAACCAATCAGTATAGTATATATAGTAGCAGAAACAGTCAAACCAATCTGTATAGTATATAAACTAGCAGAAACAGTCAAACCAATCTGTATATATACGAGCTGAAACAGTCAAACCAATCAGTATAGTATATACACTAGCAGAAACAGTCAAACCAATCAGTATAGTATATATAGTAGCAGAAACAGTCAAACCAATCTGTATATATACGAGCAGAAACAGTCAAACCAATCAGTATAGTATATATAGTAGCAGAAACAGTCAAACCAATCTGTATAGTATATAAACTAGCAGAAACAGTCAAACCAATCAGTATATAAACTAGCAGAAACAGTCAAACCAATCAGTATAGTATATATACGAGCAGAAACAGTCTAACCATTCAGTATAGTATATAAACTAGCAAAAACAGTCAAACCAATCAGTATAGTATATATACTAGCAGAAACAGTCAAACCAATCTGTATATATACTAGCAGAAACAGTCAAACCAATCTGTATAGTATATAAACTAGCAGAAACAGTCAAACCAATCAGTATATATACTAGCAGAAACAGTCAAACCAATCTGTATAGTATATATACTAGCAGAAACAGTCAAACCAATCAGTATATATACTAGCAGAAACAGTCTACACAATCTGTATACATATATATACTAGCAGAAACAGTCAAACCAATCTGTATATATACTAGCAGAAACAGTCAAACCAATCTGTATATATACTATCAGAAACAGTCTACACAATCTGTATACATGTATATACTAGCAGAAACAGTCAAACCAATCTGTATATATACTATCAGAAACAGTCTACACAATCTGTATACATGTATATACTAGCAGAAACGGTCAAACCAATCTGTATATATACTAGCAGAAACAGTCTACACAATCTGTATACATGTATATACTAGCAGAAACAGTCAAACCAATCTGTATATATACTAGCAGAAACAGTCAAACCAATCTGTATATATACTATCAGAAACAGTCTACACAATCTGTATACATGTATATACTAGCAGAAACAGTCAAACCAATCTGTATATATACTAGCAGAAACAGTCAAACCAATTTGTATATATACTAGCAGAAACAGTCAAACCAATCTGTATATATACTAGCAGAAACAGTCAAACCAATCTGTATATATACTAGCAGAAACAGTCAAACCAATCTGTATATATACTAGCAGAAACAGTCAAACCAATCTGTATATATACTAGCAGAAACAGTCAAACCAATCTGTATATATACTAGCAGAAACAGTCTACACAATCTGCAAACATGTATATACTAGCAGACACAGTCAAACCAATCTGTATATATACTAGCAGAAACAGTCAAACCAATCTGTATATATATACTATCAGAAACAGTCTACACAATCTGTATACATGCATATACTAGCAGAAACAGTCAAACCAATCTGTATATATACTAGCAGAAACAGTCTACACAATCTGTATACATGTATATACTAGCAGAAACAGTCAAACCAATCTGTATATATACTAGCAGAAACAGTCAGACCAATCTGTATATATACTATCAAAAACAGTCTACACAATCTGTATACATGTATATACTAGCAGAAACAGTCAAACCAATCTGTATATATACTAGCAGAAACAGTCTACACAATCTGTATACATGTATATACTAGCAGAAACAGTCAAACCAATCTGTATATATACTAGCAGAAACAGTCAAACCAATCTGTATATATACTATCAGAAACAGTCTACACAATCTGTATACATGTATATACTAGCAGAAACAGTCAAACCAATCTGTATATATACTAGCAGAAACAGTCTACACAATCTGTATACATGTATATACTAGCAGAAACAGTCAAACCAATTTGTATATATACTAGCAGAAACAGTCAAACCAATCTGTATATATACTATCAGAAACAGTCTACACAATCTGTATACATGTATATACTAGCAGAAACAGTCAAACCAATCTGTATATATACTAGCAGAAACAGTCTACACAATCTGTATACATGTATATACTAGCAGAAACAGTCAAACCAATCTGTATATATACTAGCAGAAACAGTCAAACCAATCTGTATATATACTAGCAGAAACAGTCAAACCAATCTGTATATATACTAGCAGAAACAGTCAAACCAATCTGTATATATACTAGCACAAACAGTCAAACCAATCTGTATATATACTAGCAGAAACAGTCTACACAATCTGTATATATACTAGCAGAAACAGTCTACACAATCTGCATACATGTATATACTAGCAGAAACAGTCAAACCAATCTGTATATATACTAGCAGAAACAGTCAAACCAATCTGTATATATACTAGCAGAAACAGTCAAACCAATCTGTATATATACTAGCAGAAACAGTCAAACCAATCTGTATATATACTAGCAGAAACAGTCAAACCAATCTGTATATATACTAGCAGAAACAGTCAAACCAATCTGTATATATACTAGCAGAAACAGTCAAACCAATCTGTATATATACTAGCAGAAACAGTCAAACCAATCTGTATATATACTAGCAGAAACAGACTAACCAATCTGTGTATACACTAGCAGAAACAGTCAAACCAATCTATATATATAGTAGCAGAAACAGTCAAAGCAATCTGTATATATACTAGCAGAAACAGACAAACCTATCTGTGTATACACTAGCAGAAAAACAGAGTAACATATCTGTATATATACTAGCAGAAACACGTGACCAATCTATATATATACTAGCAAAGAATTTTTTTTCGAAAAATGTTAAATTTATTTTTTATTTAAAAAAAGTGTTAGGTAAAGGGTTAACCCTTTACCTAACGTAACGGCCAAAACCGGCCAGCGCTATTCTCAAAAATCGCCAATTAATTTTCATTATTTTTTTCGTTTTTTGTCTCAAAAACCTAGGTTATGACCCCTCGTTGGAACGAGCTCGTTCCAACGAGGGGTCATAACCTATGTTTGTGAGACAAAAAATGAAAAAAATTAGTTATGCAAGAATTATTTTTGCAAGTGTCGTCTGCTTTTCAGGTTAGGTAAAGGGTTAAAAAGTGAATTTTTGTTTTAGTAGAAGACAATAAATTGCAAGCGCCACCTAGTACTCATTTTAGATAAATGGTTAATAATCCTGTTGTGTATAAATATTTCCTTACCTTCCATCATCTCGTTCCATCTCTAAAGTATATGATAACATTTCTAGATTTCTTCCTTCACCCCACTTCAATTTAAGACTATTTGGAGCAGCAGTTATGCATTCCATCCTTGGAGGTTTAGGAGGCAATGCCCTGGTGGTTACTTTAACAATTGAACTGAATGGTCCCTCTCCAACTGAATTCACAGCCTGTATTCTCAGTCTGTAATGAGATAAATACAGTAAAACAAACTTGATTAGGCCTAAATAAGTTAAAAGTCTGTTTCTCAGGCCCTCTAACATGGTCATTTTGGCTGCTGCATGCCTTCTTTTTATAATCAACGCAAACTTAAAACCAGAGGCTCAGATGAGCTTAAACACTCACCTGGCTCAAGTTGTCAAATGAGATAAGTGTCAGTAAGTGATGGACAGTAAGAGCAATGTTTTTGACAAAATCAAAAGCAATTCTTTTGGCCATTCATTTCTGCTGGTCCAAGAAAACCTTCCAAGACAAAAACAAAGCTCCGAGGTCTCAAAGGAGTGTCCATACATATTTTTTTGGTTTGTTTTTAACCCTTTACCCAACATGAAAAGCAGACGACACTTGCAAAAAAAAATTCCTGAATAACTATTTTTTTTTCAATTTTTGTCTCAAAAACATAGGCTATGACCCCTCTTTGGAATGAGCTCGGCGTGCTCGTTCCAAGGAGGGGTCATACCCTATGTTTTTGAGACAAAAAATGAAAAATTAATGAAGACAAGGGCAACGCCCCCGGTCCCCCGACCAAGATGGCAAATTCAAGGGAGCTGTTAGGATGCAATTTGTTCGCAGAGCATGGCCATTTTTTAACTTGACCTGTATTTCCAACCAATTAAACCACATACTTAGTTTCGTTTCAATCAAATGATCCAAAGTAAAGTTATCATCCGAACACAAAAACCGTATTTTCTAAGTCGAAAAAGGGGAATAAATCCAGTAAAAATCAGTGGAGCGTGCCCATTTTCGAACTTGACCTGCATTTCCACCCAAATAAGCGGCAATCTAAATTTCGTTTCAATCAAATGATCCTACCTAAAGTTATCATCCGGACAACACAAAAACTGTATTTTTTAAGTCGAAAAAGGGGAATAAATCCAGTAGAAATCAGTGGAGCGTGCCCATTTTCGAACTTGACCTGCATTTCCACCCAAGTAAGACACATACCAAATTTAGTTTCAGTAAAATCATCCAAACTAAAGTTATCATCCGGACAAGGGTGTGATGGACGGATGGACGCACGGACACATGCACGGACAGACGGACGGACGGACACTGCTGATTACAATAGTCCCCCAAAGGGTCGGGGGACAATTAATTAGCGATTTTTTATGAATAGCGCTGGCCGTTTTTTGCCGTTACGTTGGGTAAAGGGTTAACTTCTGTGGGTCTCTCTACTCCACCCCCAGAAAGGAACCAAAATGGGCATCGTCAAACAGGAAGCCCAAATTTTGACCTATTGAGGTCCTTTGAAAAAACTTGAATCTGCAACACTAAAGTAAGTTCCATACCAGAAATAAAAGCATTATTTGGAGTGGTTTATGATTTTTAAGCCTTTAGCCAACGAATCGACCACATCTACCTCACGTAATATGCAAATTCAGCAGCAAAGCTCATTATTTATTTATTTATTGGTGTTTAAGGTCACATAAAAGCTCATTTTAATGAGAGGTCACATGATATGGTTTTGTTAAAATTTTTTGGAAAATTTAAAAACAGTATATGTAAAATAATAAATTTTGATTTTGTCTGCGTTAACCCTTTACCCAACGAATCGCCGGCATCCGCCCGCGTAATATGCAAATTCCGCGACTGAATAAATATTAATTTTCGAAAAATTTCAACAAAACCATATCATGTAACCCCTCTTTGGAATGAGCTCGTCGAGCTCGTTCCAAAGAGTGGTCACATGATATGGTTTTGTTGAAATGTTTTGAAAAAATTAAAAAAATGGTATTTAAAGTAATAAATTTTGAAATAGTCTGCATTGGGTAAAAGGTTAAAGCATGTCAAGCTTATGGGCCATTATCCCCATTGCAAATGGCACTCTAACTTTTGGGGAAAAATCAGAAAAGTAAACTCCACCAAGATGCTTTGAACCAAATTAGTTTAGACATGGCCCAAAGGTTCTAACAAAAATTACTCAGTTGATGGAGCACAAGAAAGAGAATGACTCGACATTTTCCCACTTCCAACAGTGTTAAAATGTGCCTTCCCATACAACACCCCAGGAGAAACCCAATAACAATTTTTTTTGGCCCATCTGATTCCATTCGTCCTTAGGAAGCAGCATAGCAAAAAACAATATTCTGGTCTGTTTTGAAATATGCGCATTTGAATTATTTTCTATTTTTAGCTCCTGGGATTTCCACAGGACTGTGAAAATTGGGGGGGGGGGGGAGGGGGGAGGAGGGGGGGGGAGGCTTCAATCAAGTACTTATGACCCAATTATCCTACATGGCAAATGTCATTCAAATAGCTCATCGGTTCTTGAAATACAAATTTTGGGTGGGATCCAAAATAGGCATGTTCCAACAGAGAGCCCAAACACTGACCTACCAACTTGTCTTGAACAAATTTTAATCTTCACCACCAAGTTCCATATCAAATATCAAAACATTCTCTGTGGTGGCTCATGAGAAGAAGAGTTTTAAATATTTTTTGGCTTTTTGGACATCAATCCTTTTACCCAATGAATCGGCTGCATCCGCCTGCATAATATGCAAATTCAGCAGTTGAAAAAATATTATTTTTCAAAAAATTTCAACAAAACCGTATCATGTGACCCCTCGTTGGAACGAGCTCGTTGAGCAAGTTCCAAAGAGTGGTCACATGATATGGTTTTTTTGCTGAAATTTTTTGAAAAATTTCAAAAAATGATATTTAAAATAATAAATTTTGATATCGTCCGCATTGGGTAAAGGGTTAACCCCAGCCCAAAGATGGCAGCAGCTTTACTTGAATAAAGTATAAAGGGTATACTCAGGTGCGCAGTAGCTCAGTAGGGAGAGATGCAGACTGCAAGCTGAAAGGTCCTCAGTTTGAATCCCACCTGCGGCAACTACGTTGAGTCCTTGGGCAAGATACTTCACCCACATTGCCCATGTGGGGGCATGGTGGCGCGGTGTACTAAGGCATACTGCACGTCGATGGTGCACTTGTCTTCAACCAATGCTAACCCTGCTTGTGTGGAGTTGGTATGTTGGGAAGCTGACAGTTGCTCGATGGTTCTCTCCGGGTACTCCGGCTTCCTCCACCCGTGAAACTGTCATGGTCATGCTTAGCCATTGTGCAGACATATGTGACCTTAAACACCATTAAATAAATAAATAGGGTATGCTCCAAAGATGGTTTGTGCCACATATGTAGAAAAGTTTCAAAAATTAGTTGATGAAGTATAAGAAAGATGATGACTCAGAATTTTCCTATTATGAACAGTGTTAAAATGGGCATCCCCATATGGCATCCCATTACAAAACTGATAGCAATTTTTGGGGTCGTCTGATTTCACTGTACCTAAGGAAGCTCCATACCAAAAAACTACATTCTGGTCCATGCAGTTTTTGAAATATATAAATTTTATAGTAAATTTCCTTTCTTATTATACCTACCGCAATTGTTTACTACAGGCTTGCGCTACAGTGGAAGAACCTAACTCAGACGTTCAGACGACCGGAAATAAGACGAACAACCACCAGCCCGGCGTTGACATCCTGAGCAAGCAGTAGAAGATCCCGAGCCAATTCGTACATTGGAACCGAGTGCGTGCTGACCTGGTTCCGAATGTAAGCAACCACTGTCGAATTGTCGAACAACAGAAGGACCTGACGATTCGACAGGTGAGGGATCCACTGTCTGAAACTCAGAAGAAGAGCAAGAAGCTCCTTCTGGTTGATGTGTAGAGATGCCCGATCCTGGTCCCACATCCTGTGAAGGGAAAGACCTAGAGGATCCAACGTCGCACCCCATCCGAGATCTCTGGCATCTGCCGTAAGAACGCGATCGGACGTGGGTAAGTCCAACAGGACACCCTGCGTGATCCACTGAACATTCGTCCAGTGGAGAAGGTGAGGATGAAGAGATTCTGGTAACTGAAACATCAAATCCAGAGAATCGACATTCGGCCTCCAACGACTGAGCAGAAAGTGTTGGAGAGGTATGACATGCAGCCGACCTAGAGGAATGAGATTTGTCACCGAACTGCAGAGACCGAGCAGCCGAAGAATACCCCGTGCTGTTGTGGATGTGGACTGGGACAAAGTCAGAGCAAAAGCTGATAGAATCACAACCCTGGCCTGGGGAACCGCCACCATATTGAAATGAGTGCGGAAGGACATCCCCAGATGACAAAACGACTGAGAAGGGACGAGATCCGACTTCTCCTGGTTGACTCTGAATCCTAGCGATGTGAGCAAGCTCAACAGAGTGTCGACATCCAACTCCAGTAAGGCAGCATTGTAATGCCTCTGGAGGATACCGTCTAGATATGCCAAAGTAGTCACCCTGGACTGTGTGCGCTGGAAGGTCCAAGGAGCCAGGTTGAGGCCGAAAGGCATGGCCTTCAACTGGTAAACTCACCCCAGAAAAGCGAACCTGAGATACTTCTGTGACACCCGATGAATCGGAATGTGAAAGTAAGCGTCTCGCAGGTTGATGCTGGAAGCGAAATCTCCCTGGTGAATAGAACGGCGGACTGACCTGAAAGTCTCCAATCTGAACTTGGGAGCAATGATAGACTGGTTCAGGATACTCAGATCGATAACCGGTCGGAGAATGTTCTTGATGACCCCGAACGCCCCCTTGGTCAGAAGATTGTCTATCTCTGTGGACAAAAGCTCCCGACGTAAAACGTCTGAAGGAACTGTGGTTGGAAGAGGCACTCTGGACAGAGTGGGTGCCTTTGGAAGGATATTCACAGCCCGGACCGAACAACATCTAACACCGAAGGATCGGATGTGATGGTGGCCCAACGGTCTGCGAACTCTGCTATCCTTCTTCCAATCTGGAACGAATCGAGGTGAGGACAATCAGTTCGAGCCCCGATGAGGGACGCGAGAGGAGAAACCACCTCCTCTACTGAATGAAGAATCCTGAGACTTCCCTCTAGCCTGCCGACGCTTACCATTACCCCGTGAGTAAGAAGTAGAAGCGGTGGCAGAAGGATCAGCCCTTTGCTTCGCAGAGGAAGCAGAAGCGTACTTGTTAGACTTTGAACGGTCCCTGCCTCCCCTACAAGGCTGATCAAGCTGACGAAGCAGCAGCTGATCTTTGGAATTACGTAAGATGTCATCCCGGACCATCGAGATGGAACCCATGGAACAGTAGCGGACCTGCCAAAGAAACAGATTGAAGAGCAGCGTGCTGCCCCCAGGAAGGGATCAGCCTGTGTCCAGCACAGAGTCCCTTCAAACTAGTTCCAAAATAGCCGTGTCACAGGCATGCGTGTGAGTAAGATGCATGAGCACCTTGGACAGCACACGCAAAGGAGCCTGTAGATCGTCAAACCTATCTGGAGGCAGATAGGCAGCTAAGGCAGAGACGATGTGATCGGAGAGAGAAAGCATACCCAGCATTCCTCTCGATAAGCCCAACATGCACTCCAGAGTCGTCATAGGAATGACGGCAGACTTGGCTTGGAAAGCCCGAGGGAATTGGAGTCCTGATCCAAAACCGTCAAAGTCTGGCAGACTGACGGATTGGCGAAATCGTAGTAACGATAATGCACCAGAGGCAAAAAGGTGTCAACCCTGGTGAAGAATGGAGCCTTCATAGCCTTGGAACTCAGCTTAGAGTCCAAGGCTAAAAATGCTTCAACCACCTGTACTGACTGGCACGGTCGAAGACGCCGAGAAGCAGGTTGCTCCACAGGCTGTAGGCACGTGACCGATGATCGCGGCCTGGCTGACACTGTCGGCTGGTTTGATGGTTTGAGATCCGGAAGGAACCCAAACACAAAGTCAAGAGCTGCCCCCAAGTCAGAAGACTGCTTCCTCTCGACATCAAGGATGCCTGACTCCTCCCTGGAGTCGGAAGAAACATAGCCCATCATGGGCAAACCAGGCGACGCCTCCCATGGTGTAGGCACACCAGGGGGATCAGAAAGCGGCCTGTTTCCAATCCCGGGACGCAGCGCCATAGGGGGTGCCTGGAAACCACTCGCTGCCTCGCTGGAAGCAACGGGAAGGCTCTTGGACAGAACCTGAGTGAGTAAGGAGAGGGCCTCCCTAAGCTCACTGCCCGTACCAGCCGGTTCGACATGGGGACGAACCAGCAAAGTGGCTTTACACCTGACCCTCTTAACCAGCGAAGGGTAACGATCCTCCAATACACCCAAAGTGGGGCGACGGGCGGCAGCCGAAATAACTGAGGGCAAACGTGTATATGGGTACGACACACCCCGAGGATCAACATAGCGGGAACTCAGGAGAGTTGCCGCAGACCTCTGTGGGGCAGAAGGTTCAGGCTGCACAGAAGGCATTGGTCCCGCAAAACTGGCCGTGTGACCAGAATGAGTGGACGGAAAACGCCAATGACAAAACTGTGGTACTCGACGGCTCAGAGACCACAGTAGAAGGTCCGGCTGGCAGCTACTTCCAACTTCGCTGAGTTGAAGTCAGGGAAGGCTGAGGCCGATACCCCCACGTCTACACTCCCGGATACCGCTGCAGACCACTGCAGGTATAAAACTGTGCTCAACGGCTAAGAGGACACAGCAGGGGGTTCAGTCGGCAGCCACTTCCGACTTCGCCAAGTTGAAGTTGGAGAAGGCTGAGGCTGATACCCCACAACCACACTACAGACATCCCTGCAGACCCTTGCAGGGATAAGCCGAGGCCAGCTAAAAACGGTGCCCGATGATGTTGTAGACGGAACAGCAGTAGCAGCAGATATGACAGGAGCTGTTGGAACTGGCAGAAAAGGGGAGAGAGCCACCTAGCTCGGCCTCCAAAGGAGGAGTCACAACCCTAGTGACAGCCTCAGATGTCGACTGGAGAGGGCGCATAGTCCCGGAACCAGGCATCTCTTCACCAGAAATCCAACAGGTCCC
This sequence comes from Pictodentalium vernedei, assembly GCA_031216915.1. Lineage (NCBI taxonomy): Eukaryota > Metazoa > Mollusca > Scaphopoda > Dentaliida > Dentaliidae > Pictodentalium > Pictodentalium vernedei. The sequence continues at coordinate 473,940,039 of CM062290.1, forward strand.
GCAGTATCCACCACGGTAAAAAAACCCTGCACATCCCCCACGGAAGGGGAATAATTCTCACCAGACATGGTCGAGTCGGGAGGCACAGAAACGACAACGTTCCCCACCCCCTGCTGGTGCAGGAGGAGCTGCACATACCCCATGGAGGGGGAGTAATTCTCACCAGACGTGGTTGAGTCGGGAGGCCCTGAAACGACAGCATTCCCCACCCCCTGTGGCTGCGGGAGGAGCTGTACATCCCAGCCCCCCCCCCCCCCCCCTCCCAGGTGCGGGAGGAGCTGCGGTGGCAGAAAAAAAACGGTGGGTACACAACAGAACCCAGACAGCCGACAGGGACTGAAAAAAACAGAAATTCAGCCCTCAACAGAGTGAAGAAATCTCGTCTTGTCAGTCCCTCATTGACACCTAACTCCAATAACAATTTAAATTTATCAACCGAAAAATTTCATTGTGGAACTGCATTGACACGTTGTCGAAAAAACATTCGCGAAAATGGAAGAATAAATAATATACAATGAGAATGTGGTTGAAAATATTAACGAGAATATATAAAACACAGTCCTGTTATTATACGATCTTCAGATCCATAATCCAGTCACAGGAAAACCATTATCCACAAGTTGAATTATCACTGTATCATAAAGTAAAGATGGCAACACGTCAACCACGTTGCACGGATAAAAGAAGAATGGTTTTGATTACTGCTTGCGCACTGGTTGACGGAAGTCGTGGAATTGTACTAAGAGAGGAGCGTCACTTACTGGGTGTGCGCCGATGGCGCTCAACTCAGTTTTGGCTTATTTTTTCGTGGTGTTTTTACACCATTTTTCTTTCCCAAATCTCTTGGGAAAGATTTAAATAGAGAGTATTTTATCCGAGTTAGGTTCTTCCACTGTAGTGCAAGCCTGTAGTAAGCAATTGTAAGGTAGGTTGATAAGAAATAGGCGTTTGAATTTTTCTATTTTTAGTTCTGGGGGTTTCAAAGGGTCTCTGGAAATTTTTGTGACCACCAATTACGTACCTGTGACCCAATTATACTACGTGACTAATTTGGTTCAAATTAGCCCTTCAGTTCTTGAAATACAAATTTTTGGAGGAGCCCATAATGGGCCTTCGACCACAGAGAGCCCAAATACTGACCTACAAACTTCCATTGAAGAAACTTTAATCTTGACCACAAAAGGAAGTTCCATACCAAATATCAAAAATTCTTTGTGGTGGTGCTTCATGAGAAGATTTTTAAAGATTTAATAAAAAGGACCGATTGCAGTGCAGCCATCGAGCATGGGTCAAAATCTATGGGTGGGCATTTTTACACACATATAATTCCGAGATGAATTATCTGTGTGGAAAAAAATTACAACCCATGGATTTTGACCCGTCCATGATGGCCTACTGTATGACAGTTCAGAAATTTTGAAAGCATCTGCAGCAAGCACAGGGGGTGTCAGCTGTCTTAGGCAGTTTGAGCATTGAAAAGAGGTGTCTTCTCACAGGAACATTTTAAAACAGTGCTATTAAATAAGGTGATAAGACCCAACTTTTTGCCGAACTGTTTGTTGTTCCAGGCGAACAACTTTTCGGTGATCTGTTTTTTCATTTAGATAACCACAAGAGGAAAGATAAAATCGTTCCTCTCAAATTGTATGGTATGGCCTATACAAAGGTAAAGATCAGTGTATGATGTTATTTCAAACCAAGGGAGATGTTCCATGAACATAAAGATCATTTTCATCTGTCCAGGCACTTTTCAAAGAATAATGTTTAACCCTTTACCCAACGAATCGGCCGCATCCGCTCGCGTAATATGCAAATTGAGCAGTTGAAAACATCATTTTTCAAAAAATTTCAACAAAACCATATCATGTGACCCCTCGTTGGAACGAGCTCGTTCCAACGAGGGGTCATATGATATGGTTTTGTTGAAAAGCTCGTCGAGCTCATTCCAACGAGGGGTCACATGATGTGGTTTTGTTGAATTTTTTTGAAAAATTTGAAAAAATTATATTTAAAATAATAAATTTTGATATCGTCTGCGTTGGGTAAAGGGTTAAAAGCTGACTGGTCTCCTGTATCAGGTTTCATCAGGAGACTGGTCTCCTGTATTACGTTTCTTCCAGGGTGTTTCCTGTAAGCAATAGCAACAGGTTTATATCTTTCGCTTGGAAAACTCATTCATTACAATTTCCTCCAAAACCTGGATAATTCCATATTGTATTATATTGGTTTTGGGTTTACTAGTCATTTAGTTGGAGATTTAGATGGTGGATGCATGGGTGAAATAACCCCAGTAGGTTTCTTGGGTAATTTATTTCACAGCGGTCTATTCTGAGATGTGTTTAGACAGGAGGATAAGGAGGATCCCATCTTTCCTGGCCTTCAGCATGCACCTCACAGGAGAGCAAGGAGGATCCCATCTTTCCTGGCCTTCAGCATGCACCTCACAGGAGAACAAGGAGGATCCCATCTTTCCTGGCCTTCAGCATGCACCTCACAGGAGAACAAGGAGGATCCCATATTTCCTGGCCTTCAGCATGCACCTCACAGGAGAACAAGGAGGATCCCATCTTCCCTGGCCTTCAGCATGCACCTCACAGGAGAACAAGGAGGATCCCATCTTTCCTGGCCTTCGGCATGCACCTCACAGGAGAACAAGGAGGATCCCATCTTTCCTGGCCTTCAGCATGCACCTCACAGGAGAACAAGGAGGATCATGCACCTCACAGGAGAACAAGGAGGATCCCATCTTTCCTGGCCTTCAGCATGCACCTCACAAGAGAACAAGGAGGATCCCATCTTTCCTGGCCTTCAGCATGCACCTCACAGGAGAACAAGGAGGATCCCATCTTCCCTGGCCTTCAGCATGCACCTACAGGAGAACAAGGAGGATCCCATCTTTCCTGGCCTTCGGCATGCACCTCACAGGAGAACAAGGAGGATCCCATCTTCCCTGGCCTTCAGCATGCACCTACAGGAGAACAAGGAGGATCCCATCTTTCCTGGCCTTCGGCATGCACCTCACAAGAGAACAAGGAGGATCCCATCTTTCCTGGCCTTCAGCATGCACCTCACAGGAGAACAAGGAGGATCCCATCTTCCCTGGCCTTCAGCATGCACCTCACAAGAGAACAAGGAGGATCCCATCTTTCCTGGCCTTCAGCATGCACCTCACAGGAGAACAAGGAGGATCCCATCTTCCCTGGCCTTCAGCATGCACCTACAGGAGAACAAGGAGGATCCCATCTTTCCTGGCCTTCAGCATGCACCTCACAGGAGAACAAGGAGGATCATGCACCTCACAGGAGAACAAGGAGGATCCCATCTTTCCTGGCCTTCAGCATGCACCTCACAGGAGAACAAGGAGGATCCCATCCTCCATGGCCTTCAGTATGCACCCAGGCCTGGCATTCTTAAAAATGTAGAAGGGCTAAAACTCGCTCCCCTCGCATGGCCTAGGCGAGCTATTAGCTCTCCTCAAGCTTACAAAAGATAAAATTGCAAAATGAAGTTTTACTGTTAATGAATTCTGTCAAGTGGGCTTTGTACATTTTATTTGGTGCTGCTAACAAGGTAGTCTCTGTGAGACGGCTACACTGCCCCTCCCACACCTCCGGGCCTTGGCAAGGCCCAGAGATGTGGGAGGGGCAGTGTGGCCATCTTTCAGAGACCACTAAGATACATGTAGCAGAGATCTTAAAAGATGTGGGTTTTAGACATAGGCGGTTATGGTAATCATTATTTTCTACGGCCAGGAGGCCTAGTTTTCGCCCTCCTTAATTTTTTTAAGGCGAGCAGTAGGCGAGCGAATAAATCGCTCTCCTGAAAATGCCAGGCCTGTGCACCTTACAGGGGAGCAAAGAGTCTGCTTAAAAGAAAGAGAGAGAGAGAGAGAGAGAGAGAGAGAGAGAGAGAGAGAGAGAGAGAGAGAGGAGAGAGAGAGAGAGAGAGAGAGATAAGAGAACAGAATAGAAGAGAAGAGGAAAGAGAGAGAGAGGTCAACTTACTTGTAATTGGTTTCTGGAGAGAGATCCTCCAGTAAGTATTCTAAGTCATTGCCGACTGGAATAATTTGTTTATCACCAACAGCAATGTTGTATGAGGTAATTTCATCACCATGACTGTTTGGTTCTTTCCAATGTAAAGACACGGTTGTGGCAGTGGTTTTGGCGTGAATTGTGACAACAGCTGCTGGACTAGAAGCGGGAGTACAATAAGCTTTAACAGGACTGAATGAACCAGCACCAGCACTATTAATGGCCTGCAAGAAAAATTGTAATTAACAGCTTTAAATCTTGCACACTTGAGAGTACAATAAGCTTTATCCCGTTCTGACTATGGTTATCATGATGTTTTAACGTCACAAAAGACTCAGGTTTTGGCAATGTCAAATGCAATCATCAGCCTTTTGAACCTTGGTGGTATCTTCCACATCAGTTCAATGACAGAAATAGGAAGAGTCCATATTCATTATCTGGGGGTAGACCAATTAATATTTGGATTATGGCTGCATGTTGAAAATATTGATTGGTCTACCACACACATGCACTTGGCATCCATCCTGTTTAGTGAAATTATGAAGTATCATGCTGCTGGACAAAAAAGCAGCTGCTCGGGCTCATAGTCGGAGTATGTAATATTACGTACCGAACTTGCAATGCATGGCAAATTTTGTACGTAATATTATGTACCATAGTCGCAAAGGGTTCATGGCCTGCAAAAAGAAAACCAAAATTGTAATTAACAGCTTTAAGTCTTGTACCTAATCAGGGTTCTTACAGTCAAGGACCAAAAAAATTCAAGGACGTTTCAAGGACATATCAGCATTTTCCAAGGATGTTTTTTTAAAATGTACATTTGGAATATAACCATTTTTAGAAGCCTTACCTACTTTAACCCTTTACCTAACATGAAAACCAGAGGACACTTAACAAAAAAATTCTTGAATAACTAATTTTTTGTCTCTAAAACATAGGTTATGACCCCTCATTGGAACGAGCTCGATAAGCTCGTTCCAATGAGGGGTGATAACCTTGGTTTTTGAGACAAAAATGAAAAAAACAATTGAAATTACTTGGCCATTTTTTTAGAATAGCACAGGCCGGTTTTGGCCGTTACATTGGGTAAAGGATTAAAAATGTCTTCTACCTCATCCTTCTAAATTCTAGAAAACGGTGCTTCTAAAATGCTTTCTAACAAAATTATGGTGCTTACAGAATGACACCCAGTTAAATAATGCCTGAACTTTAATTTCTCATTTATCGAATATCCATTAGGCATAAAAAATAAAACAATTGTTTCTCAGGCCCTCCCGCATGGTCCTTTTGGCTGCCGCATGCTCTCTTTTTATATCCAATTTAAACTTAAAAAAAAATAAAAATTAAACGGTTTATGTCTGATATTTTACCCAAGTTAAAAAAAACTGATGAATTTGTCCCTTGAGTGCAAGAAGGCTTTGCAATGCTGTCGCATTGCAAAGCCTTCTTGCACTCAAGGGATGAAATACACCACCACCCATGCTATTCTGTAGATTATGAGGCCTAAAACTTGAAGAAAGAACATAAACTTTTGATGGAAAAGAAGTAATTACCGAAATAAAAAATAAAATAAAAAACCGCTCGCACGCATGTAATTTTACAAATAATGGCTTGAGAAACAGAAGATCTACTTTGTGTGACCTTATTTATGTTCATTTTTTTTGTTTTTCAAAAAAAAAAAGTGCAAAAGAGAAGTTTCAATTAGCCACTATTACACAGGTAAAAATGATATATGGCAAAATTCAAGGACTTTCAAGGAGTCAGATGGATTTTCAAGTACTTTTCAGTACATTTTCTGAAATTTCAAAATTCAAGGAGTAAAATTGAAATTCAAGGACTTTTCAAGGATGTGCACACCCTGCTAATGTCAGGGTTCATACTCCAAGATCAGGGACTTTTCCAGGACTTTCAAGGACCAAAAACGTACCTGTAATAACAAAAAACATGCAATATATATGTTATTTGTCTTACATGACATCACGTTTTCTGTTCAAAGTATAGCTCCAGGTCTTTGGAAACATTGAACAGAAATAGAAAATAGAACACATCAAATGGCACCCTGACAAATATTTTTACAGTTACTGTGGATACAAATGAATCATCTACCGTTTTTGTGTGAGACCGGAAACAGAAAAAGCAAGCAGTGAACTGGCGCATGTTCGACGGTGCCCCTAAAATTGTGACCGGGTTTTCCAGAACTTTCAAGGACCGACCTAAAAAAAAACATTTGTTTTCCATGACTTTCCAGACCTGGAATTTAAAACAGCCACATACAGGATGTTAAAGGTGCCAGGACCCGCGTGCGAACCCTGTAATGTGAACAACAGAAGATGCTTGGGAGTACAAACGGCCCAAATAGGATTGAATAAACCAGCACCAGCACTATTAATGGTCTGTAAAAAGAAAACCAAAATGGAGATTAACAGCTTTAAGCCTTGTACCTAACATGAACAGCAGACGACACTTGGAAGTAGAAAGCACCCTAACAGGATTGAATGAACCAGCACCAGTACTATTAATGTCCTGTAAAAGGAAAACCAAAATGGAGATTAACAGCTTTAAGCTTTAAGCCTTGTACCTAACATGAACAGCAGACGACACTTGGAAGTAGAAAGCACCCCAACAGGATTGAATGAACCAGCACCAGTACTATTAATGTCCTGTAAAAGGAAAACCAAAATGGAGATTAACAGCTTTAAGCCTTGTACCTAACGTGAACAGCAGACAACACTTGGAAGTGGAAAATGGCCTAAAGGATTGAATGAACCAGCACTAGTACTATTAATGGGGGTACAAAAGGACCCACATTAATTCCGTTTTTGGTGTCTAAACATAGATTATGACCATCATTGGAACACACTCAACGAGCTCATTCCAAAGAGGACTCCTACGTTATGTTATTCAGACAAATATTTGGCAGCAACAATATGACGTATGCTACAGTCACCTATATATATACAACTGAATTACTGGACTCAGTGGTAAACTGCTGGACTTCTATGCTTCACGTCCCGAGTTCGATCGCCGTCCGGGTCGACCCGCTTTTGTGTCCTTGGGCAAAGCACTTTATCCCGGTTGCCTACATGGGGGCATGATGATGCCGTGCACTAAGGTGTATTGCACGGCAATGGTGCACATGTCTTTAACCGCTGTAACCCTACTTGAGCGGAGCTTGAACAGAGTTAGAATGTTGAGGGGCTGACAGTTGCTCATCGATGCTCGGTGGTTCTCTGTGGGTACTCCGGCTTCCTCCACCTGTAAAACAGTCACGCTCATGATTAGCCATTGTGCATAAGTATGTGACCTTAAAGACCAATAAATAAATATCACTGGAATATCAGTGACAAACATAACCACTGAAACTACCCCCTTCCCCTACCCCTAAACAGCATAAAGTCAACCAATCACAAAAATAGCACTGCAGTGTGCAAAATTTGATGAGAACGCTCGATTCATTCTCGTTACACAAATTTAAATCTATGTGATTGGATGACTGGTTAGACAAAAAGTTGCATCTTCAGTGAGTAACTTAACTGGAGTAACTTAACTGGAGTAACTTAACTGGTAGAGTGCTAAATTTTTTCTCAGCCTCAAGATGTGTTCGCACATTTTTGTCTTGTTACAATTTATGGGAGAGCGCCTATAGGCGAGCTAAAAATAGACTGAGTTCAACAACCTGTAATTTTGTGAAATATTGACGCAAATCAAAATTCTGGCACTATGCATACCTCGGGTATATACTGTATTTACTCTATGTATTGGGACAGCTAAAAATAATTATTTTCACAGGTGTCCCAATTCTTAGAAAATGGGGAAAGAACACAGCCTGGTCTTGATTTGATGCTGAATAAAGTTGTGTGTGATTCGTTTTCCATCACTATATATGAAAATCGCCGTCCAATTTTTTTTTATATTTTCATTTTTTGCTTCCAAAACATACCTTATGATCCCTCATTGGAACGAGCGCATTGCGCTCGTTCCAATGAGGGGTTATAAGCTATGTTTTGGAAGCAAAAAATGAAAATTTTTAGTTACTCAAGAATTTTTTTTATGAGTGTCGTCTGCTACTAGCGATAGGCCAACTGGAAACAAATCTCCTGAATGTCCCAAACTTTGAAGCATAAAAAAAATATAGTTTTCTGGAAAAAATGTGTGTCCCAAATCATAGAGTGCCCCAATACATAGAGTAAATACGGTAAACAAACATCTTGTGAAATAAAAAGGTCCTTGCTTGAAAACTGTGAGAGGAGTTAGCCAAACAAACAATGATACCATACTGGTGAAATTCTACAAAAACTTGACTTAGTTCAACCTGTAATTTTGTGAAATATTGATGCAAGTCAAAATTCTGGCAGTATGCACATATCTGGTACATAAACAAACATCCTGTGAAATAAAAAGGTCCTAGTTTGAAAACTGTGAAAACAATGTACCCTAGATGCAGACGGATGGACAGATGGATGGATGGCAGAAGGATGCCCCTAAAATCAAGGTTTATGTGGCTAAAATATTGGAGGAATTGAAAATACATGAACAACCAACTAAAAACTCTACAACCCTAACTCTGATATAAAATTCCGGAAAATACAATACCCACTTTTCGTCACTTTTTCGGCACATGAACCATTTTAGCCACATAAAAAATGCATTTTAGCAATATAACACACTTTTTTCAGACACATAAACACCATTTGTTAGTTCACATAAATCAGACCAGACACATAACAGTGCTGTGTACCAACAACTAGGCACATAAACTTAATTTGTTTGCTTGGACGGACAGACAGACAGACAGGGGCAAAACAATATACCCCCCACTATTCATCACAGGGGTATAAATGAAAGTGTCAATGACACTGTAGCTCAACTTGTCAAGACAAAGACATGTTCATGTATAGTATGTGACACAGCAATGACAAACATCTAGGTAATGACCTGATAACAAAGGTACATATAAAGTATTGTAACGGTCTGTACATAAATACTGACCGTTGCCTGTAACAAATGTATAGGTAAAGTATTGTAAAGGTGGGTGACAGTCAGATGCTAAACTTGAAAAAATCTTTGAGTCCCAGAGTGGGTCTGACTGAACCCCAAAATATTTGTTCTCATAGCACAGTGATAACAAAGGCACCCCAAAACACACTCATTCCTGTCCCAAGGTGAAAACAAAGGTACCCAAGAAGTTTCGTGAAGATCAGTTCACAAATATGAGCTGTGTAGAAGTTGTGACAAAAAACTGATTGGACCTAATTTCGGTACAAAATGGCCACTGGCAGCCATCTTGAATTTTGGACCGCACCCAGAAACACTCGTTCTCGTCCCAAGGTGATAACAAAGGTACCCAAGAAGTTTTGTGAAGATCGGTTCATAAATACAGCCCGAGCCGTATTGACATATTCACTTACAGAGTATAAGTAGCACTGAATACATCAAAGTTCATCTAATTTGCATAATTTCTGCACGAGAAAAAACCCATACTACATGTGATGTATTCCATGTTACTAAACATTCATACAAAAATTTATTCAAATCAGAACTTTCATACAGAAGTTGTGTACAAAAAACTGATTAGACCTAATTTCGGTACAAAATGGCCACTGGCAGCCATCTTGTATTTTGGACCGCACCCAGAAACACTCGTTCTCGTCCCAAGGTGATAACAAATGTACCCAAGACGTTTCGTGAAGATCGGTTCATAAATACAGACTCTAGCCCGAGCCGTATTGACATGTGTACTTACTGTGTGTAAGTAGCACTGAAAAAATCAAAGTTCATCTAATTTGCATAATTTCTGCACGAGAAAAAAAAACGTATTATATGTAATGTATCCCATGGTACTAAACATTCACACAAAAAAATTATTCAAATCAGCACTTTCATATGGAAGTTCTGTGCAAAAATCTGATTGCACCAAATTTCGAACAAAATGGCTGCCATCGGCCATCTTGAATTTCGAACCGGACCCTAAAACACTCGTTCTTGTCCCACGGTGATAACAAAGGTACCCAAGAAGTTTCGTAAAGATCGGTTCATAAATACGGCCTCTAGCCCGAGCCGTATTGGCATTTGCACTTACACTTACAGTGCTGAAAGTAACACCAAAAAACATCATAGTTAGTCTAATTTGCATAATTTACGCATGAGAAAAAAAAACGTATTATATGTGATGTATCCCATGGTACTAAACATTCATACAAAACATTATTAAAATCAGAGCTTTCACATGGAAGTTCTGTACAAAAAACAGATTTCTGCATCGTCGGTAGAAAATGGCAGCTGGCAGACATCTTGAATTTTGGACCGCACCCAAAAACACTCGTTCTTGTCCCACAGTCATAACAAAGGTACCCAAGAAGTTTCGTAAAGATCGGTTCATAAATACGGCCTCTAGCCCGAGCCGTATCCAATTGTTGATGGACAGACGGACAGATGGACAACAGACGACGGGCCATGGCATAAGCTCAAATTTGGCTTCGCCAAAGTTGAGCTAAAAATCCATATGATAGCCAGATAATTTGCATCATTCATAAATTAGGGCCACAGACCAAAATAAATCTGTGCCCAGTGACTGCAACAGTGCCAAAATCTGCATACCAATGCTAAATAAATTAGTGAACCCATGTACAGCCAGAATTTAATGAATCCTTTATCCACCATATCTCACAACAGCAGTTCAACACTAAAAACAAAAATACTTCAAAATGTTGTTCTCAACTTTGCCAATATAAAAATGGAAAGAATTCATACATTTTTTAAAAGAATTATCTTAACAACCATCAGTCAGATCTGTGATTGTTAGTAAAGAACAGGGTACCATTATTTCATGAGAAATAACTACAATGTAATTTGATGTCTGTCAGATTGATGAGAAATAACTACAATGTAATTTGATGTCTGTCAGATTGATGAGAAATAACTACAATGTAATTTGATGTCTGTCAGATTGATGAGAAATAACTACAATGTAATTTGATGTCTGTCAGATTGATGAGAAATAACTACAATGTAATTTGATGTCTGTCAGATTGATGAGAAATAACTACAATGTAATTTGATGTCTGTCAGATTGATGAGAAATAACTACAATGTAATTTGATGTCTGTCAGATTGATGAGAAATAACTACAATGTAATTTGATGTCTGTCAGATTGATGAGAAATAACTACAATGTAATTTGATGTCTGTCAGATTGATGAGAAATAACTACAATGTAATTTGATGTCTGTCAGATTTATGGATGACTGTGCCTTAGAGTACATTTTCTAAAATAAAAAAAAGTTACTTGCACTGAATGAGATTAATATGAATTGAGTACCCAACTGTACTGAATGAGATTAATATGAATTGAGTTCCTACCTATACTGAATGGGAACCCATACTGAATGAGATTAATATGAACTGAGTACCCACCTGTACTGAATGAGATTAATATGAATTGAGTACCTACCTATACTGAATGGGAACCCATACTGAATGAGATTAATATGAACTGAGTACCCACCTGTACTGAATGAGATTAATATGAATTGAGTACCTACCTATACTGAATGGGAACCCATACTGAATGAGATTAATATGAATTGAGTACCCACCTGTACTGAATGGGAACCTGTACTGAATGAGATTAATATGAATTGAGTACCCACCTGTACTGAATGAGATTAATATGAATTGAGTGCCCACCTGTACTGAATGGGTACCTGTACTGAATGAGACTAATATGAATTGAGTACCCACCTGTACTGAATGAGATTAATATGAATTGAGTGCCCACCTATACTGTATGGGAACCTGTACTGAATGAGATTAATATGAATTGAGTGCCTACCTATACTGAATGGGAACCTGTACTGAATGAGATTAATATGAATTGAGTACCCACCTGTACTAAATGAGATTAATATGAATTGAGTACCTACCTGTACTGAATGAGATTAATATGAATTGAGTACCTACCTGTACTGAATGAGATTAATATGAATTGAGTACCTACCTGTACTGAATGAGATTAATATGAATTGAGTACCTACCTGTACTGAATGGGAACCCGTACTGAATGAGATTAATATGAATTGAGTGCCTACCTGTACTGAATGAGATTAATATAAATTAAGTACCTACCTGTACTGAATGTGATTAATATGAATTGAGTACCCACCTGTACTGAATGGGAACCTGTACTGAATGAGATTAATATGAATTGAGTACCTACCTGTACTGAATGTGATTAATATGAATTGAGTACCCACCTGTACTGAATGGGAACCTGTACTGAATGAGATTAATATGAATTGAGTACCCACCTGTACTGAATGAGATTAATATGAATTGAGTGCCCACCTGTACTGAATGGGTACCTGTACTGAATGAGACTAATATGAATTGAGTACCCACCTGTACTGAATGAGATTAATATGAATTGAGTGCCCACCTATACTGTATGGGAACCTGTACTGAATGAGATTAATATGAATTGAGTGCCTACCTATACTGAATGGGAACCTGTACTGAATGAGATTAATATGAATTGAGTACCCACCTGTACTAAATGAGATTAATATGAATTGAGTACCTACCTGTACTGAATGAGATTAATATGAATTGAGTACCTACCTGTACTGAATGAGATTAATATGAATTGAGTACCTACCTGTACTGAATGAGATTAATATGAATTGAGTACCTACCTGTACTGAATGGGAACCCGTACTGAATGAGATTAATATGAATTGAGTGCCTACCTGTACTGAATGGGAACCTGTACTGAATGAGATTAATATGAATTGAGTACCTACCTGTACTGAATGACATTAATATGAATTGAGTACCTACCTGTACTGAATGGGAACCCGTACTGAATGAGATTAATATGAATTGAGTGCCTACCTGTACTGAATGAGATTAATATAAATTAAGTACCTACCTGTACTGAATGTGATTAATATGAATTGAGTACCCACCTGTACTGAATGGGAACCTGTACTGAATGAGATTAATATAAATTGAGTACCTACCTCTGCTAAATGGGAACCTGTACTGAATGAGATTAATATGAATTAAGTACCTACCTGAACTGAATGGGAACCTGTACTGAATGAGATTAATATAAATTGAGTACCTACCTCTGCTAAATGGGAACCTGTACTGAATGAGATTAATATAAATTGAGTGCCTACCTGAACTGAATGGGAACCTGTACTGAATGAGATTAATATGAATTGAGTACCTACCTGTACTGAATGAGATTAATATGAATTGAGTACCTACCTGTACTGAATGGGAACCCGTACTGAATGAGATTAATATGAATTGAGTGCCTACCTGTACTGAATGAGATTAATATAAATTGAGTACCTACCTGAACTGAATGGGAACCTGTACTGAATGAGATTAATATGAATTGAGTACCTACCTGTACTGAATGAGATTAATATGAATTGAGTACCTACCTGTACTGAATGGGAACCCGTACTGAATGAGATTAATATGAATTGAGTGCCTACCTGTACTGAATGAGATTAATATAAATTGAGTACCTACCTGAACTGAATGGGAACCTGTACTGAATGAGATTAATATGAATTGAGTACCTACCTGTACTGAATGAGATTAATATGAATTGAGTACCTACCTGTACTGAATGGGAACCCGTACTGAATGAGATTAATATGAATTGAGTGCCTACCTGTACTGAATGAGATTAATATAAATTAAGTACCTACCTGTACTGAATGAGATTAATATAAATTGAGTACCTACCTGAACTGAATGGGAACCTGTACTGAATGAGATTAATATGAATTGAGTACCTACCTGTACTGAATGAGATTAATATGAATTGAGTACCTACCTGTACTGAATGGGAACCCGTACTGAATGAGATTAATATGAATTGAGTGCCTACCTGTACTGAATGAGATTAATATAAATTGAGTACCTACCTGTACTGAATGAGATTAATATGAATTAAGTACCTACCTGAACTGAATGGGAACCTGCACTGAATGAGATTAATATAAACTGAGTACCTACCTCTGCTGAATGGGAACCTGTACTGAATGAGATTAATATGAATTGAGTGCCTACCTGTACTGAATGAGATTAATATGAATTAAGTACCTACCTATACTGAATGGGAACCCGTACTGAATGAGATTAATATGAATTGAATGCCTACCCGTACTGAATGGGAACCTGTACTGAATGAGATTAATATAAATTGAGTACCTCCCTGTACTGAATGAGATTAATAGGAATTGAGTACCTACCTGTACTGAATGAGATTAATATGAATTGAGTACCTACCTATACTGAATGGGAACCCGTACTGAATGAGATTAATATAAATTGAGTACCTCCCTGTACTGAATGAGATTAATATGAATTGAGTACCTACCTGAACTGAATGGGAACCTGTACTGAATGAGATTAATATAAACTGAGTACCTACCTCTGCTGAATGGGAACCTGTACTGAATGAGATTAATATGAATTGAGTGCCTACCTGTACTGAATGAGATTAATATGAATTGAGTACCTACCTATACTGAATGGGAACCCGTACTGAATGAGATTAATATGAATTGAGTACCTACCTGTACTGAATGAGATTAATATGAATTGAGTACCTACCTGTACTGAATGAGATTAATATGAAATGAGTACCCACCTGTACTGAATGAGATTAATATAAATTAAGTACCTGCCTGTACTGAATGAGATTAATATGAATTGAGTACCGACCTGTACTGAATGAGATTAATATGAATTGAGTACCCACCTGTACTGAATGAGATTAATATGAATTGAGTACCCACCTGTACTGAATGAGATTAATATGAACTGAGTACCTACCTGTACTGAATGGGAACCCGTACTGAATGAGATTAATATGAATTGAGTACCTACCTGTACTGAATGAGATTAATATGAATTGAGTACCCACCTGTACTGAATGAGATTAATATGAATTGAGTACCCACCTGTACTGAATGAGATTAATATGAATTGAGTACCCACCTGTACTGAATGAGATTAATATGAATTGAGTGCCCACCTATACTGAATGGGAACCTGTACTGAATGAGATTAATATGAATTGAGTGCCTACCTATACTGAATGGGAACCTGCACTGAATGAGATTAATATGAATTGAGTACCCACCTGTACTGAATGAGATTAATATGAATTGAGTACCTACCTGTACTGAAAGAGATTAATATGAATTGAGTACCTACCTGTACTGAATGACATTAATATGAATTGAGTACCTACCTGTACTGAATGGGAACCCGTACTGAATGAGATTAATATGAATTGAGTGCCTACCTGTACTGAATGAGATTAATATAAATTAAGTACCTACCTGTACTGAATGTGATTAATATGAATTGAGTACCCACCTGTACTGAATGGGAACCTGTACTGAATGAGATTAATATAAACTGAGTACCTACCTCTGCTGAATGGGAACCTGTACTGAATGAGATTAATATGAATTGAGTACCTACCTGTACTGAATGTGATTAATATAAATTGAGTACCTACCTGTACTGAATGTGATTAATATAAATTGAGTACCTACCTGAACTGAATGGGAACCTGTACTGAATGCGATTAATATGAATTGAGTGCCTACCCGTACTGAATGAGATTAATATAAATTGAGTACCTACCTGTACTGAATGTGATTAATATAAATTGAGTACCTACCTGAACTGAATGGAAACCTGTACTGAATGAGATTAATATGAATTGAGTACCTACCTGTACTGAATGAGATTAATATGAATTGAGTACCTACCTGTACTGAATGGGAACCTGTACTGAATGAGATTAATATGAATTGAGTGCCTACCTGTACTGAATGAGATTAATATAAATTGAGTACCTACCTGTACTGAATGAGATTAATATGAATTAAGTACCTACCTGAACTGAATGGGAACCTGTACTGAATGAGATTAATATAAACTGAGTACCTACCTCTGCTGAATGGGAACCTGTACTGAATGAGATTAATATGAATTGAGTGCCTACCTGTACTGAATGAGATTAATATGAATTGAGTACCTACCTATACTGAATGGGAAACCGTACTGAATGAGATTAATATGAATTGAGTGCCTACCTGTACTGAATGAGATTAATATGAATTGAGTACCTACCTATACTGAATGGGAACCCGTACTGAATGAGATTAATATGAATTGAGTGCCTACCCGTACTGAATGGGAACCTGTACTGAATGAGATTAATATAAATTGAGTACCTCCCTGTACTGAATGAGATTAATATGAATTGAGTACCTACCTGAACTGAATGGGAACCTGTACTGAATGAGATTAATATGAATTGAGTGCCCACCTGTACTGAATGGGTACCTGTACTGAATGAGATTAATATGAATTGAGTGCCTACCTGTACTGAATGAGATTAATATGAATTGAGTACCTACCTATACTGAATGGGAACCCGTACTGAATGAGATTAATATGAATTGAGTACCTACCTGTACTGAATGAGATTAATATGAATTGAGTACCTACCTGTACTGAATGAGATTAATATGAATTGAGTACCCACCTGTACTGAATGAGATTAATATAAATTAAGTACATGCCTGTACTGAATGAGATTAATATGAATTGAGTACCTCCCTGTACTGAATGAGATTAATATGAATTGAGTACCTACCTGTACTGAATGAGATTAATATGAACTGAGTACCTACCTATACTGAATGGGAACCCGTACTGAATGAGATTAATATAAATTGAGTACCTCCCTGTACTGAAAGAGATTAATATGAATTGAGTACCTACCTGAACTGAATGGGAACCTGTACTGAATGAGATTAATATAAACTGAGTACCTACCTCTGCTGAATGGGAACCTGTACTGAATGAGATTAATATGAATTGAGTGCCTACCTGTACTGAATGAGATTAATATGAATTGAGTACCTACCTATACTGAATGGGAACCCGTACTGAATGAGATTAATATGAATTGAGTACCTACCTGTACTGAATGAGATTAATATGAATTGAGTACCTACCTGTACTGAATGAGATTAATATGAATTGAGTACCCACCTGTACTGAATGAGATTAATATAAATTAAGTACCTGCCTGTACTGAATGAGATTAATATGAATTGAGTACCGACCTGTACTGCATGAGATTAATATGAATTGAGTACCCACCTGTACTGAATGAGATTAATATGAACTGAGTACCTACCTGTACTGAATGGGAACCCGTACTGAATGAGATTAATATGAATTGAGTACCTACCTGTACTGAATGAGATTAATATGAATTGAGTACCCACCTGTACTGAATGAGATTAATATGAATTGAGTACCCAGCTGTACTGAATGAGATTAATATGAATTGAGTACCCACTTGTACTGAATGAGATTAATATCAATTGAGTACCCACCTGTACTGAATGAGATTAATATGAATTGAGTACCCACCTGTACTGAATGAGATTAATATGAATTGAGTACCTACCTGTACTAAATGAGATTAATATGAATTGAGTACCTACCTGTACTGAATGAGATTAATATAAATTGAATACCTGCCTGTAAGGAATGAGATTAATATGAATTAAGTATCTACTTATACAAAATGATATTCATATGAATTAAGTACCTACCTGTACTCTAAATTTATACTCTGTGGCAGGAAATAAATTTTTAACTTCATAACAAAGACTAGGACCTAAATATAACTGAAAAAAGAAATGAAAAATACATCAACGACTACAAATATATCAGGGGGCTCAAGGCCCACCTGATAGTGTTGTTTAAAGAAGGATTCAATGACTACAAATTTATCAGGGGGCTCAAGGCTCACCTGATAGTGTTGTTTAAAGAAGGATTTAATTAGCAGTATCAATGACTACAAATTTAAGAGGGGGCCCAAGGCTCACCTGATAAAGTTGTTTAACCCTTTACCCAACGAATCGGCCGCATCTGCCCGCATAATATGCAAATTCAGTAGTTGAAGAAATATTATTTTTCAAAAATTTCAACAAAACCATATCATGTGACCCCCTCGTTGGAACGAGCTCATTGAGCTCATTCCAATGAGGGGTCACATGATATGGTTTTGCAGAAATTGTTTGAAAAATTTGAAAAAATGATATTTAAAATAATAAATTTTGATATCGTTTGCATTGGGTAAAGGGTTAAAGAAGGATTTAATTGGCATCTATCTAAGTCTTTTAACTATTTATAACTTTGTTGTCCATGTCAGATAATTGGTTCTAGAATCAGGATGCTACCACAGAAATAATACCAAGATTTCTAATAATGCAGAACTACGGAGCCCAAATATCTATCTAACTTGAACAAACTTGAATCAGAAGAAGGAGATGTTTAACTGGTTGAGTGCTACAAGGCACTATCAGGGCTTTCAAAAAAATGAGGGTACCAGAGCAAAAGCCAACATTTTCCATGCTCATGTTTCCTATTCAGTCGAATACAAAAAAATCTTTTGTTTGGACAAGTTTATTCCATTACAAATTATTGGAGGCACTCTCCAATAATTTGTAATAAACAAATTTGGAATAACAAATTTAGACCACCAAAAATAATCTAGCCCTCAACCAGTTAAAGATTATTTGTCACATTACAGGTCAAATATGAATTGAATCCAGGTACTCCTCTTTTGCATCAAGCTTAAATTAGGGCTCACACAGAGAATCAAAATATTAACCCAGGGACTTCATTTGCACAAACTTTAAATTATCCCCCTCCCCTTCAGGATGTTGAATACCAAACATCAAAAGATATTGACTGGTGGTTTTGGAGAAGATGTTGAGAATATTCCCAATATGGCACGAAAATTAAATTTGGTCCACACAAATATTGACCCAGGTACATATTGGACAAAGTTAAATTTTGCACTCCAACAGAAAGCCCAAATATCAGTCCAGGGACTTGATGATAACCAACTTGAATATGACTCTTAGAATGTTGGTGAATACCATATATCAGAAGCTTATGATGGGGATTTCGTGAGATGATTTTTAAAGAATATTCCTCATGTTGAACTAAGGTAAAACACAGGCTTACCTCCAAAATATTAACCCAGTGAGTTGATTTGAGAACTAGAGGCTCTAAAGAGCCTATAATCGCTCACCTGGAACTACATATAACAAGAGACCCCACGGGGCCTGAAGCGCTCATCTTGTACAGAACACAATTTAAACAGAGTCCAAGAATGAGTCTACATTAAGCAAGCCATCTCCATAGGCTACACTGTCAATCCTTGAGTCCCTCAGGAGTGACAAAAATAATCTGGGCATCATGCCTTTTCTTCAGTTGATCATAAGTAAAATGTAGAGCTCCCCTATGAAGCCCCTTGATACAACCTATGTGGATTAATCTTAGTACCTCTAGAGGGTACTGAATACAAAATTTTTATTTCTTCAGCAAAATGGCCAATTCCGGCTCCCATAGAGAGCCCAAATATTAACCCAGGCTCTTGATTTGAACAGAGTTAAATCTGACTTCCCTAGAGATGTTGTGTACCGAATATGAAAGCATTCTGACTGTTGGATCTGAAGAAGAGAAATTGTAAAGAAATTTCTTCGAATTGCACTAAGTTCAAATTTGGGCTACCATAGCGAGCCCAAATATTAACCTATGGATCCGATTTGAACAAACTTGAATCTGACCCCCCCTAGAGATGTTGTATACCAAATGTGAAAGCATTCTGTCAAGTGAATCTGAAGATTTTTGAAAAAATTCCCTCATATTGTTTTAAGTTAAATTTCATGTTCCCATATGGAGCCCAAATATTAACCTAGGCACTCGAATTTAACAACCTGGAATCTGACCCCCCTAGAAATGTTGTATACCAAATATAAAAGCATTCCGACTGGTGGATCTGAAGAAGAAGATTTTTAAAGAAATTTCCTCATACTGCACTAAGTAAAATTTGGGCTACCATAGTGAGCCCAAATATATACCTAGGGATCTGATTTGAACAAACTTGAATCTGACCTCTCAGTTCCGTGGGGTTTGGGAAATATGGGCGTTTGAAAATATTTCTATTTTTAGCTCCCAGGGTTCCCATGGGGATGCGGGAATTTTTTTTTTTTTGCATGGGTCAAGTACTTATGACCCAATACTACCACAAACCAAATTTGGTTCATACCGGACCATCAGTTCAGAAAATAGAAATTTTGGGCGGGGCCAAAAATCTTACCCCTCCTATTACAAAGCCAAATATTACTTCACGAACCTCGTTTGAACAAACTTGATTCTACACCTCATATGGAAGCTCCATAGCAAATATCAAGTCATTGTACACACTGGTTCTTGAGAAGAAGATTTTAAAAATATTGTGGAGCATTTTCCCCCACTCCCTCCCTATAGGGCTGGGCATGCTGAGTTGAACAAAAATGAAATGCCCCTTTGGGACCATCACTCACACAAACTTTCACTTGAATTGGCCCAGTGGCTTTGGAGGAGAAGACCAAAACATGGTGTTGACAGATGACAGACGGACAGACGAACGACGGACAGAGAGCGATGAGATTAGCTCAGCTTGACTTTGTCAAGATGAGCTAAAAATGTGATTTCCCATAGGCTTTCCATGGTAACTATGAGCCTACAGGCACTATTCAATAATCTGTAAAAGAACAAATTTATATGAACAAGGTGCAATGCCACCAGTATACTCCACCAAGAAGTGGTTCACTAAATCAGTTACAGTACATGGAGAGTGTATTATCACTAAATCACCCACAAAGTGGAGATTCCACCCAAGCAATAATTGGAAATTCGTTGCAAAGCACAACCAGCACCAGCAATGTTTCAGCCAATGGACCTCCGGGTTAAACCCGGAGGTCCATTGTCTGAAACATTGCTTCTGTTTTTTTTGTCGATATGAACAAAATTTGAAAGTTATAGCTTGGGTGATAACCCCACTCCATGGGTGATTTACTTACAATCCACTCTCCATGAACTGTAACAAGCATTTTTTATAGGTCAATTGACCATGAAGTCTCTGGTGTATGAGGAAATACTTACTTGAGTAAATTCTTGCTCAGATTTTTGCAACCATTCCATTTTATATTCTGTAATTGTGGCACCATTGTTTACAGGCTCCTCCCATGATACAAGTGTTGTGTGTGAGGATTTACAAACAACATATGGGGTCTTTGGAGGATCAGGCACCCCAGCACCACTAATTACCTCTAAAGGTAATGACCATGGTCCTCCCTAAAACACAAAACATGTTATCTTTTATTTATCTGAAGAATGAGACACCCTGGTACTCTATTAATTACCTCTAAAGATAACGACTAAAAATTGAAGTATGTCAACTTTTATTTATCTGGAGAATGAGACACCCTGGTGACATTAATTACCCCTCAAGACCATTGTCCACCTTAAAACAAAATATTCAACTTTTAATTATCTGGAGAATGAGACATCCTGGTAACATTAATTACCTCTCAAGGTAACGACCATTGTCCACCTTAAAACAAAATATTCAACTTTTATTTATCTGGAGAATGAGACACCCTGGTAACATTAATTGCCACTCAAGGTAACAACCACAGTACAGGGGTGGCAGAACTATGTTCAAAGTGAGGGGGCTGGATCGGGCGATGGATGGTTGTCGGTATGACAGGCCGAGCATGGTTTGGCCTGTGGTATGAAAATTATAAATTTAAAGTAATTTGTATATTTTTTATTTTTACCAATGGCCCAGACTTAGCTTGTGCAATCTCAAAGTTATCAAGGGCCAAACACAAATTTTGAACCCCCCCAATCCACAAAATTTGCTTGCAAAACCAAAAATTAAAAGTCCTAAAGGTCCTCCATACTTTTACGCTCCGCACATGCGCAGTCGCCAGGAAGTGACTGAAGTTAACGCCAACATCATTCTTTGTAGAAAGAGTACTACATAATAACTAATGGGAGGGCCATACCCATCTGGGCCATTGGTAAGTATAAAAAATATACAAATTACTTTAAATTTATAATATTTTTATACTCTAACCCAATGGCCCAGACTAAGCCGAATCATAAAAAGGTGGAGGGCCTAGGACTTCAGAATTAATAGACCAACATAGTTCCAAGCCTGTAATCCAAGGCAAAAGGAAATTAAATTTAATAGGAATTACATGTATGTCTCTCTGTACAGTAATAGAGAAGACATATCATCAATAAGGAGCCAAATTAAAGTAATTCTGTATTCTTAGCATGAAGACTATGCTAACTGGATATAACGAGTTCCCAAATTTTAAGACTAGTCCTGACTAAGACCCAGAAATTAGGATGGCATTTTCTGAGAAGAAGAGGATATCCCCCACAAACATTTGCCAAATACAACTAGGGGTACTGTGAGCAAGCTCACAAAGTGATCCGCTCCCCCCCCCCCCCCCCCCCCCCCCCCCCCCCCCCCCCCGCGCCTGTCAGAACGGAATTATATTGCTTCATGCACATCTTCATATGGAGTTCTTCCATTGTGTAAAGTTTCATGAAAATTCTTCAAACGGTTTAGGAGGAGTTGTGCTTATAAGGATGGACAGATGGACGGACAGACGAACGGACAGACAGGGTGATTCCTATATACCCCCCCCCCCAAACTTTGTTTGCGGGGGGGGTATAATAAAATACAAGCTGTATCCAGTATATAAACTACAGACAAAACAGCTTCACTCATAGTTACATACTTATCAAGCCGGAGGAAAGGTAAAAAATCATCCCCCCCCTTTTTTTGAAGGATCTTCAAAAATGAAGAGGAGAGAACTCTGGAATCAGTAAAAGCGGTATCAAATAGCAATATAAATATCCGTCGAATAGACACTCAGGTATTAATTATTATTAATAAATTGGTGCTTAATGCCACTTCAGCAGCTAAGGCTATAGCGGCGATCCAGGTAATTAATATTGCCTGCTTGTAACGTATACCAGAGTCGGCATACGCAGATAGGTTGAAAACCGGTGATATAATATATGTAACATACACATGTCCAATAGAATCACAATGGACGCTCTCTGGGGAGTAAACACACTTCCAAGGTAACCCACAGGTGATCCCATTCAGGTGTACAATAAATTCCAGTAAATAACACTCCCAGACATGTTCTATCTGATATCTATGTTCCTGGAATATACGAGAGTGTAAGACAAGATGTGTTCGAGTGGGTACTGCCATTAATAGAAACCTGGATGTAGAAATGGATCGAGCTATGATTTACAAACTCTTCATGAACCGCAACAAAATAATTCAGTGTTTTCAAGGCGCTTAACATAAATATTCTGCCGGATCCGGCAGTTGCAGAGGAACTCCCCGAGTTAACCACTGAATATCTGCCCAATTCTGAAACCTTGTTTTACTAGGTCCGTTAAAGCAATACTGGTTCAAACAAAAGCATCTTTACACTCCAGTTCTGAGTAAAGAATCTGGAGGGGACGCGCGTGCAGACGGCCCATCGGAATAAGATCCACAGCCGTTCGGCACAGCTCCAACAGTCCCAAACAACTGACTAATTTTGCTCTGGGTAACAGCAGACAAACCAGATTGTTGTAAGTCTCAAAGCTCATTCCCAAGTGAATAGACGACTTGTACGGAGCTAGATCCAACTCATTTACGATGAAACCGAAATGTCAGAGTAATAGAAGCAGACTCTGAACATCGTTCTGAAGAATAATTCTGTTGCCGTATCCCTGTAGAAGGTCGTCCAAGTGAACCGACATTACCACAGACGAATGAGCTCGGACGTATGACATTACTGAGTTCGTTATTCGAGTGAATGCCCAGGGAGCCAGGTTCAGACCAAAGCATATTGCTCTGAACTGATACACCTTCACTTGTACAGCGAACCGCAGGTACTTTTAGAAAGCCGGATGTACCAGGACATGAAAGTATGCATCCTTAGATCCATGCTTGCCGCATAGTCGATTACTCGAACGCTCGCTTTTACCGACCGAATCGTCTTCATTTATAAACTTTTGGAGCCATGATAAGCCTGTTTAACCAGCTCAAGTCTATTACCAGTCGGAATGAGCTGTCTGGCTTCGGTACGAGGAACAGGTGGCTGTGAAAACCTTGAGAATCCTGTCGACGACCTGTATTGCTTCCTCTGATAAGAGAACCTGTACCTCCGCTAGGAGAAACTCTCTTATGCAAGGATTTGATGGAAGATTTGTCCAACGCAAACAACTTGTTAGTGGGGTTTTTGCTCAGAATGATAGCCGCAAGCCATTCGAGACTACAAAAAACTACCTATATATGAGGACGGTGACAATGTAAACAAGATCAGATGCAACGCTAGGTCTTCATACGAAGAAAAAATGATACATCGGATAGAAGATGCAAGACTAAACAACCTAACACCCCTAGGGTGAGGACGTAACCCCGGGGAAAACAGAATAATATTCCGTAATGCATGATAAACTCCCAAGAAATTTAATAAAAAATTTCAATAATAAAAAAAAATAGCCAAAAAGCTTAAGAGTTTAACAGGAAGGATTCATGGAAGGACAGGGAAGGAATACTTAACAAAGCTTAAGAGTTTAACAGGAAGGATTCATGGAAGGATAGGGAAGGAATACTTAACAAACAGGAAGGATTCATGGAAGAATAGGGAAGGAATACTTAACAAACAGGAAGGATTCATGGAAGGACAGGGAAGGAATACTTAACAAACAGGAAGGATTCATGGAAGGATAGGGAAGGAATACTTAACAAACAGGAAGGATTCATGGAAGGATAGGGAAGGAATACTTAACACACAGGAAGGATTCATGGAAGGATAGGGAAGGAATACTTAACAAACAGGAAGGATTCATAGAAGGATAGGGAAGGAATACTTAACAAACAGGAAGGATTCATGGAAGGATAGGGAAGGAATACTTAACAAACAGGAAGGATTCATGGAAGGATAGGGAAGGAATACTTAAAGCTTGAGAGTTTAACAGGAAGGATTCATAGAAGGATAGGGAAGGAATACTTAACAAACAGGAAGGATTCATGGAAGGATAGGGAAGGAATACTTAACAAACAGGAAGGATTCATGGACGGATAGGGAAGGAATACTTAACATACAGGAGGGATTCATGGAAGGATAGGGAAGGAATACTTAACAAAGCTTAAGAATTTAACAGGAAGGATTCATGGACGGATAGGGAAGGAATACTTAACATACAGGAGGGATTCATGGAAGGATAGGGAAGGAATACTTAAAGCTTGAGAGTTTAACAGGAAGGATTCATAGAAGGATAGGGAAGGAATACTTAACAAAGCTTAAGAATTTAACAGGAAGGATTCATGGAAGGATAGGGAAGGAATACTTAACAAACAGGAAGGATTCATGGAAGGAAAGGGAAGGAATACTTAACAAACAAGAAGGATTCATGGAAGGACAGGGAAGGAATACTTAACAAACAGGAAGGATTCATGGAAGGATAGGGAAGGAATACTTAACAAACAGGAAGGATTCATGGAAGGTTAGGGAAGGAATACTTAACAAACAGGAAGGATAGGGAAGGAATACTTAACAAACAGGAAGGATTCATGGAAGGATAGGTAAGGCATACTTAACAAAGCTTAAGAATTTAACAGGAAGGATTCATGGACGGATAGGGAAGGAATACTTAACAAACAGGAAGGATTCATGGAAGGATAGGGAAGGAATACTTAAACAGGAAGGATTCATGGAAGGATAGGGAAGGAATACTTAACAAAGCTTAAGAATTTAACAGGAAGGATTCATGGACGGATAGGGAAGGAATACTTAACAAACAGGAAGGATTCATGGAAGGATAGGGAAGGAATACTTAACTAACAAGAAGGATTCATGGAAGGACAGGGAAGGAATACTTAACAAACAGGAAGGATTCATGGAAGGATAGGGAAGGAATACTTAACAAACAGGAAGGATTCATGGAAGGATAGGGAAGGAATACTTAACAAACAGGAAGGATTCATGGAAGGATAGGGAAGGAATACTTAACAAACAGGAAGGATTCATGGAAGGTTAGGGAAGGAATACTTAACAAACAGGAAGGATTCATGGACGGATAGGGGAGGAATACTTAACAAACAGGAAGGATTCATGGAAGGATAGGGAAGGAATACTTAACAAACAGGAAGGATTCATGGAAGGATAGGGAAGGAATACTTAACATACAGGAAGGATTCATGGAAGGACAGGGAAGGAATACTTAACAAAGCTTAAGAATTTAACAGGAAGGATTCATGGACGGATAGGGAAGGAATACTTAACAAACAGGAAGGATTCATGGAAGGATAGGGAAGGAATACTTAAACAGGAAGGATTCATGGAAGGATAGGGAAGGAATACTTAACAAAGCTTAAGAATTTAACAGGAAGGATTCATGGACGGATAGGGAAGGAACACTTAACAAACAGGAAGGATTCATGGAAGGATAGGGAAGGAATACTTAACAAATAAGAAGGATTCATGGAAGGACAGGGAAGGAATACTTAACAAACAGGAAGGATTCATGGAAAGATAGGGAAGGAATACTTAACAAACAGGAAGGATTCATGGAAGGATAGGGAAGGAATACTTAACAAACAGGAAGGATTCATGGAAGGATAGGGAAGGAATACTTAACAAACAGGAAGGATTCATGGAAGGATAGGGAAGGAATACTTAACAAACAGGAAGGATTCATGGAAGGATAGGGAAGGAATACTTAACAAACAGGAAGGATTCATGGAAGGTTAGGGAAGGAATACTTAACAAACAGGAAGGATTCATGGACGGATAGGTGAGGAATACTTAACAAACAGGAAGGATTCATGGAAGGATAGGGAAGGAATACTTAACAGGAAGGATTCATGGAAGGATAGGGAAGGAATACTTAACATACAGGAAGGATTCATGGAAGGATAGGGAAGGAATACTTAACAAATAAGAAGGATTCATGGAAGGATAGGGAAGGAATACTTAACAAACAGGAAGGATTCATGGAAGGATAGGGAAGGAATACTTAACAAATAAGAAGGATTCATGGAAGGACAGGGAAGGAATACTTAACAAACAGGAAGGACTCATGGAAGGATAGGGAAGGAATACTTAACAAACAGGAAGGATTCATGGAAGGATAGGGAAGGAATACTTAACAAACAGGAAGGATTCATGGAAGGATAGGGAAGGAATACTTAACATACAGGAAGGATTCATGGAAGGACAGGGAAGGAATACTTAACAAAGCTTAAGAATTTAACAGGAAGGATTCATGGACGGATAGGGAAGGAATACTTAACAAACAGGAAGGATTCATGGAAGGATAGGGAAGGAATACTTAAACAGGAAGGATTCATGGAAGGATAGGGAAGGAATACTTAACAAAGCTTAAGAATTTAACAGGAAGGATTCATGGACGGATAGGGAAGGAACACTTAACAAACAGGAAGGATTCATGGAAGGATAGGGAAGGAATACTTAACAAATAAGAAGGATTCATGGAAGGACAGGGAAGGAATACTTAACAAACAGGAAGGATTCATGGAAAGATAGGGAAGGAATACTTAACAAACAGGAAGGATTCATGGAAGGATAGGGAAGGAATACTTAACAAACAGGAAGGATTCATGGAAGGATAGGGAAGGAATACTTAACAAACAGGAAGGATTCATGGAAGGATAGGGAAGGAATACTTAACAAACAGGAAGGATTCATGGAAGGATAGGGAAGGAATACTTAACAAACAGGAAGGATTCATGGAAGGTTAGGGAAGGAATACTTAACAAACAGGAAGGATTCATGGACGGATAGGTGAGGAATACTTAACAAACAGGAAGGATTCATGGAAGGATAGGGAAGGAATACTTAACAGGAAGGATTCATGGAAGGATAGGGAAGGAATACTTAACATACAGGAAGGATTCATGGAAGGATAGGGAAGGAATACTTAACAAATAAGAAGGATTCATGGAAGGATAGGGAAGGAATACTTAACAAACAGGAAGGATTCATGGAAGGATAGGGAAGGAATACTTAACAAATAAGAAGGATTCATGGAAGGACAGGGAAGGAATACTTAACAAACAGGAAGGACTCATGGAAGGATAGGGAAGGAATACTTAACAAACAGGAAGGATTCATGGAAGGATAGGGAAGGAATACTTAACAAACAGGAAGGATTCATGGAAGGATAGGGAAGGAATACTTAACAAACAGGAAGGATTCATGGAAGGATAGGGAAGGAATACTTAACAAACAGGAAGGATTCATGGAAGGTTAGGGAAGGAATACTTAACAAACAGGAAGGATTCATGGACGGATAGGGGAGGAATACTTAACAAACAGGAAGGATTCATGGAAGGATAGGGAAGGAATACTTAACAAACAGGAAGGATTCATGGAAGGATAGGGAAGGAATACTTAACAAACAGGAAGGATTCATGGAAGGATAGGGAAGGAATACTTAACAAACAGGAAGGATTCATGGAAGGATAGGGAAGGAATACTTAACAAACAGGAAGGATTCATAGAAGGATAGGGAAGGAATACTTAACAAACAGGAAGGATTCATGGAAGGATAGGGAAGGAATACTTAACAAAGCTTAAGAATTTAACAGGAAGGATTCATGGACGGATAGGGAAGGAATACTTAACAAACAGGAGGGATTCATGGAAGGATAGGGAAGGAATACTTAACAAAGCTTAAGAATTTAACAGGAAGGATTCATGGACGGATAGGGAAGGAATACTTAACATACAGGAGGGATTCATGGAAGGATAGGGAAGGAATACTTAACAAACAGTAGAATAATCATTATCAACAATGATGACGTCAGGCATATGTCACGAAATTACGAAACAAAAAATAATTTTATAAATATTATTATAAAGTTACAGCCCTGAACGTCCAAAACCACCATTAACACTTCCTTCATCCAATAACAGCCTTGTATCCACCAATTCTTGCATTGATTTGTGTCTGGCATCCTCAAAAAAGGAGATTTTAAAGCACAGATGTCAGTTCATTGTTTCTGACTTTAGGGCCAAACAAAGAATGATGTTCGCGCTAATTTTGGTCACTCCCTGGTGACTGCGCATGTCAAAGTATGGAACACCAGATGGGACTTTTTCGTTTTTGCAAGCAAATTTTGGGGATGGTGGGGGGGGGGGAGGGGGTCAAAATTTGTGTTTGTCCATTGATAACTTTGAGATTGCTCCAGCTAAGTCTGGGCCACTGGGTAATAGTATAAAAATATTTAAAATTCCAGGATCCCAAAACCCTCATTTCCCTGCATCTGAGCGGATAATTTGAGATTTTACAGATGTATTTGAAAGATTTCTCACTTTGAGAGCCATTAAAAATCTTTGGTAAAGCATACAGTTGAGGTCTATTTATCAGCTTTGGTCGTAACAACCAAGCTGATAAATAGACCACACCTGTATGCTTTACCCTAACAGCAATTATACTATCTGTGGATTATCTTGTCTGGGGGTGGATTTGGTACGTGTATGTCTGTAAGATTACGATCTATTAAAGTTAACCGATTTTTTAACAGACTGTATACATTTTAGCGTTTGCTGCCACTAACTGCAAAAAATTATGCAAAATCCATCAAAACTGAACCAGTACGAGAGAAACATGGCTGGCGAAAATATGGGGGAGGCTTTGGATCCGCCCTTTGTTTCACCAGTAATCAGTTGTGTCAAAATATATGCAAACAAAAAACATGGCCCAACACAAAAAAGTGGTGGGGCTGAAGACTCTACCCCCCTACTCCTGCAGTACACCCTAAAACAAAAAATATGTTAACTTTTATTTACTGGGAGAACGAGACGCCATGTTAACATTAATTACCACTCAAGGTAACGACCACTGTCGACCCTAAAGCAAAATATTCAACTTTTTTTATCTGGAAAACAAGACACCCTGATAACATCAATTAATGAGAAACCCTAACAACATTAAATAACGAGATCAACTTCGAAGAGTCATGAAACCTATTACATTGTCAACCTTTCCATACGTTTTGGAGAACATGTGTGTTGCTTTGTCGGAAAGAATTAAAGGAATCACAAGATTCATGTTGTTTGCAACACTCGACATTGACTCAGGCTCAGTGCGAGTTATCACAAATCGCGACCATGATCACACCAACATGGCATCTACAAAATTGTTGGGTAATCCCTTTAGTCTATTTATTTCAGTGTGTGACGTCATTTAGCTAATGCCTACATATATAGTACTGCTTGCACATTAGTAAAAACAGATTATAGCAACTTTTTTGTTTTGCTATTTAGATTGTTGCATCATGCGTCTTTCAAATTGTGAAATTACATAATGAATTTCTTTGGGGAGCTAACTCAGAATAAGTTAACAATTTAGAAGAGCGAGAAATGGTTAGTTATCTAAAAAAAATTTTTTGTTTTTGAAAACTGCTATACGAACATAATGGACGTTCATCAAATTTGTGCATCCCTGCTGGCTTCACGTGGTTTTGTTATCAAACTGGTTTAAATTGGGTGCATTTGCTTGTAGTAACTGAGAATCAGAAACTGTTGGAAACATGCATGCTCAACAATCAATACTGACTGAGATTGTCAAAATGTATGCAATGTTGTTACTGAACTTACTGCTATGAGGATATTTTCATCATGAATCCTGAACTTACTGCTATGAGAAGGATATTTTCATCATGAATCCTGAACTTGCTTCTATGAGAAGGATATTTTCATCATGAATCCTGGACTTGCTGATATGAGGATATTTTCATCATGAATCCTGAACTTACTGCTATGAGGATATTTTCATCATGAATCCTGAACTTACTGCTATGAGAAGGATATTTTCATCATGAATCCTGAACTTACTGCTATGAGAAGGATATTTTCATCATGAATCCTGAACTTGCCGATATGAGGATATTTTCATCATGAATCCTGAACTTGCTGTTATGAGAAGGATATTTTCATCATGAGTCCTGAACTTGCTGATATGAGGATATTTTCTTCATGAATCCTGAACTTGCTGCTATGAGGATATTTTCTTCATGAATCCTGAACTTGCTGCTATGAGAAGGATATTTTTAACATGAATCCTGAACTTGCTGATATGAGGATATTTTCTACATGAATCCTGAACTTGCTGATATGAGGATATTTTCTACATGAATCCTGAACTTGCTACTGGGGATATTTTCATCATGAATCCTGAACTTACTGCTATGAGGATATTTTCATCATGAATCCTGAACTTGCTGCTATGAGGATATTTTCTACATGAATCCTGAACTTGCTGATATGAGGATATTTTCTACATGAATCCTGAACTTGCTGCTATGAGAAGGATATTTTCATTATGCCCCCTGAAGTTTATGGTATAAATTATCAACTTCAGAATTCATGATGAAATAAACAATATTCTTTCACTGAATTCATTATTACAATACAACAGTGGTGGCGCCAAAGGGGGGGGGGGAAGTCCAGCACCCCCGTCGGAGATTTTTAGTCAGTCCGTCGGAGAGTCTCGTAAACCCGACTTCACGAGAAATTTCCGACAATCGAATGTAGATATCTCGTCTTGTCTGTCTCGAACCCGTGCAGCACTGGAACTTTGATAGAGAATAGTGAGTCTCACGAAATTCCTTAATTTTGTTCGTCAAACTGGCTTTATAGATGAAATATTTCCCGACCTTATTATAATATGTTTACTTTAACCCTTTACCTAAAGTAATGGCCAAAACCGGCCAGTGCTATTCTCAAAAATCGCCAATTAATTTTCATTTATTTTTTTCATTTTTTGGCTCAAAAACATAGGTTATGACCCCTCGTTGGAATGAGCTCACTGACCTATGTTTTTGAGACAAAGAATGACAAAAATTAGTTATTCAAGAATTATTTTTGCAAGTGTCGTCTGCTTTTCAGGTTACATGTAGGTAAAGGGTTAAATAATCAACAAACATACTCAATTTGCTTCTATTTTGGTTCTCCAATTTACCAATTTTCACTCATTTTCCTTCGTTTGGGAGGTCAAATGTTATAGCCCCCCTGTCGGAGAGGTCAGCCCCCCTGTTGAGAAATCCCTGGCGCCACCCCTGCAATACAATGATACTAATCACTGTACAAACACTCATAGCTAATGATGACTTCATTTTCGTTCGTTCAATAAAATTTATGAAATGGGAAAAACTGTTGTTGAATGTCTGAGAATGCAACCGAGAACAACATTTGCAAAGTAAGTTTTAATTTTTTGTTCAACCTCGGGAGGGAACACTCCTCCCAATCCTACTCCGGGTCAGCACTGCATGCCTCGGTCGATGCAATGCATCGGGTGGAATGATATATAGTTTGTCCTGCCATTCCATTTTTCCTTATTTCAGGCACTGAGGGCACCTCAGTATATAAAATATAATTTATATATAATTCTAGAAAAAAATGCATTGGTGTGGTTGCTTTTCTAAACTCTTAGAAGGGGAATCAGAATGAATTTAATGAACATGACATACCGCGAAAAACTTACAGTAAGCAGGTGCTTCTAGTCAAGTGTCATCTGCCTATTCAGGCAGATGACACTTGACTAGAAGCACCTGCTCAGTGTTTAATTCTCCACCATCCCAAAAATAGCTGAACTGTCACAGCCAGATTACCTGTCAAAGGCAAGAAAACTCGACTCCTGGCTTCTAAGAGTTAAGATAGAACAAATGTTTGCCAGTTTGAATGAATATATACAAGGACTAATGTGATTAAACATCCCCTGTATAGCTACCGAACATGGGCAATATAAAAATCATTCAATTTTCTTCAGCCATGCAATAGCCAGAGGCTCAAGTGAGCCTAAAATGCTCACCTGGCAAGAGCAATTTTTTTGATTTGCTATGACACAACCAAAGGCAACTTTTTTAGCCATTTATTTCTGCTGGTCCTAGGAAAGCTTCCTATCAAACTCTGTTCTGTGACGTATTAAGAAACAATAACCAACAGAAATTTTTGTTTTGTTTTAAACTACTGTTCTCTCTCTAGTGCTCAAAGTTAAACTTTGGGCTTCAATAAAAAGCCAATATTAATCCAGGGACCTGATTTGAACAACCTTCAATCTAACCCTCCCAGAGGTGTTGTTCACCAAATATCAAAAGAATGTGACTGCTGGATCTGAAGGAGATGATTTTAAACGATAATTCCCCATATCGAAGGAGATGATTTTAAACGATAATTCCCCATATTGCACTAAGTAAATATTTGGGCTCTCTTGGGAACCCAAATATTAACCCAGGAACTCAATTTGAACAAATTTTAACCTTACACCTCTAGAGATGTCACATACTAAATAAGAAAGGATTTTCACTAATGGGTCTGCAAAAGAAGATTTTTTAAGAAATTTTCTCATATCAGTTAAAATTTGGGCTTCAATAAAGAGCACAAATATTCATCCAGGGATCCCATTTGAACAAACTTGAATCTAACCCCCCCCCCTCCCCCCCACCCCCTGGATCTGAAGGAGATGATTTTTAAAGATTATTATCCATACTGCACAAAGTTAATATTCAGGCTCCCACTGGAATCCCAAATATTAACCCAGGGACTTGATTGGAACAAATCGAATCTTACATCTGTAGAGATGTCACATACCAAATATGAAAAATTCTCAATAGCAGGTCGGAACAAGAAGAATGTTACTAAGGTAACACATAAACCCTCCTCCCCCCCCCCCCCCCCCCCCCCCCCCCGTCACCTTGCAGATACGGCGGAAACTGTTATACGCGGAACACCTTCTGACTGTCCTTAACATTTGTAAAAAGTTTAACAACAACTTTGTCAAGATGAACTAAAAATCTTTGGAACTCCCTGCTACAGACCTGCAGTCTTGAGAGGGTTAACTTAAAGACATGCACACAGGAATCAGATAAATGTTTTCCACTATAGAAAGGGTTCATTCAACATGAAATCAGTAGAGAAAGAGCCCATCATGAGAGAAAAAATCTTTGGAAAAAAACACACTGAAGTCATGAGAGGGTTAAATTAAAGATATTCAGACAGGAATCATAACAATTTTTTTTCCAAGGAACCAGAAAAAACAGTATTGAAAGGGCTTTTTGTTTGTTCATGGCATCAATAAAAATCTTTGGAACCCAGACTGCAATCTTGAGAAGGTTATTTATTTATTGGTGTTTTAAGGTCACATATTTCTGCACAATGGCTAATCATGACCGTGACAGTTTTATGGGTGGAGGAAGCCGGAGTACTCGGAGAGAACCACTGAGCAACAGCGAGCAACTGTTAGCTCCCCAATATACTAACTCCACACAAGCAGGGTTAGCATTGGTTGAAGACAGGTGCACCATCGACGTGCAGTATGCCTTAATACACAAAGTCACCGTGCCCCCATGTGGGCAGTGGGGGTGAAGTGTCTTGCCCAAGGACACAACGCGGTTGCCGCAGGTGGGATTCGAACTTGAGAGGGTTAAATTAAAGACATGCATACAGGTATCAGATGTTTTCCAGCATTGATATGGTTCATTAAACATAAATAAAAATCTTTCTAAAACAAACAAAAGTTCCCCACAGAATTGACAGACTGTACTACCAAGATTAAATGTTCATAACAGAATTTTTGTTTATTTAAGAACACAATATGTCAATCAAAAATTTCTGTGAAAGGGATAAAACAACTGCAAAAATGCTGACTCATCATTTTTTCAATACCCTCTACCAGGCACCCTGATTAAACTGGTGGCAATTTTAACAAATCCCTCCTTCTGGTCCTAAGGATGTTTCATACCAAATACCAGTTCTCTGTTCCTTCTGGTTTGGGATATATGGGCTTTTGAATTTTTTTCTGTTTTTAGCCCCTGGGGTTGTCACAGGGCTGTGAATAATTTTTTTTTTAGGCATCAATCAATACTTAGGACCCACTTAAACTCCAAGGCAAATTTGGATGAAGTTGGCTCACAGGTTCTTGAAATAGAAATTTTGGGTGGGGCCCTCCCATTACACAGCCAAATATTGCTTCATGAACTTTGTTTGAATAAACTTGATTCTACACCTCAAAAGGGAGCAAATATCAAGTCATTGTACACACTGGTTCATGAGAAGATTTTAAAAATATTTTGGAGCATTTTCCCCTACTCCCTCCCTATTGGGCTGAGCATGCCAAGTTGAACAAAAATGCAATGCCCCTCTGGGGCCATGACTCACACAAACCTTCTCTTGAATTGGCCCAGTGGCTTTGGAGGAGAAGACCAAAACATGGTGTTGACGGACGACAGACTACGGACGGAGAGCGATGAGATTAGGTCAGGTTGACTTTGTCAAGATGAGTGAAAAATCAGGCTGGTCCTCCAGTTTTCAAACTCGCTTGAGATGTTACTGCAAAAGACCTGTATGGCAAATATTAGAGTAGAACCTGTCTTGAGAGACCGCCCTTTGGGCCACACAAAAGTAGACTCTCAAGACAGGTGGTCTCCCATAACAGGTTTCAGGTTTTCTCAAGTCAGTGAATAACCAACCACAAAATTCAGAAATGGAGAAGAATGGATTTTTGTAATTACTTTGTAGTTGTTCTTTTTTATGAAGTTTTTGTAACAAATTGAAATGGACTGTTATAAAAATTATAAAAATAAATTAGTGTTGAAAATCTTCCTTGAAGATTTTCAACACTAATTTATTTTTATAATTTTTATAACAGTCCATTTCAATTTGCCATAAAAAGATTTTCAACACAAATTTATTTTTATTCCTGTCACATTTCAGGAATGTATGAAATTGTTTATTCAGCAATAATTCTAATCTTTTCACAGGGGTCTTATAAAAACATCTCAATCTTTAATGAGTTAGCAACTGAAACCCAATTAAGAACTTTTAATACTTTTAATTATGTTAGTATAACCACAATGGATTTTCCAATTCCAGAACAGGTAGAAAGTTTTTGTCATGGTTTCAGTCTTTAAAGGGGCGGTCTCTCAAGACAGGTCTATTATGGCATAAAAATACAAGTTGGTACCAGGTCACAGTGGTCTCTCAAGACAGGTGGTCTCCCATAGCAGGTCCATTATAGAGTAAAACCAATCGGTGCCTGGTAGATGTGGTCTCTCAAGACAGGTGGTCTCTCAAGACAGTCGTCTCTCAAGACAGGTGTTACTGTAGTGAAATCAGAGAACGTTTGTTTATTGCACCAGCAGAACAAGGATGCCCAGATGCTGCCTGGAAGCACACTGACCGTTGCCAAACCATTGGTCTCGGTTGTTAACACAATTCAACCAAACATTACTTCATTGTCACATCATATCACATCACTTGGTCTGTAGAAATATTCTGTTATCTTTTTACCTCACTAGTACACAACAACACTTGTAAAGCGTTTTCTTCAATTAACAACAATTTGCATTTCAAGCCTCAAAAACACAGCCCATGAGCACCCATTGGAACAAGCTCAGTGAGCCCATTCCAATGGGAGTTAAAAACTCTATATATTTGACCCAGCCTGATTTTTCATTTGCGTACCTTACTAGATCTCAAATGACTTTTACTCAAATTACTACAGTAGAATCTTCTTAATTGAATATCCATTTTGCCAGTGAAATTTATTCAATTAACAGGAGTATACAACTAACAGGGATTTGGTCAGTTTCCGGTGTTCTGGAGGTAAACTGAGCATTTATTCTATTATATCTT
Organism: Pictodentalium vernedei; assembly: GCA_031216915.1. Taxonomy (NCBI): domain Eukaryota; kingdom Metazoa; phylum Mollusca; class Scaphopoda; order Dentaliida; family Dentaliidae; genus Pictodentalium; species Pictodentalium vernedei. Next base: position 473,976,721 of record CM062290.1, read on the forward strand.
GCTTGACAGAGCTCATAGAGCTCTGTCAAACAAGATATAATAGAATAAATACCTGTATTGGATGTAGTGAGGCCAAAAAGGTTGATAAATAATGGGAATTTGGTGCGTGTCACAGTCATTTTTTTGACATATTACAAAAATTTATATACAATTAACAGGAGTTTACTCTACAACCCATATGCAATTAACAGATCAAATTTGTACTGAAGGTATGGTAAATGGGTTTGTGTTTGAAAATTATATTCAATTAACAGGGATATACAATTAAGAGATATCCAATTAAGTGGGCTCCACTGTATTGTATTTTGTTAGCTCCAGTCAGTGAAAATTAAATTTGACTTATCCAACAAGTATAACATCAACACCCCATTTACAGTTTTCCAGGGTATTATAAATGCGTTACCCAAATCCTGGAAAACTACGATTAGATCCAATAAAAAGTTGCCAATTATTCAGGACATAAACATTGACCTTTTAAAATCGACCAATAAAGTCTCCCGAGCCTTTTATTTTAAGTTTTTACAACTGCACACAACACCTCCTATTCAAACGCAGAATAAATGGAATGAGGTTTTAGATATAAAGCTGCACTCTGATGACTGGAGTTGTATATATAAAATCCCATTTGCAGTCACGGACGATACATATCTACAAAATTTGTATTTCAAGATCGTCCATAAAATTCTATATACGAATTCAAAACTTTATAAATGCAAACTCTCTGAAACGGAACTGTGCACTTTTTGTTGCAATACAAAGGAAACAATACTTCACTTCTTTTTTGAATGCTCTGTTGTGAAAACAGTTCTTCTAAATTTTTTGGAACATTTGAGGAACAAGTGTGATGTTGAGTTTCCTTTAACCCCAGAATATGTTATTTTAGGCTACAAAATTAACCATGCCCCTTCTAATAACACAACAGACTTCTATATGTTTATCTACAGAAAGTTTATTTATTCCTGCAAAGTGAAAAAGAGTCCACCTTCCTACAAAGGATTTATTGAACAATTAAAAAATTACAGAAATTTAGAACTCATATATCTAAATATTCATACTCGAAAAAACGTACACAAGAAATAAAACTAAGATGGGATACAATCAGTTCTTTGCTACCTGGTTAACCCATTTTATTTCTTTTGTGGATCGAGTCACCTTGACCCTTTGTCTTGCATAACGTTTTGAAAATACAATGACGCCTGCTCAAAAATGTTAAATTATTGTATTTATTTAGTTATTTTTTCTTATTCTTCCTCCTGGACGCATTCCTTTCCCTCGGTGGAGCGAAAACGACGCGCTTGTTCCACTAGGGGGGTGGGGTGGGGGGTGAGGTGGGGGGTAAGGGGGTGGGGGGGGAGGGTGGTGGGGTAGGGTGGTGGGGTAGGGAAGGGAATCATGAAACTGTGGTGGTTTGCACATAGCCATTACGCTGGGGAAGGGGTTAAGGCTTCTCCTGTAATTTTTTGGTCAATTCTTTCCGATTAAACATTAAGTCGAAACATAAATGCGTGTAATTTACTAGCTGATGTTCAGAATGGCTTGGTCGGTGCATTTCTGGTCGTGTTAACCGGTTGAGGGCTGAATTACTTTGGTGGTCTGAACTTGGAGTTTAAAATTTGTTTATTAAAAGTTATCGTAGAGTTTCCACGAGCACTCACCAGTAACTTGTAATAAATTACACAAACAAAATAGTATTTGCGTTTTGACTGACTACGAAACATAAGAAAGCAAAATGCTGGCTTTTGTACCGGTACTCTCTTGTTTTGGTGAAGGCCCCAATAGTGGCTTCTAGCACTCAACCAGTTAAATGAGGTCACCCTCCACAAAAATCGCATAACCAATTTACAGCAGTCATTACAGATATCGTTACAGGTCACAACTTAACCAACCCTTAAATTTTTGGCGAAATTGAGAGATTGCGACAATGGAGTTTAGACACAACGACAGAAATGCACAGAAGTAATTATATACTTCTACTTGTATGCTTTGGTTAAATGCATGTAAGACACGGAATCGCTTTCAAAACACACACGGCAGTATCTTGCAACATCATATTACAGATACACCAAAAAAGTGTATATTTTTCAACACACAAAGGGGAAGAACTCTTGGATTATATATTCCTACTCTACAATTTTGTTACATTGTGAATATTTGCCATGTGATTATTTGGATAAAAATCAGTATGCACCTAGGGATCTGCGAATCACAAATTTCTTTTCGAATCGAATACCAAATCGAATCATGTCTCTGATATCAACATCAAATCGAATCCCAAATCGAATCTTAAAAGACAAGTTATTTCATATTACATCAAACGGAAGTTACGGAACACTGTGATGACCCTTACGCGACGGAGTGAACACCTTAAACACCAATAACTAAATATTCTCTGTAGCACCGTCACTGAAACAGCTAGGTCTATTGTCCATAGTTTTAGTTTTTGAAGGCCTAACTTGTTACTATTCACGTTCTTAAGAACGTGAATAGTAACAAGTTAAGCCTTCAAAAACCAAAACTATGGATAATGTTCTGGGCCAAATTCACACCTTACCTAACAATTAAACATTGTCAGATACTCAAATAAATAGGAATTGAGCCTACATGAATGAATTTTCTAATGACAGTTTTATTCTATTTTTGTTGGAAATGTAACAAATTGAAGTTAGTATGAGAGATTCGAAAAAATCGAATCCTGAGACTGATTCGGGATCGATCTCAAAGCATATGTATGGTATCGATATCGAATCGAATCTCGAATATTCGCAGGACCCTATATGCACCTTTTATATCATAGTGATAGGATAGAAGTATTTTGAATTTTATTAAAATCTGTAATTACTAAAAAAAATGTACAAACATTAACTGGTTGTTTGCTAAATTATTTTTCAATGGTGATTTGAAACATAGGTATTTTTTCAAAGATACCATGCTAACAGCAAAAGTGGCCTTAATTTAGCAGATACCATGCTACCAGTAAAGTGGCCTTAATTTAGCAGATACCATGTTACCAGCAAAGTGGCCTCAATTTAGCTGATACCATGTTACCAGCAAAAGTGGCCTTAATTTAGCAGATACCATGCTACCAGCAAAAGTGGACTTAATTTAGCAGATACTATGTTACCAGCAAAAGTGGACTTAATTAAGCAGATACCATGTTACCAGCAAAGTGGCCTCGATTTAGCAGATACCATGCTACCAGCAAAAGTGGCCTTAATTTAGCAGATACCGTGCTACCAGCAAAAGTGGCCTTAATTTAGCAGATACCATGCTACCAGCAAAGTGGCCTCAATTTAGCAAATACCATGTTACCAGCAAAAGTGGCCTTAATTTAGCAGATACCATGCTACCAGCAAAAGTGGCCTTAATTTAGCTGATACCATGCTACCAGCAAAGTGGCCTCAATTTAGCAGATACCATGTTACCAGCAAAAGTGGCCTTAATTTAGCAGATACCATGCTACCAGCAAAAGTGGCCTTAATTTAGCAGATACCATGCTACCAGCAAAGTGGCCTCAATTTAGCTGATAACATGTTACCAGCAAAAGTAGCCTTAATTTAGCAGATACCATGCTACCAGCAAAAGTGGCCTTAATTTAGCAGATACCATGCTACCAGCAAAAGTAGCCATAATTTAGCAGAAACCATGCCACCAGCAAACGTGGCCTTAATTTAGCAAGATTTTGGTTCATAGAAATTTGTTGCATTACAATTTATTGGAGAAGGCTGACAGGCACTCTCCAATAAATTGTAACCAAACAAGTTTATATAAAAATGTTCTAATGCCAAGTAAACAACAAGGTAATGCATACAGTGTAAACTCACTAAAGTGGGTTCAAGAATGTTCAAATGCCAATTAACAACAAGGTAATGCATACAGTGTAAGCTTCAAGAATGTTCTAATGCCAAGTAAACAACAAGGTAATGCATACACTGTAAACTCACTAAAGTGGGTTCAAGAATGTTCCAATGCCAAGTTAACAATAAAAAAAATGCATACAGTGTAAACGCACTAAAGTGGGTTCAAGAATGTTCTAATGCCAAGTAAACAACGTAATGCATACAGTGTAAACTCACTAAACTGGGTTCAAGAATGTTCTACTGCCAAGTAAACAACAAGGTAATGCATACAGTGTAAACTCACTCAAGTGGGTTCAAGAATGTTCTGATGCCAAGTGAACAACAAGGTAATGCATACAGTGTAACTCACTAAAGTGGGATCAAGAATTTTCAATAGAGCCATAATAGTTTAAGATTACAGACTATTCTTGTCTCAACTAGTTAAGAATATGGACTATTCTAGTTTCAGCAAGTTACGATTATGGACTATTCCAGTCTCAACCTGTTGAGATTCCAGTCTATTCCGGTCTCAACCAGTTAAGATTATGGACTATTCTAGTTTCAACAAGTTATGGTTACAGACCATTCGAGCATCAACCGGTAAGCTTATGGACCATCTAACCTCAACCTGTTAAGGTCAAGGACTACCCTTGCCTCAACCAGTTAAGGTTACAGACTATTCTAGCATCAACCAATTAAGGTTACAGTCTATTCTAGCCTCAACCAGTTAAGGCTACAGACTATTCTAGCCTCAACCAGTTAAGGTTACAGACTACCCTAGCCTCAACCAGTTAAGGTTACAGACTACCCTAGCCTCAACCAGTTAAGGTTACAGAATATCCTAGCCTCAACCAGTTAAGGTTACAGACTATTCTAGCCTCAACCAGTAAAGGCTACAGACTATTCTAGCCTCAACCAGTTAAGGAGGTTACAGACTATCCTAACTCAACCAGTCCTCAACCAGTTAAGGTTACAGACTATTCTAGCCTCAACCAGTTAAGGTTACAGAATATCCTAGCCTCAACCAGTTAAGGTTACAGACTATTCTAGCCTCAACCAGTTAAGGTTACAGACTATTCTAGCCTCAGCCAGTAAAGGTTACAGACTATTCTAGCCTCAGCCAGTTAGAGTTACAGACTATTCTTGTTACTTGAAATTATAATGTTATGGACTATTCTTCTTACATGAAATTTTTACAGGAGGTTACAGACTATCCTAACTCAACCAGTTAAGGTTACAGACTATTCTAGCCTCAACCAGTAAAGGCTACAGACTATTTTAGCCTCAACCAGTTAAGGAGGTTACAGACTATCCTAACTCAACCAGTCCTCAACCAGTTAAGGTTACAGACTATTCTAGCCTCAACCAGTTAAGGTTACAGAATATCCTAGCCTCAACCAGTTAAGGTTACAGACTATTCTAGCCTCAACCAGTTAAAGTTACAGACTACCCTAGCCTCAACCAGTTAAGGTTACAGACTATTCTAGCCTCAGCCAGTAAAGGTTACAGACTATTCTAGCCTCAGCCAGTTAGAGTTACAGACTATTCTTGTTACTTGAAATTATAATGTTATGGACTATTCTTCTTACATGAAATTTTTTTCTGCAAGCAATCACTTCAAATCCTTAAAAATGCATTTTGGGGCAAAGAACCCCCCCCCCCCCCCCCCTAAATGACACTAGGAGAAGGGGGGGGGGGGGTGTCGGGGGCTATAGGAGTAATTTTTTTTGCATGTAATATATCTAAATCAATAAGCAAAATGCATTTTAGGAACAATTGCCTAAAGGACAAGAGGAGAATATTTTCTGAAAATCCACCAATCAGAATCAAAGAATGCCTCTGGCGGCCATGTTTTTCAACCCACAGGAACAAAATAGGATCCTTTGTAGAGGACCTCCCATAGACCATCCCTGCCAAGTTTGGTTCGTGTCGGCTCAGTAGTTCTGGAGAAGATGAAAATGTGATTTCCCATAGGGTTTCAATAGTAACTATAAGCCGTAATTGTGACCATGTTTGCAGCCTGATCACCATTAAATGAGGGTCATTGGTAAAGGGGGTCCCAGTCATCAGTTATGTGAAGTATCAAAAAATTTGGCCTGGCAGTTTCAGAGGAGAAGATTTTTGAAAATCCACCAACCAGAATCAAAGAATGCCTCTGGAAGCCATCTTTTTCATCCGACAGGAACAAAATGAGGATCGTTTGTAGAAGACCTCCCATAAACCGTTCCTGCCAAATCTGGTTTGCACTGGCTCATTGGTTACAAAGAAGATGAAAATGTGAAAAAGTTTCTGGCCGATGGAGTATGACGGATGGAAAGTAATAGCAAAAGCTCACGTGACCTAGAAATTGATATGTGTTTACTAATGTTTAAGTTATTCCAAAAAGCGGATAATAAATAACTCCCATAATTTTCATCGGATATGCTTGGTCTTGACGTAGACATTTCTGATGTAGAGACATACAGTTAAAACTAGAAGTCCTGCCACGAATATTGCGCTTATCTAGGCTTAATTGCGCGTTGGAATTGCGCGCAGTAGCCATATCGAATGGCTTCCAAAGCAGGGCAGGTTCTCCTGGTAACTCATAGCAAACACATGCAATGTTTCTGTCAATGGACCTCTGGGTTACCCGGAGGTCCATTGGCTGAAACATTGCTTGTGCACAGGTGATATGTACAGAATTTGATAGCTTTACTTGGGCCATAACGCGTACATTAACGCGCATATCAACGTGCTATTTGTGCGCATTTCATGACAGGACTTCTAGTTTTAACTGTATACCAAAAAGAATTGTTGAAGTTATGGCATAAATGAAGTTCTTAAAAAATGTTGATTAAAATGTGTAAATTTTCAAGTTGAAAAGCTCCATAACTCTTGTAAAAACCATTGTACCATGCCCTAATTTGAAATTAACCTTCATTTTGATGATATAACTGTGGCAGAAAGCAAGTTTGGTCCTAATCTACGAATTCAAACAAAATTAACCTTCATTTTGATGATATAACTGAGGCAGAAAGCAAGTTTGGTCCTGAACTACGAATTCAAACAAAATTAACCTTCATTTTGATGATATAACTGTGGCAGAAAGCAAGTTTGGTCCTGATCTACGAATTCAAACGGAATTAACCTTCATTTTGATGATATAACTGAAGCAGAAAGCAAGTTTGGTCCTGGTCTACGAATTCAAACGGAATTAACCTTCATTTTGATGATATAACTGAGGCAGAAAGCAAGTTTGGTCCTGGTCTATGAATTCAAACGGAATTAACCTTCATTTTGATGACATAACTGTGGCAGAAAGCAAGTTTGGTCTTGATCTATGAATTCAAATGGAATTAACCTTCATTTTGATGATATAACTGAGGCAGAAAGCAAGTTTGGTCCTGAACACAAAAATTTGATAATTTAACTCTTCCACATATGCAGTGGATATTTAGTTTATTATATTTTGTTTGACAGATCTCTGACAAGCTCTGTCAAACAAGATATAATGGATTAAATATATTGGATGCACTGAGGCCAAATAGGTCTGAAAATACAGGGAATTCATTGGTTGTCATTGATTCTGACAAATATCAAATAAAAGGCTGCTCGGACAAGCATCCTCTGAAAAAATAGGCCGATGAAATCGTCAGATGTGTACCCATATGCGCAACTAGTACAAAGCTGTATGACGGAGGGCCACCCTGGATGCCGACATTATGTACACCATACATGGTATGGGTACATAGAGAAATAGATTGTAGGAGTTCCTAATTTGATGGATAAAGGGTTAATATCTCCGGATCAAATTATTAGATTTACATAAAAAACTATACAGCACAGCACATCAGTAACCTGAATACATATATAAAGTAACATGATAATCGGATTAATATTTATTGAGTTATCGCATGCTGAAAAAATGGATTGGTGGAGTTCTCAATTTGAAGGATAAAGGGTTAATATAACTGGATCAAATTATCAGATTTACACCCAAAAACTATACAGCTCGGCACATCAGTAGCCTGAACACTTATATGAAGTAACATGACAATCGGATTGATATTTTTTGAGTTATCTCAGGCCAAAGGGATTAGAGGAATTTTCAATTTGAAGGATAAAGGTTTAATATCTCATGATCAAATTATCAGATTTACACCAGAAACTATACAGCTCGGCACATCAGTAACCTGAACACAAATATAAAGTAACTTGACAATCCAAGCAATATTTGTCAAGTTATCGGATGCCAAAGGGATTGGAGGAATTTTCAATTTGAAGGATAAAGGGTTAATATCTCATGAGTAAATTATCAGATTTACACCAAAAACTATACAGCTTGGCACATCAATAACCTGAACACAAATATAAAGTAACTTGACAATCCAAGCAATATTTTTCAAGTTATCGAATGCCAAAGGGATTGGAGGAATTTTCAATTTGAAGGATAAAGGGTTAATATCTCAGGATCAAATTATCAGATTTACACCAAAAACTATCAACTCGGCACATCAGTAACCTCAGCACAAATATAAAGTAACTTGACAATCCAAGCAATATTTTTCAAGTTATCGAATGCCAAAGGGATAGGAGGAATTTTCAATTTGAAGGTCAGGATCAAAATAACAGATTTACACCAAAAACTATACAGCTCGGCACATCAGTAACCTGAACACAAATATAAAGTAACGTGACAATCCAAGCAATATTTTTCAAGTTATCAAATGCCAAAGGGATTGGAGGAATTTTCAATTTGAATTATCAGATTTACACCAAAAACTATACAGCTCGGCACATCAGTAACCTCAACACAAATATAAAGTAACTTGACAATCCAAGCAATAATTTTCAAGTTATTGATTGCCAAAGAGATGGATATGGACTCCGGCCGGCTGGGCAGACGGATGGATGGATGGACAGATAAAGGATGGATGAACGACGGATAGCCACCCCAGATGCCGGCATTATGTGTACCATACATAGTATGGGTACACATAAAAAGTGTGCAATTCGAAGTATTTGGAAAAATTTAATTTTTACAAGACACAAAGGGACATAACTCAAGTCAAACCAAATCCTGATTTGAACTTGACCTGTATGTTATATTGATACACCTACATACCAAATTTTATTTGATTTGGTCAGCAACAACTAAAGATATCATTGGGAAACCCCACAAAAAAAGACCTGTTTGTAAGCACAGCTAACGAAATACTCCCGCAATGTGCAGGCCAACCCAAAATAAAGACTGCTATCAAGTTGATTTTTAAAAATATGTTAGCACATTGTATAAGTGCTTCATTTTGATACTCAGAAAAGGAAAAAAAAATAAAGTGTCACCATACGATGACACAAAAAGATACCCCTGCTTATTTAACAATGCAAGCCTGACTGTAGGTGAAACAGTTTTTGGGTATATACAAATTCTAAGCCCATAAAGGGCAATGACTCTGGCAATAAAATCTTGAATGACACCTGTATTTCACTATGGGTATACAGCAATAAGATATACTTGCATACCAAATATGAAGTCATTCAACCAAGTACTTTTCAAGTTACGATTGAATTTTGGTACAGACAGATGGATAGACAGACGGACCTTGTACTGTGGGAAGACATCAATAAGATAGAGTTACATATCAAATATGAAGTTATTCCACTGAGTACTCTGCAAGTTATTCATGACAAATTCTAAGTCCATAAAGGGCAATGACTCTGGCAATAAAATCTTGAAAGACACCTGCATTTCACTATGGGTACACAGAAATAGGATACACTTGCATACCAAATATCAAGTCACTCAACAAAGCACTTTACAAGTTATTCGTGATTGAATTTCAGAACAGACATATAGACTGATGGATGGAGGACGGACAGACAGATGGGGAATGACTCTGGCAATAAAATCTTGAAAGACACCTGCATTTCACTATGGGTATACAGAAACAAGATACACATGCATACCAAATAGCAAGTCACTCAACAAAGCACTTTACAAGTTATTCGTGATTGAATTTTGGAACGGACATATAGACTGATAGATGGAGGACGGACAGACAGATGGGGAATGACTCTGGCAATAAAATCTCGAAAGACACCTGCATTTCACTATAGGTATACAGCAATAGGATACACTTGCATACCAAATATCAAGTCACTCAAACAAGTACTTTACAAGTTATTCAGGATTGAATTTTGGGACGGACGGACAGACAAATGGACGGCAAGGTGAATCCTATATACTCCCACTGGGGGTATAAAAAAAGAATTTTCTAAGTCGAAAAAGGAGCATAACTCTGACAAAAATACTCGGATTTCTCTGTGATTCGCACTTGACATGTATTTTATGCCGATGCATTTACATACCAAATTAAATTTGATTTGACCAACTACTAAAACTAAAGTTATCATTGGGAAACCAAAAATGATAAATTTATACCAATTTGTATATTTTTATACTTACCAAAGGCCCAGTCATAGCTGGTGCTAACTCTAAAATATCTAGGGCCAAACACAAATTTTGCCCCCCCAATCCCCAAAATTTGCATGCAAAACCAAAAATTAGAAGTCCTAACTGGTCCTCCATACATTTACCCTCTGCGCATGCGCAGGCGTCAGTAATTGACCAGAATTGGCTCCAACACCATTCTTTGTAAAAGAGAGTATTACAAAATAATTCAGCAGGGTGGTATGAGTGCTCACTCATGGGAGAGCCCTTCCCATCTGGGCCATTGGTAAGTATAAAAATATACAAATTGGTATAAATTTATCATATTTTTACACAGTATACCAATAGCCCAGACATAGCTGAATCGTAAATAGGTGGAGGGCTTAAGACTTCTGAAATAATTCCAATCCTGCAATCCATAATGAAGGAACTTACATGTAGAACAGTTAGGAATTACATGTATGTCTCTCTATACAGTAATAGAGGAGACATATTCTAAACAAGGAGCCCAATCAAGTAATTCCTTAATGTAAGTATGAAGACAAGTTCCTAATTTTCCAAGGCTAGCCAGACTAAGATTATGGGCAAAAATACAACCTGCTCTTTTTTGAAGAAACCTTCAAAATAAAAAAGGGGGAGAGCTCTGGAAACAATAAGAGTGGTACCCAACAACAATATAATTAATCGTCGAACACGCACTCAGGTATTAATTCAAGATTAATAAATGGTGCTTAATGTTACTGCAGAAGTTACAGCTATAGTGATGATCCTGGAAATTAATATTGCACAGTAAATAGCATACACCACAGGCAACGTACACGGATACGTCGAAAACCGATGATACAAAATATAACATACACATATCTAATCAAGCCACACTAAACGATTCCTGAAGGGAAAGCACACTTCCTACATGATCCATAGGCGGCCACTGTACAATAAATTCCAGTAACAACACTCTCCAACGTGAATAATCTGATATCTAAGATCGTAAAAGCACATGTAACATGAGTACCAAACAAAATAGATACTTGGATCCAGAGATGTAATCATCTGAATACCAGTTAACTGGTTATGCAGTCTGCGAGGTACTCAAGAGTAGCAATTTAATTGTGATGATTTATAAATAAACGCTTGTATTTAACAAATCAACCAAAATAATAGGGCATTGATTCAGCTAAAAGGCAGATGAGCCGATGAGGTCGCCGCAGAACACTACATAAATGTATAAAATGCATGTATTACAATAATAAAGCTTGCGGGAAGAGAACTACGTCTTGCCCAGTAATTGCTTATAACACATAAGGAAGTGTCTGAATGGGGGAGGGGGGGGGGGGAGGTCGAAGTCATAACGAAATCCCCTCATACATATTATTTAATCATACCTGTGTCAGTTAAGATAAAAAAAAAATATAGGAACCTAAATGGTTCCCTCACGACTAACCGACTCCATATGCCACTATGGACGGAGAGGAACATGAAGAATAAAACATCCCCTGAAAGAAGACCCTCTCTGTGAGAAAGCTTCTGGTGAGCGTCACATAACCGACACTTGAGAATATTGATCCAAGATTCTTGTGACAACAGAGGCGCTACCAGTAGGATTCACTGTTTAACCCTTAAGCCCCCATATAGCCCCAAACCGCCACTTTTATATTGCATTGAAGCAGGTGCTCTCTTGGGTAATCTTTTTTATTACTCTTGTATGAAGACTGAATTTTCCCTGGCAGTGGTTCTACATCACTGCTGGCTGCCTGTATAGGCAGCCAGCAGTGATGTGGAACCATTGCCAAGTCATCAATAACTATGTAAGCAGAAAAAGGCCATAAGTACTTTAAAATTAATCTGGGGACTTAAGGGTTAAACTTAACCCTTTACCCAACGCAGACGATATCAAAATTCATTATTTTAAATATCATTTTTTTAAATTTTTCAAAAAATTTCAACAAAACCATATCATGTGACCCCTCATTGGAACGAGCTCGTTCCAACGAGGGGTCACATGATATGGGTTTTGTTGAAATTTTTTGAAAAATATTTTTTCAACTGCTGAATTTGCATATTACGCGGGCGGATGCGGGCGATTCGTTGGGTAAAGGGTTAAACATAAGCTACTGAATCAAATGAATAGGAGGATACGCATATCCTATCATTCCTCTCCATGAATTTGCAGAGCCTGAGCTCAATAATCTGGGCATGGCGACACAAATGACGGTAACAACTATTCCGGTGCGTCGCAAACTAAAGAATCATGGGGTGATCCCATGGGTAACAAAACTGTACAAATAAATGCAGGCTAGCGACCATAAATATGAACAGGCGACTTTTCCGAGGAGCGAGTCTGCTAGTACGTTCAGACAACCCGGTATATGACGGATAGAGAGACATGAAAATGATTCTCCGTTAGGTATTATAACAAAAGTGAATGGGTGCCGCCCTGGTTCCTGATGTACGCTACCTCTATTGAGTTGTTCAACAAACTCTGAACAAGCGTGAATGCATTGATATAGTGCTAACAATATTGACATCATTCTTGATGATTATGTATTTCATCAGGAACTGAGGGTCTCAGACCCCTGCAATTATAGTCTGTAGGACTCAGGGCCATGCCCCAAACAATTGACTCATACCCGTCATAATCGTGAAAGCCGGATCTGGCAGTTGCAGCGGAACTAATGAGTTAAGAACTGAAAATCTGCCTGAATAAGGACCTTTTTGTTTACTATATCTGTTAAAACAATACTGGTCCTGAGCGAATGCGTTGTTACACTCCAGTTCTGTGTAAGAATAACTGGAGGGTGTGTGTGCGTAAGCGACCCATCTAAACAAGATGCGTAGCCACTCAGCACCTCTCCATCAGTCGCATAAAACTAATTCGTTCTGGATAATGGCAGACGAACCAGATTGTTATGAGACATTACCAAGTTGATATAGGAGTGACAGCGCAGGGCGCTATCTCCAGAACAAAGCTATCCTTAGATCTATGCTTATAGCATAGTCAATCACTCGAACACTCATTTTAACCAACTAAATGATAACCATAAATAAACTTATTTTAGAGCTTTGATAAACTTGTTAACAAGCTCCAGTCTATTATCTGTCGGAACGAGCTCTTAGGCTTCGGTACGAGTAACAGGTGGCTACAGAATTCCAGAGAATCTTGATTCTCGACGACCTCTATTAACATCATTGTCAAGAGAACCTTTAACTCCTCATGGAGAGACTCTTATGCAAGGATTAGACGGAAGCATTGTCCATCCGACATTAACTTAGTTGTGGTTCGCTTGGAAAGATAGCCGCAGGCCTTCCGAAGCCACACTTCTGAACTACTAGTCTCCATAACAGTTATCCAGATTGATGCTCATCTTGATAACCATCCGTCAACCGCAAAACAACAGAGGTCCTAACTCACACCTGTAGCACTTGCGAGGCCTGGGGAAGGAGAAAGCGCGTCTCATTCGCGAAGAGCCTCGACCCAGCAGTTTAGGGGTGTCTCACCGGAAGTCTCGATCAGAAGTAAGCCCCGTATTCGAGTCGCTATATGATGATCCTTAGAGTAATTATAGGAGAATAAACTATACCCTCAGGAGGAGTCATCATAGGTGACCTTCTGTCTAGGACGTCCTCCCTTACTCCCTTCGGCTAATGCGTGTCGAATATACTGCAACATAAAGAGCAGAGTATTGATGCTTTCTTTGTAGCTTATTCATAAACCAATGAAAGCTTATTGTCAAAAACTTAGTGTTCGGAAACCGGAGCGACTCTAAGAGAGTTTTTCACCTCGACATCTATTAAGAATGACGATGCAAGGGCTCTGTCATGTCTATTTAACTCCGAATTAGCAACTTGTTAAGACAGAGTTATATGTGATTTATATTTATTTATTTATTGATGTTTAAGGTCACATATTTATGCACAATGGCTAATCATGACCATGACAGTTTTATGGGTGGAGGAAGCCGGAGTACCAGGAGAGAACCACCGAGCAACGACGAGCTGCTGCCAGCTCCCCAACATCGTAACTCCGCACTGCAGCACAGGCAGGGTTAGATTGGTTGAAGACATGCGTACCATCGACGTGCAGTACCCCTTAGTACACAGCGTCATCGTGCCCCCACATGAGCAATGGGGTGAAGTGTGTTGCCCAAGGACACAACGAGGTTGCCGCAGGTGGGATTCGAACCGAGGACCTCTCGGCTTGCAGCCTGCACCTGTACCTACTGAGCCACCGCGCCCCCAGTTATATGTGATAAATATATAGCCCTGGAAAGAACTCTAAATAAGGTACAAACGTCCTCCAATTCCTTTCCGTAGACATGTAGCATCACAGTTCTTAAAGGTGATCTGCATAATACAGTGAGTCTAAATTCGTTCTGAATGAATGTCGTCTCAATTGTGACCAAGCGAATAATGAATGACGAAGGTAAGGCCATAGCTAGGTCCTTAGCCTACTCATTCAAATGCAGAGGAACTCTCAATACATCTTCACTGTTTTCCGACCAGCGGAACTACATAAGAAGATGACAAGAAACCGCCTTACTTCTTTCCACTGGAAAGGTGAATGTGGATTCGTCTAAAGGCCAAAAGCCTGCGACACCTGCCTATACTTAACCGGAAAAGACATTCCTTCTCTTTTTCCGGATAATTTAGCGTGCAACAACACTAGCGGTTTCTTGTAAATAGACGCAGCATTCTGATTCGTTGGAACACATTCAGGGTAGTGTTGATGGAATAAATCCTCTCAACCCTGTATTGTTCTGAATGTGGAGGGTAAATCCCCTCCATATCCCTTCATCATTCATCTGAATCAGATGAAATCACGGTCAACAGCATCTAAACGCGCAGATAACTGGACCGACCCAGCACCATGCGACAGCTCAGATTTTGAGACTGCCGACGATTGCTACTGCACTTGCTGGGATGCTGCGAGGAGCTGCGCATCTGCGTCAGCAAAACCACAATGGAGGCCTAAGGAGCAGCGGTCTTCTGGCTGGCGGCTGCTCCCTGGACAGTATTCCGAGACGGTACTTTCTCCGGACGTCCCGATATATGAGGCCTCATCTAAGCTATTGAATAGTGCTACTTTCGAGCTGTCGCAGCATTCTGATTCTCAGGAACAAAGTCAGGGAAGTATAGATGCATAAGCGCTATCGCCACCCTGTTGTTCCGAAAAGGGATGGGTAATTCTCCTCCAAATTCCTTTCATCCTCCAACTGAACCAGATTATACTCATGGTCATCAGCACCTGAACGCGCAGATGACTGGACCAACCCAGTACCACCCGACAGCTCAAGTTCTGAGACTGGCATCATCTGCTTCTGCACTTGCCGGGATGCTGCGATGAGCTGTGCAATCTGCGACAGCATGTCCATTACGGAGGCCTAAGGAGCAGCGGTCTTCTGTTGCATGGCCGCCAGCTGCTCCTGGGACAGTGTGTCCGAGATGGCTCTTTTCTGCGGACGTCCCTATAAATGAGGAAATGAGGCCTCGTCCCCTTGGCTAGTGTATGGTGTGACTTCACTGACGAAGAATGACTTTCTCGGAGATGCAGGCTGGATATCAGAAGTCACGTAGCCAAGGTGCTGTCGTGTGTGCTTGGTAGATGTTGAAGAAGCCGTAATTATAGCTGACCCCGGCTGTAAACTGAACTGAGCGTCCTGGACAGCAGGCATGGACGTATGCTCCGACTGATGCAAGTTCCAATCCATAACATCTGGTCCCAGATGTTGTAATGAAAGAGAGAAGGGGGCCCTCTCTCGCTAGCGGTCCTTCAGACCTCGCCAAGCTTCTTGCTGAACTTGCCGGCTTCTTCCTTTCTGTCGTCGCAGGGTGAGCCTTATATTGATTTTATATTATAGTGCTCACTCTACCCTTTCCATTCTCCTTGACCGCAACGGACACACCCGGCGTCACAGTACCCTCAGGTGGTGAACCGCTTCACCGGTCAAGCTAGCTGGTGACAGGGATTTGAAACCACACTATGGTTTATTGCCTAGTCTAATATTCATGAGCACTTTTGCGGCTAGTTCTGATTGACTAATTAATGCGATGATAAAAGCATACTATCTGACGGCATCACGTAAACATCACCATGTTCTTGTTCCTCTGTAAATATAAACTAATAAACTAAAGCAACCTAGGGCGAGAGGACCGGTGGCAGCCTCTCATTACGAGAGGACCGGCAGTGGTCCCTCGCTAACAACGTACCATGACACCCGTCAGCAACGTTTGTCATTCCATGCGACACATATGAGCAAGAATTAGTAGACGTACATCGACTACAAGCAAGGCAACCTACAAGAAAATAAGAGGAACGACTTCCTCGCTTTGCTTAAACAGCAATATGCTTACATAATGAAGCAGACTAAGTCGATTGTACTCCCACCAATTCCACATTAAATACAAACAAAAAGATAACATAACAAAAACATTCAAAATATAAATCGAAAAATAGTTTACACCAAAAAATTTTTCGAAAAATTTTGACAAGAGCCCAAGCCCAAGTTCCCAAAGGGAACGAAGTGCACAAATGTATCCCAAAAGAGCCCAAGTGTGGACAAAATTAATTTTTTCCTCCCAAAAATTAACTGCCACACTACGGGACTGTATAATGTATCTTACAACAGACCTTCCATATCAGAAATAGGAACCTACACATAAATAACAAACGTTGCTAATGTAAACAACGTCAAACTGAAAACGAGACCCCAGGCAACACAGCCCGAAGTCAGTAATAGATTTTTGAACTATCCGATGTAAGGCAAGATCTTCATCAGATGAAAAAACGATACATTGGAAGTATGATGCATGACTAAAAATGCCTAAACACCTTAAGGGTGAGGACGTAACCCTGGGGAAATACAGAAAAAACTTTCTGTGTAACACGTTAAACTCCGAAGAAATTTTATATAAAAAATTTAAAAAAAGAAGCCAAAAAGCTTGAGAATTTAACAGGGGGGATCAAGGGAGGTTAGGGAAGGAATACTTAACCAACAGTGGAAAAATCATTATCAACAATGATGATGTCAGGTTCATGTCCCGAAATTAGGGAACATGAACTAATTTTTATAAATATTATAAAATTACAGCCCTGAACATTTTCAAACCACTGTTTCTTCCTTCCTTCATCCAATTGTGTCCTGGGATCCACCAATTTAACCATTGATTTGTGTCTGGCATCATTATTAATGGAGATTTAAAAAGCACAAAAATCAGTTTGTAGTTATCTGACAAGGGCCAAACAAAGAATGGTGTTGGCGCCAATTCCGGTCACTTCCTGATGTCTGCGCATGCACAGAGTGTAAATGTATGAAGGACCAGTTAGGACTTCTAATTTTCGGTTTTGCATGCAAATTTTGGGGATTGGGGGGCAAAATTTCTGTTTGGTTAGAGTTAGCACCAGCTTTGTCTGGGCCATTGGTACACTGTGTAAAAATATGAAAAGTATCAATAACACTGTAGCTTAACCTCACTGTGTGCAGTGTTTGATGAAAAGGATAATGTTAAATGTTCATGAAAGGATTATTAAATACGACAAGAATTGTGATAATTGAGAATATGTTAATTTCTGTTCATTGAATGCTATGTTTTCAATAATAATTTGAGGTGAAGTCTAAAGAATTAAAAGTCTGGGTTAATGTGGCCCTTACAGTTTATGTATGTCAACTAAAGTTACCAAGTTACAGTATAATTATTCCAAAATGAGTCATCCTACCAAGTTATGATGGAATCCTTTTATAAATATACCTTGTAGTTGTTACTAAAGGAATCTAGGTCACATGACGGCTTGGCAGTCATGGTTGACCGATAATAACCATAATAGGAGAGTCTCATCTAAATAGCATACCAAGTTATCCTATCAAGTTACAATGAAATCCCTTCATAAAAACAACCTGAAGATTGAACTAAAGGAATCATGGTCATGTGACCAGGCAGTGGTAATGGCTGACCGATCATGACCAAAATAGTACAGTCTTGTCTAGACATCATACCAAGTTATCCTTCCAAATTACAATGATATCGCTTCATAAATATGAACTGTAGACAGACTGTGCTAAAAAAATCTAGGTTACAGGCCTGTTTACCAATCACAGCCAAAATAGGATGTTCTCATCTGGACATTATGCTAAGTCATCCTACAAATTTGCAATGAAATCCCTTCATAAATGCAAGCTGTAGACTGTGCTAAAGGAATCTAGGTAACATGCCCCTGCTGCCGTGATGGTTGACTGAAACTGACCAAAAAAAGGAAGTTCTCATCTAGACATTATACAGAGTCATCCTTTGAAGTTACAATAAAATTCCTTCATATATGTGACCTACAGACAGACTGTGCCAAAGGTTTTTGGAGTACAGGCCCACATAGCCATCATGGTTGACCGGTCGCGACCAAAACAGGAAGTTCTCATCTAGACATTATACAGAGTCATCCTACCAAGTTACAATGAAATCCCTTCATAATACAGTCTGTAAACTGTGCTAAAGGTTTTTGGGCTTGGGCAGTCATTACAGTGGACATAAAGGGATCATTCTCATCTTGACATGACCTCGAACCAGCATATGAAATTTCGTGATGATCAAACAAGAAATATGGGGTGTTGTTTGTGTTAAGGAAAACATGAACAGACTCACACACCACGTGATGGCAAAAGCTTATCTTGACTGTGAAGTTAAGCTAAAAATGAATTTTCAAAGTTGAAGAAGGGGCATAACTCTGGCAGAAATTGTCAGATTGCACTCCAAACCTGAATTTTATGTTCATAGACCCATATACCAAATTTCATTTGATTTAGCCAACTACAACAAAAGTTATAACTGGGAAAACAAAGAGGGGCAGACGGATGGATGGACTCCGGATATTTTAATAGTATATAAAAGTATTCCATCCTCTATTATTTAAAAACTCTAACTACTGAAATTCCAGATTTCAAGAAAAAAATTCATCAGCAAGAACTTACCCCACAACTATTGAAAGCCCGTACTTGAAATAAGTATGGTCGTCCTGGAAGGAGACCAGCAACAATACAGTCCATGTCACGCCCTTTATATACATCTCGACATGAATTGTCTGGTGATATCTGTTGAGCGGTGAAATCTGTCACTGGAGATCCACCATCATAATCTGGTTTACCTACGAATAAATCGAATGAACAAATTTATTTTATGTTTGATTGAAAGGTGGGTACATATAGAACTAGAGGCTCAAGAGAGCCTAAAAACGCTCACCTGGACCAAGTTGTCCTAAACTATAAGGGTTATGGGTATAGAGAAATGTAATCTGAATGAACCATATGACAGATTCGCCAGCAATTTTTTTATCTAACTGTTTCAACTGCTCAGAAGAAAGCTTCATACCAAATACATAAGCTCTAGTCCGTGCAGTTTGGGAAATATTGGACATTTTATTTTTTTCTATTTTTAGCACCAGATGTTCCCACGCAAAAAATTTGGGGGGCATGAATTAAGTACTTAGGGTCAACTAATGCCACATATAAAATTTGGTTCAAATCGCTCCACTGGTTCTTGAAACAGAAATTTTAAGGGCAGCTCAAAAGTGAGCCCATCCCCTGGAGAGCCCCAATATGGACCTATCAACTTTCTTTGAACAACTTTTAATCTTGAACACCAGGGATAGTTTCATACCAAATATCAAAGCATTCCGTGTGGTTCATGAGAAGATTTTTAAAGAATTTCATCATATTTGGGCATAAGACCACACCCAAAAAGGACAGAGCCCCCATTCAAACAAAACTAAAACAGAATACCCCCAAGATGATGTGGCCCATATATGTTTCAATTTGGGCCACTGGTTTGTGAGGAGATTTTTTTTCACATAGGCCTCTCAATTTGGGAAATAAAAATTTTGTGTGGGACACAAAATTTGGATCTTCCTGTAGTGAGTTCAAATATTGACCTAGAAACTTTCGTTGGACAAACTGGAATTTTAGGTACCAAAAGAGGTTGCACATCAAATATCAAAGCACTCTGATCTGTGGTTAAGGAAAACAAGTTGTACAAAAGGAATGCAGGTATTTAGGCATCAGGGATCAGAACCACAGAGACAAAAAAATTTTTTAGTGTACTTACTTATTGGTGTTTAAGGTCACATATTTATGCACAATCGCTAATGGTGACCACAACATAGAGATAAAGTTAAGTTTTGTAAATCGTTTATACCCATGTTGCCCATTTTAGAGGACTTCCACCCCAAGCATTGGTGACTGGGTCCTATTTTACCAGTGTAACGGAACTTGTTTACCATAGTAAACAAGCACTCCTGCACTTCCCGGAGTTCCAACGGGGGAGTAAAAGTGTATGTTAACCCTAATAATTTTGGATACTAAATATAATTTTTTAGTGTTCTGTGATTTGAAAATAAATGGGGTATGGGAAGGCTATGGGTATTTGAATTTGTTTCTATTTTTTGCTCCTGGGGTTCCCACTGGGCACAAAAAATGCCCCCTGAACAAACTTGACTCACACCTCCCTGAGGATGATATACACCAAATATAAAAAGATTCTGACTGCTGGATCTGAAGAAAGAGATTTTTAAGGAATATTCCTCAAACTGAACAAAGTTACAATTTGAGATCCCATAGGGAGCCAAAATATGAACCCGGGGACTTGGTTTGAACAAACCTGAAACTCCCTTCCCTAAGGATGCTGTATACTAAATATCAAAAGATTCTGTCTGTTGGATCTGGAGAAGAAGATTTTTAAAGAATATCCCTAATATTGCACTAATTTGATTGAACATTTGGGCTCCTATAGAGTGCCCAAATATGGACCCAGAGGTTAAATTTCAACAACCATGTGAATCAATCTTCCATAGATGTTATATGTGAAATATGAAAGCTTTTGGAGAAGTGGTTGGGGAGAAAAAGATTATTTTATATTTTTCCCATTACCTTCAGTGTTAAATAATGCTGACTCAGCATTTTTTCAAAGTCCAGAAACTGTACCTTATGAAAAAACCGATAGCAATTTTTCTTCACCATTTTCCTTTTTATTGGTCCTAAGGAAGCACAACAAATAAAAAGTTTCAGTGCCATGCAGTTTTGGAGATATGGGTGTTTGAATTTTTTTCTATATTTTTAGCTCCTGAAGTTCCCATGGGGCAGCAGGAATTTTTTTTTTTGGCATGAATCAAGTACTTAGGACCTAATAATACCTCATAGCAAATTTGGTTCAAATCGGCAGCTCAGTTCGGAAAACAGAAATTTTGGACGGGGCACAAAATGGGGATCCTCCCGTAGCAAGCCCAAATATTGACCAAGAAAATTTCTTTGAACAAACTTGAATCTAGAGTACCAAAGGAGCTTACATACCAAATATCACAGCATTCTGACTGGTGGTTCATAAGAAGAAGATTTCATGAGAAATTGATGCTTTTGGAGCATCACACCCACACCCCAGTTGGGGCACCGAGTTCATTTTAACAAATTGGAAAGACGATATCCCCAAAATATTGTATGTCAAATTTGTTTGGGTTTGGGCTACTGGGTTTGAAGGAGAAGACTGAGTCACGAAAGTTAACGGACAACGGATGACGACAGACGCCAAGTGATGGCAAAAGCTCACACTGACTTTCAGTCAGGTGAGCTAATAAATACAGAACAGCTGCCATGGATTGGTCAATTTCCACAGGGTGAGCGGTATTTCCATTGACATATTAATATTGGATTCCAAACACAAATTATAGGAATAATCATCAATGATTTTAACACGAAAAGCAGACGACACTTGCAAAAAAATTCTTGAATAACTGTTATTTTCATTTTTTGTGTCAAAAACATAGGTTATGACCCCTCATTGGAACGAGCTCATCGAGCTCGTTCCAATGAGGGGTCATAACCTATGTTTTTGAGACAAAAAATGAATGAAAGAGTCAATGACTCTGTAGCTCAACTTTGAATATGAAAGGAATTAGTATTTGCTGTGACCAGGTCAATGATAATGAATATGACAGGAATCAGTATTTGTTGTGACCAAGTCAACAATAATGAATAAGAGAAAAAGGAGTTTTGTTGTGACCATGTCAACCATAGTAAATCAGTTACAAGGTGACTGCAATGGTCTACAGAATAGGACATTATTTATTTATTAATTTATTTATTGGTGTTTAAGGTCACATATTTATGCACAATGGCTAATCATGACCATGACAGTTTTACGGGTGGAGGAAGCCGGAGTACCCGGAGAGAACCACCGAGCAACGACGAGCAGCTGTCAGCTCTCCAACATCGTAACTCTGAACTCTGCACCGCAGCACAGGCAGGGCTGGATTGGTTGAAGACATGCGCACCATCGACGTGCAGTATGCCTCAGTACACAGCGTCATCGTGCCCCCATGTAGGCAATCGGGGTGAAGTGTCATGCCCAAGGACACAATGCGGTTGCCACAGGTGGGATTCGAACCGAGGACCTCTTGGCTTGCAGCCTGCATCTCTACCAACTCAGCCACCACGACCCCAGAATAGGACATAAGAATTATATGTGATGCATCCAAAGTTAGTAAACATTCATACAAAAATTTATTCAAATCAGAGCTTTCATATAGAAGTTCTGAGCAAAAAACTGATTCCAAAAAATTTTGTACAAAATGGCTTCCAGCACCCATCTTGAATTTCAGACCGGACCCCCAAAACACTCATTCTTGTCCCATGGGGATAACAAAGGTACTCAAGAAGTTTCGTAAAGATCGGTTCATAAATACGGCCTCTAGCCCGAGCCGTATTGGCATTTGCACTTACAGTGCTGAAAGTAACACTAAATAAATCAGTTTAATTTGCATAATTTACGCACAAGAAAAAAACCGGTATTATAAGTGATGTATCCCAAACACTAAACATTCATATAAAATATTATTCAAATCAGAACTTTCATACGGAAGTTCTGCGGAAAAATCTGATTGCACCTAATTTTGTACAAAATGGATGCCAGTGGCCATCTTGAATTTCTGACCGGACCCCAAAACACCCGTTCTCGTCCCACAGTGATAACAAAGGTAACCAAGAAGTTTCGCGAAGATCGGTTCATAAATACGGCCTCTAGCTCGAGCTGTATTGAATTGTTGACGGACACACAGCCAGACAGGCGACTGGCCATGGTATAAGCTCAAATTTGACTTATGTCAAAGTTGAGCTAAAAAATCAACAGCTCACTCACATCCAGAGGTCACCCTGAAAATGCATACCAAGTTTCAAAGTGATCTGATCATAAATGTGCCCTGTAGGGCATGCCTGTAGAATATATTGATGCCTGACTAGGTTAAGTTTGAAGCTTGTTGCCAACGGCAATGTTTTTTGACAGAAATGGAAGAAAATCAATAGCTCCCCTCTAGAGGTCATCCCACACAAGCACACACAATTTCAAAGCAATCTGATTATAAATGTGCCCTGCAGAGTGTGCCAAAGGGAAATATTGATGCATAACTGCACTAATCATCGAAGGTCATTGCCAGTGGCAACATTTTTTGACAGAAATGGAAGAAAATCGATAGCTGTCATCTAGATGTCGCCCCAAATAAGCATACCGAGTTTCAAACCAATCTGATCATAACTGTACCCTGTAGGATGTGTCAAAGGGAAATATTGAGGACTGACTAAACCAATCTCAAAGGCTGTTGCCAGCAGCAACATATTTTAACAGAAATGGAAGAAAATCGACAGCTGCCATCTAGAGGTCACTCCAAACAAGTAGACCATGTTTCAAGGCGATCCGATTATAAATGTGCCCTGCAGGGTGTGCCAAAGGGAAATATTGATGCATAACTGCACAAAGTTGATCAAAGGTCATTGCCAGTGGCAACAATTTTTGACGGAAATGGAAGAAAACCGACAGCTCCCATCTAGAGGTAACCCCAAACAAGCATTCCAAGTTTCAAACTGTACTATCATAAATGAGCCCTGTAGGCAGGGGTCAGTCTGGGAGCTGATTTTAGGGAGAAGTGACTTCTCCCTCCAGAGACTTTAGGGAGAAGTCAGGGGCCAGGAGGGAGAAGTCAGTGGACATGAGGGAGAAGTCAGAAAAAAACAACACATATATGACATTGTGACAAAATAAATGTACATAGAGGACACAACTGTGCAGAAAAAAATAAATAAAAGTTATACGAACATACATATACACACACACAAAACTAAGTCATGTAGGTTAAAATCCTCCCCCTCCCCTACAAAAAATTGTGTCGTCCATGGTTTCTGAATACCGTAACTCTTTCCCTAGCAGTGATGACTAGGCCTGCGGTGACCATGCAGTCGATTTTGTATTTGCCTCAATGCAGTAGATTTGAAATTTAGCATTACCCATGGTGAGAGTGTTCTTCTCTGTAATAGAAGGTATATTATTTTAAAAAAATATTTAAAGTATCTAAAATAAATTTCGAATTCACCTAAGAAGCTGGGTCATTCATGGTTTCTGAATGTCCTAATTGAATTGAAAAGCGTAGTTAAAAAAGTTTTCGACATCCTTCGTAAATTAAGCGTTATTAACAATTTGAGTTAATTTATTTCTAAGGTAAATGACAAAATATTTCAGTTGTCTCCCTTACCTGCTGCGCTGGGTGATAATACTCTGTTCAGAAAAATGACAATTTCTGTCAACCATCTTACATTGACACGTGCAACTGGTGCTATAAGGCCTGCCATTCTTATCCATCCCAATATGTGTGATTTTTATCAGAGCCTTATTACATTTAAACCCCTTCCATCACAAGTTTTCGAAGGAAAACTTTCAATGCAAATTGTTGGGCAAATTTCAATGCAACCAATTTTTCAGTGGAACAGAGCGTAACCGTAAGCAATTTCAACGTTTTTATGGATGAACTGTCCCCTGCACATTTTTTGGGTTTTTAAACGGTGGTTAACTTTAATAAATTCTAATCAACTCGATGCGTGTCTTGTGTGATTTGTGGTTTTTGCTGCCACTTTTGTTTTTAAACAGCATTTTGTGTTGGTTGCTATCAGTTTGGGTGTATTGTTCGAACAACTACGGCATTACAACTCTTTTCAGAAATATAAAATTGGGCTAGTTTAGGCTATTTTCAGAGCCGTATGATGGATTTTAAAAGTGGCCGTGTTTACTTTTTTGTGAATGCGAAAGCGTTGGTTTTTTTTGGAAATAAAACATAAGAAAATACAGTAAACTGCCATGTCTCGCAATGAAGTTTTGGAGGGCGACTTGAATTTCGCCCCCAATGTAAGCCAAGGCGACTTGAGGAATGACAGGGCGACTTCTTCGCCCAAGTCGCCCACTCGGCTGACCCCTGCCTGTAGGGTGTGCCAAAGGGAAATAGTGAGGTCTGACTAAACTAAGTTCAAAAGCCATTGCCAGCAGAAACATTTGTTGACAGAAATGGAAGAACATCGATAGCTCCCATCTAGAGGTCACTCTGAACAAGCATGCCAAGTTTCAAATCGATCTGATCAGAAATGCAAATTGTGAGGTGTGCCAAAGGAAATTGTGGACGTACATACATTAGCCGATGGATGAGAAGTGACGGCAATAGCTCAGCTTGACTTTGTCAAGTTGAGCTAAAAAAATGTTTTTTTAAAAATTCTGTCATAAATCAAGTACTTTTGACCCAGTTATTTATTATGACACATTTGGTTCACATCTGTCGATTGGTTCCCCAGCAGCATTTCCCCATCAGGAAATCTTCTGAACAATCAAAATATTAAAATTCACCCTGATCTACCCAATCCCTGAGAAATAATTGATTCACAGATTGTAGAAGTACCATTTCTCGACTTGTTTTGAAGATTTCTGTACACAATAATGTCATAAAAAAATGAGTGAAGATGTGTACTCTGATGACGCGATTGTTCCAGAGTTGATGGAGAAAATTACGATGTACTACCAGAGTGCTAGGAGTTAACCCTTTACCCAACGAATCGCCTGCATCCGCCCGCGTAATATGCAAATACAGCTGCTGAAAAAATATTATTTTTCAAAACATTTCAACAAAACCATATCATATGACCCCACTTTGGAACGAACTCGTCGAGCTCGTTCCAAAGAGGGGTCACATGGTATGGTTTTGTTGAAATTTTTTTTAAAAATTTAAAAAAATGATATTTAAAATAATGAATTTTTAAATCGTCTGTGTTGGGTAAAGGGTTAATGGCCCTCGACGTTGTCTTGGGTTGGAAATAAACCCTCGGGCTGTTATTCAGTCCTCTCAGACCATTAGTAAATTGTAACAACCTCCAAACTCAGATTATTGCTATATAAACAGGAGTGCATGATCAGTTAAGCAGTATTTTGTGATTTTCTTGTATTCTGGAGTTTCATTTTATTATACAGTGATTCCCTGTTAACTGAATAGCCACTTTGCCAATGAAAATTATTCAATTAACAGGAGTATTCATTTAACAGGGATTTTATCACTTTCTTGTATACAAGAGATAAACCTAGCATTCATTCTATTATATCTTGTTTGACAGAGACCTGTAATGTGA
Organism: Pictodentalium vernedei; assembly: GCA_031216915.1. NCBI lineage: Eukaryota > Metazoa > Mollusca > Scaphopoda > Dentaliida > Dentaliidae > Pictodentalium > Pictodentalium vernedei. Next base: position 474,003,447 of record CM062290.1, read on the forward strand.
TATTATAACAAAATTAATAGATTACTTACTCCGGTGTAAATGTAAAGAAGTGGCCTTTGGTTTGCCCTGTAATGTGATATTATAACATAATTAAGAGATAACTTACTCCAGCGTAAATATAATGAAGTGGCCTTTGGTTTGCCCTGTAATGTGATATTATAACATAATTAAGAGACAACTTACTCCAGCGTAAATGTAATGAAGTGGCCTTTGGTTTGCCCTGTAATTTGGGTGCTTGACACTGGCCTGGAGGCACTGACTGTGTTTTTGCCATACACCAATCAGAGAACTGTAAAATAAAAATATAAGTTTAATCATCTGATTTTTAGTTAAACATACTTAACCAGTGCTCAAAATAACTTTTTTTCTTTGAGTAGCAAAATGCTACAAATTTCCAAAAAATGAGTAGCATTTTGTAAAAATTACATAGCTATTTTTGTATTTAGAGTTATGTTATGCTGTTTTGTATTGAATTCGTCCAAGTAGATAGAAGAGTTTCCATCCATTTCTGGGCATTTCCAAATGATCTGCAACACATGAAACATTTACTATGTCTTTTTTAACTGAACTGCCTTAAAGAGTTGCATGGACTGGGATATTTTCAAATAGCGTCTTGGTTGTTCAATAGAGTTCTCAAAATGGAAGTTGGGATTTTTAATTTGATGGGCTTGAAGTTATTTTTAATGTACATTTTATGCAAAATGTTGTAAAAACCGGAAAAATTTAAACCAATAGAATTCATCTTACATATGAAGTTGCTAATGATGCTTGGTGGAGAGTTAATCTGAGTTATGCCTGGAATGTTCCACAATCAGAAGTAAAGCATCAGTGAATTAGTTTTCAAATTTTCATTTACATTTTGCGATACAAGATAATCAACTGCAGCCTAATAGGCTGCAGTTGATTATCTTGTATCACAAAATGCTATACATAATTGAACATTGTGTAGCTTTTTGCAAGTTTTGCATAGCAAAAAGCGACGCGTCACCGCTTATTTTGAGCCCTGTACTTAACGAAAGTGTCAATGACACTACAGCTCAACTTGTCCAAGAAGGAACTGAACTAAATAGAAAGATCCAGTAATATTCAAGTTCCTACAGAAAAGACATCACACCAAAGCTACAAATGAAATCTGAAAAAAATGTCGGGTGAGGGATGGGGTGTGTTGGGTGTACTAACAAAATTGTTGACAATTTATATGTCAAATCCAAGATGGCCGGTGGCGGCTATCTTTTTTCAATGGAATGCGGAAAAATTTGATAATTCCCATTTGAAGATCACACCAAAGTTACATATTAAATTTGCAAATATTGGGTGAGAGCCACAGCCTGTAAGGTCTGCTAATGGAATTGTTGACAATTTATATGTCAAATCCAAGATGGCCACTGCCGGCCATATTTTTCAGCAAAATTCAGAAAAATTTGATAGCTCCCATCTGGACATCACACCAAAGCTATAAATGAAATTCAAAAAAAAAAGATCAGGTGAGAGATGCAACCTATAGAGTGTGCTAATGGAATTGTTGATAATTTATATCCGAATCAAAGATGGCTGCTGGTGGCCATGTTTTTCAATAAAATTCAGAACTAGAACTATCACTGAAGGTGATTAATACCCCCGCTTTGGGTTTTTAGAGGAATGCACTTCTGATCATGTAGGCGAAGGCCATAAGGAAATTGATTGATAAATGTAGGAGGAGTTGCGCACACAAGAATTTCATGTAAAAACCCATATTAAATCAAAGTTCAAGAGAGATAACCTGGTTAAAATTATCGCAGATCAAAAATTTTGGAATATGCACATGTTCACTTAGTAGTGATGATGTTTGGAAGGTTTCTTCAAAATCGGTTCTTTAATGTAGGAGGAGTTGCGCACACAAGAATTTGTTCGGATGGAAAGACGTACGGACGGACATATGGACGGACGTACGGATGGACGTACGGACATACAGGGCGATTCCTATATAGCCCCCACTTTTTCGAAGCGTGGGTATAATTATATTTGATAGCTCCCTTCTAGACCTCAAAACAAAGCTGCATACGAAATTTGAAAAAGATTGGGTTAGAGATGCAGCCTGTAGGTTATGCCAATAGAATTGTTGACAATTTATATACCAAAACATTCGATAGCTCCCATCTAAACATTGCCCCAAAGCTAAAGAAGAAATTTGAGACTGATTGGGTGAGAGCTGTGACCTGCAGGGTGTGCTAAAGGAGTTGTTGGATAATTTACATTCATTTCCAAGTTGGTCACCGGCGGTTATGTTTCTGAACGGAGTTAAAAAAAAATTGATAGCTCACATCTAGACATTGCCCCAAAGCCACATATGAAATTTGGGACTGATCAGGTACCAGCTATGGCCTGTAGGATGTGCTAAAGGAATTGTTGGACAATATATATCCAAATCCAAGAAAGTTGCTGGCAGCCATGTTTTTTGACAAAATCAGAAAAATTCAATAGCTCCCATCTGGACATCACACTGAAGCTACATATGAAATTTAAAAAAGATTGTGCCAGAGATGCGGCCTGTAGGGTGTGCTAATGGAATTGTTGACAATTTATATGTCAAACCGAAGATGGCCGATAGCTCCCATGAAGACATTGCCCCAAAGCTATATATGAAATTTGGAACTGATCAGATGAGAGCTGTGACCCGTAGGGTGTGCTAAAGGAATAGTGGACAGACAGACAAACGGACATATGGACCTATGGCAGACAACCCATCCCAATAGCTCAAGATGTGACTAGAAATCACTGCTTCAACGGGAAACCAAGCTGTGACTAGAAATCACTGCTTTAACAGGCAGCCAAGATGTGACTTGAAATCACTCCTTTAACTGGCAGCCAAGATGTGACTAGAAATCACTGCTTTAACTGGCAGCCAAGATGTGACTAGAAATCACTGCTTTAACTGGCATCCAAGATGTGACTAGTAATCATTGCTTTCACTGGCAGCCAAGATGTGACTAGAAATCACTGCTTCAACAGCCAACCATGATGTGACTAGAAATCACTGCTTTAACTGGCAGCCAAGATGTGACTAGAAATCACTGATTTAACAGGCAGTCAAGATGTGATTAGAAATCATTGCTTTAACAGGCAGCCAAGATGTGACTAGAAATCACTGCCTTAACAGGCAGCCAAGATGTGACTAGAAATCACTGCCTTAACAGTCAGCCAAGATGTGACTTGAAATCACTGCCTTAACAGGCAGCCAAGATGTGGCTAAAAATCACTGCCTTAACTGGCAACCAAGATGTGGCTAAAAATCACTGCCTTAACAGTCAGCCAAGATGTGACTTGAAATCACTGCCTTAACAGGCAGCCAAGATGTGGCTAAAAATCACTGCCTTAACTGGCGTCCAAGATGTGACTAAAAATCACTGCTTTAACTGGCAGCCAAGGTGTGACTAGAAATCACTGCCTTAACTGGCAGCCAAGATGTGACTAGAAATCACTGCTTCAACTGGCAGCCAAGATGTGACTAGAAATCACTGCTTTAACAGGCAGCCAAGATGCGACTAGAAATCACTGCTTTAACAGGCAGCCAAGATTTGATTAGAAATCATTGCCTTAACTGGCAGCCAAGATGTGACTAGAAATCACTGCTTTAACAGGCAGCCAAGATGTGACTAGAAATCACTGCTTTAACTGGCAGCCAAGATGTGATTTGAAATCATTGCCTTAACTGACAACCAAGATGTGACTAGAAATCACTGCTTTAACTGGCATCCAAGATGTGACTAGTAATCAATGCCTTAACTGACAACCAAGATGTGACTAGAAATCATTGCCTTAACTGACAGCCAAGATGTGACTAGAAATCACTGCTTTAACTGGCAGCCAAGATGTGATTAGAAATCACTGTCTTAACTGACAACCAAGATGTGACTAGAAATCACTGCCTTAACTGGCAGCCAAGATGTGACTAGAAATCACTGCTTTAACTGGCGTCCAAGATGTGACTAGTAATCACTGCCTTAACTGACAACCAAGATGTGACTAGAAATCATTGCCTTAACTGACAGCCAAGATGTGACTAGAAATCACTGCTTTAACTGGCAGCCAAGATGTGATTAGAAATCACTGTCTTAACTGACAACCAAGATGTGACTAGAAATCACTGCCTTAACTGGCAGCCAAGATGTGACTAGAAATCACTACTTCAACTGGCAGCCAAGATGTGACTAGAAATCGTTGCCTTAACTGGCAGCCAAGATGTGACTAGAAATCACTGTCTTAACTGACAACCAAGATGTGACTTGAAATCACTGCTTTAACTGGCAACCAAGATGTGACTAGAAATCACTGCTTTAACTGACAACCAAAATGTGACTAGAAATCACTGTCTTAACTGACAACCAAGATGTGACTTGAAATCAATGCTTTAACTGGCAGCCAAGATGTAACTAGAAATCACTGCCTTAACTGACAACCAAAATGTGACTAGAAATCACTGCCTTAACTGACAACCGAGATGTGACTAGAAATCACTGCTTTAACTAGCAGCCAAGATGTGATTAGAAATCACTGCTTCAGCAGGCAGCCAAGATGTGACTTTAACTAGCAGCCAAGATGTGATTAGAAATCACTGCTTTAACTGGCAGCCAAGATGTGACTTGAAATCAATGCTTTAACTGGCAGCCAAGATGTAACTAGAAATCACTGCCTTAACTGGCAGCCAAGATGTGACTAGAAATCACTGCTTTAACTGACAACCAAGATGTGACTAGAAATCAGTGCTTCAACTGGCAGCCAAGATGTGACTAAAAATCATTGCCTTAACTGGCAGCCAAGATGTGATTAGAAATCACTGCTTTAGCAGGCAGCCAAGGTGTGACTAGAAATCACTGTCTTAACTGGCAACCAAGATGTGACTAGAAATCACTGCTTCAACTGGCAACCAAGATGTGACTAGAAATCACTGCTTTAACTGGCAACCAAGATGTGACTAGAAATCACTGCTTCAACTGGCAACCAAGATGTGACTAGAAATCACTGCTTTAACTGGCAACCAAGATGTGACTAGAAATCACTGCTTCAACTGGCAACCAAGATGTGACTAGAAATCACTGCTTTAACTGGCAACCAAGATGTGACTAGAAATCACTGCTTTAACTGGCAGCCAAGGTGTGACTTGAAATCACTGCTTTAACTGGCAGCCAAGATGTGACTGGAAATTATTACCTTAATAGTCAACAAACGAAATCACTGACTAATGCCAAGTTGTGATTAGAAATCACTGCCTTAAAACCAAGGCTTGACTTGAAATCACTGCTTTAATAACCCTGCCAAAACTTGACACCACTTCCTTAACAGTGAAGTGATGTAGCTGCCTCTATGCCAAGACTTGACTTGAAATCACTACAAAGCAAATGAACATATACAGGCTATAGGATGATGGAAAAAACCACTTGTCTGGGTTCTTAAGAATAAATGGCTTCATATACAGTGGATGTGCTTCATATTATCTGTGAAGTCAAATTATTAAGCCTGAATGGATTTTTTTGTTACAATTTATGCAGGTATCTATAGGTTACCTGGGAATCGCATTAATCATGACCAGGCTTTGATGTGATGATATTAAAATTGCTACTCATTATGAAAAACTAATGGTTCAGAATCTTCTGTGAAACACATTTAATCTTACACTAAAAATTATATATTTTGTTGATGCTCCTATTTTCAGTTTCCTCAACAATGTAAAAGTTTTTCTATTTCTGACCTTGATGATATGGTGCCATGACACATCCTGAGACAAGAGCCATAATTGGTCCAAGTATAAATTATATGGACCAGAAAAAAGTCATCACTTTGTACAACCCAGAGAAGAACGGTATTCAAACATCAAAGTGTTACTGCTTGTAACCTTGCCCTTGATGATATGGTGCCATGACACATCCTGAGACAAGAGCCATAATTGGTCCAAGTATAAGTTATATGGACCAGAAAAAAGTCGTCACTTTGTACAACCCAGACAAGAACAGTATTCAAGCATCAAAGTGTTACTGCTTGTAACCTTGCCCTTGATGATATGGTGCCATGACACATCCTGAGACAAGAGCCATAATTGGTCCAAGTAGAAGTTATATGGACCAGAAAAAAGTCGTCACTTTGTACAACCCAGACAAGTACAGTATTCAAGAATCAAAGTGTTACTGCTTGTAACCTTGCCCTTGATGATATGGTGCCATGACATATCCTGAGACAAGAGCCATAATTGGTCCAAGTAGAAGTTATATGGACCAGAAACAAGAGGCCCCACAGGGCCTGAAGCGCTCATCTTGTACAGAACACAATTTAAACAGAGTCCAAGAATGGGTCTACATTAAGCAAGCCATCTCCATAGGCTATACTGTCAATCTTTGAGTCCCTCAGGAGTGACAAAAATAATCTGGGCATCATGCCTTTTCTTCAGTTGATCATAAAGTAAAATGTAGAGCTCCCATATGAAGACCCTTGATACAACCTATGTGGATTAATCTTAGTACCTCTAGAGGGTACTGAATACAAAATTTTTAATTCTTCAGCAAAATGGCCAATTCCGGCTCCCATAGAGAGCCCAAATATTAACCCAGGCTCTTGATTTGAACACAGTTAAATCTGACTTCCCTAGAGATGTTGTGTACCGAATATGAAAACATTCTGACTGTTGGATCTGAAGAAGAGAAACTGTAAAGAAATTTCTTCGAATTGCACTAAGTTCAAATTTGGGCTACCATAGCGAGCCCAAATATTAACCTATGGATCCGATTTGAACAAACTTGAATCTGACCCCCCTAGAGATGTTGTATACCAAATGTGAAAGCATTCTGACAAGTGAATCTGAAGAAAATTTTTGAAGAAATTCCCTCATATTGTACTAAGTTAAATTTCATGTTTCCATATGGAGCCCAAATATCAACCCAGGCACTCGAATTGAACAACCTGGAATCTGACCCCCCCCCCCCCCCCCCCACCCCCCCTAGAGATGTTGTATACCAAATATAAAAGCATTCCGACTGGTGGATCTGAAGAAGATTTTTAAAGAAATTTCCTCATATTGCACTAAGTAAAAAATTGGGCTACCATAGTGAGCCCAAATATATACCTAGGGATCTGATTTGCACAACCTTGAATCTGAGCCCCATAGAGATGTTGCATACCAAATATCAAAGCATTCTGACTGGTGGATCTGAAGAAGATTTTTTTAAATTACCCTCCATATTGAACAAAGATAAAATTTGGGCTTCCATAGGAAGCCCAAATAATAACCTAGGGACTTGGTTTGAACAATCTAGAATTTGACACTCATAACAATGATGTATACCAAATATTAAAAGATTCTGACTGGTGGTTCTGAAGAAGAAGATTTTTAAAGAATATTCCCCATATTACCCTATGTTAAAACTTCGGGCTCCTGTAGAGAGCCCAAATATGAACCAATGAGCTTTATTTCAACAAACTTTTATCTGACCCCCCCTATGAATGCTGTATACCAAATATCAAAAGATTCTGATGATTGGTTCTGGAGAAAAGATTTTTGATGCCCATTACAGAACACCCTAACATAACCGATGGCAATTTTTTTTCACCATTCAATTCTACTGGTCATAAGGATACTTCATACCAAATAAAAGCTCTCTGTTCCGTGGGGTTTGGGAAATATGGGATTTGAAAATCTTTCTATTTTTAGCTCCCAGGGTTCCCATGGGGATGCGGGAATTTTTTTTTTTGCATGGGTCAAGTACTTATGACCCAATACTACCACAAACCAAATTTGGTTCATACCGGACCATCGGTTCAGAAAATAGAAATTTTGGGCGGGGCCAAAAATCTTACCCCTCTTATTACAAAGCCAAATATTACTTAACGAACTTCGTTTGAACAAATTTGATTCTACTCCTCATATGGAAGCTCCATAGCAAATATCAAGTCATTGTACACACTGGTTCTTGAGAAGAAGATTTTAAAAATATTTTGGAGCATTTTCCCCCACTCCCTTCCTATGGGCATGTTGAGTTGAACAAAAATGAAAAGCCCCTTTGGGACCATCACTCACACAAACTTTCACTTGAATTTGGCCCAGTGGCTTTGGAGGAGAAGACCAAAACATGGTGTTGACGGACGACAGACGCCGGACGGAGAGCGATGAGATTAGCTCAGCTTGACTTTGTGAAGATGAGCTAAAAAGTCATCACTTTGTACAACCCAGAGAAGAACGGTATTCAAACATCAAAGTGTTACTGCTTGTAACCTTGCCCTTGATGATATGGTGCCATGACACATCCTGAGACAAGAGCCATAATTGGTCCAAGTAGAAGTTATATGGACCAGAAAAAAGTCATCACTTTGTACAACCCAGAGAAGAACGGTATTCAAACATCAAAGTGTTACTGCTTGTAACCTTGCCCTTGATGATATGGTGCCATGACACATCCTGAGACAAGAGCCATAATTGGTCCAAGTAGAAGTTATATGGACCAGAAAAAAGTCGTCACTTTGTACAACCCAGAGAAGAACGGTATTCAAACATCAAAGTGTTACTGCTTGTAACCTTGCCCTTGATGATATGGTGCCATGACACATCCTGAGACAAGAGCCATAATTGGTCCAAGTAGAAGTTATATGGACCAGAAAAAAGTCGTCACTTTGTACAACCCAGAGAAGAACGGTATTCAAACATCAAAGTGTTACTGCTTGTAACCTTGCCCTTGATGATATGGTGCCATGACACATCCTGAGACAAGAGCCATAATTGGTCCAAGTAGAAGTTATATGGACCAGAAAAAAGTCGTCACTTTGTACAACCCAGACAAGTACAGTATTCAAACATCAAAGTGTTACTGCTTGTAACCTTGCCCTTGATGATATGGTGCCATGACACATCCTGAGACAAGAGCCATAATTGGTCCAAGTAGAAGTTATATGGACTAGAAAAAAGTCATCACTTTGTACAACCCAGATAAGAACGGTATTCAAGCATCAAAGTGTTACTGTTTGTAACCTTGCCCTTGATGATATGACATTGGGTCAAGGTCATTATGCATTAGGTTATGGTTAAAAATTGTGAAAAGTGAAAAGTTTTTCTGTCAACTTAACATAAAGCCTGTGACTTTGAACTTGAGGGGCAAATTATAAATTATTGTGATGAATTGACAGTAAAATGGTCTGAGGTTTGTGGCTCAGAGCTCATGTTCAACCAAGGCGCTAAGCATCAAGTTTGAACATACACTCCAAGACGCGAACCTCAGACCATGTTACAGTCAACTCATCACAATAACGTGTATGTTCCAATAAGACACTACCCATAGCCCCAAAAAACCTAAACTTGTGAAACATGAGAGGCTTATTCACAAAACTTGTGATCGTTAAAAGTTGCCTTGTTCAAGGCAACTTTTAACGATCACAGGTTCAGTAAATAAACCTCTTGTGTACCCAATGACAGCACTGGATAAATAATCAATAAACCAGACAAACTCATTCCATCTCAGTTCAAATCATAAATTGATTTGCAATTTAAACAACATTTCATCCGATACACCATCTGCTGCACATGGGAAAATCTAGAAAAACGAAGCAGCTTGCTAGTCACTCCATTGATGAAGCAATTACAAAAAGGCGTGATGTCATTTCAAATATTTTGCGTGGTGACGTCAGATGGTAACATTTATTACTGGAGTCGTAAACATAAAAGAAACTACCCCAGCTCTTATCCAATCAGAGAGCAAGGATTTCACTCTTATCGGAAATCTATACTATATTTTAGAATGTATGTATGTCTGTCTGCTATAGAAATGCATATGGGGCCATCCAGAGTGCTCAAAATGGGTCTACTAGGGGTACTTTTTATGGCGGAGGCCCTCGTCAGGATTAAAAAAGTGTGTGGGGTGGGGGTGGGGGTGGGGGCAGGGAGGGGCACCGGAAGTTATGATCAAATTTTTTTTCACCAATATAGGTCTTCAAAGGGGTCTACTTGGGGTAACTTTATATCAGGAATCTAATGGTGGTGTTTAAAAAAAAGGTGAGGGTGGGGGTGGGGTGGGGAGGGGCAAAATTGATGGATTTCACTGGTATAGGTCCTCAAAGGGGTCTACTAGGGTTTACCACAAATCTAATGGTGGGGGGTTTAAAAAGTGATGGGATCGAAGGCCCCGCCCGAAGGTTGGGGCCGAGTGTGCCACCCGTAGGGTGGGCTGGGTCGAAAAATATGCGGCCTCTATTTTTTGGGGTACTTTTCATATGACCCCCACATTTTCCCGTGCAATGCCGGGTGACTCTGCTAGTATATTATAATTGTGACACGCTGTCCTGTGTTAATACATGTTGTTGGAAAGTTTGTAAAAAAATATTCAGTGGCTAAGGAGTGGCTCTGTGGTTTTGGCATTGGACATCAAACTGAAAGGTCCATGGTTCAATCCCTGACAGGTGAAACTATGCTGAGTCCTTAGGCAAGGCAGTTAATCCTTATTGCCCATGTAGGGGTACAGTGGTGCTGTGTACTAAGGCGTAATTCACGTCGATGGTGCACTTGTCTTCAACCAATGCTAGCCCTGCTTGTGTGGAGTTAGTATGTTGGGGAGTCTGACAGCTGATTGCTGTTGTTCAGTGCTTCTCTCTGGGTACTCCAGCTTCCTCCACCGCCCATTAAACTGTCTGACATGAGGAGATCCTGGCTATTAAATGTGTAGTTAAACCCAAATAAACAAATAAATAAATAAATATAAATAAATAAATAATTCCATGGTTAAGAAGTTACAGTTAAAACTAGAAGTTCGGTACAAAAAACTGATTGCACTAATTTCGGTACAAAATGGCAGCCAGTCTTGGTCTCGTCCCATGGTGAAAACAAAGGTACTCAAGTAGTTTTGTAAAGATCAGTTTATGAATATGGCCTCTAGCCCGAGTTGTATTGAATTGTTGATGCACGGACAGATATCCAGACAGACGAGGGATGACAGGCCATGACATAACCTCAAATTTGACTATGTCAAAGTTGAGCTAAAAATGAAAGTGTCAATGACACTGTAGCTTACAGTTAACTGGTAGAGTGCTGGAAGCCCTATTTTGGGCTTTACTAAAAGTGACAGGCAACAACTGTCTGTAGCTATATTCTGCCTGAGGAAACCTTTATTGTCCCCGATATGAATCAGATTTTTTATACAATACCTTGCTCTCTGACATTTAATTGGATAGTGCCTATAAGGCACTATCCAATTAAATGTAATAGAGCAGTATATGATGAGCTTTGATTTGTTGTCAGAAAAAACTCAGCACTTTACCAGTTAAAACTATATGTCTTGTCATGAACTGTGCACTTATCTAGGCTTAATTGCGTGCAATTGCAATATCGAATGGCATCCAAAGCACAGCAGGTTCTCCTGGTTACTCAGAGCAAACACAGGAAATGTTTCTGCCAATGGATCTTCAGGTTACCCGGAGATCCATTGGCTGAAACACTGCTTGTGCACAGGCCATATGTACATAATTTGATAGCCTTACGATGGTCATAACGCGTAGATTAACGCGCAGATCGATGTTCTATTTGTGCACATTTCATGACAAGAATTCTAGTTTTAACTGTATGGCCTGGACAAAACAACATGTCAAAAACAGTCGATAAGAATAATATACTCACATCACTCCTTCCACCTTTACTTATTGCAGCAACCCGCACTCCATAATTCTGACCTGGTGTTAAATGATCAAAACAATGTTCTCTCTCAGATCCTTCATATAACACATCGTGTCCTAAAAAACATATAAATCCCTTATACAACACACTGTGGATAAAATGAAAAGAGACTCCGAAGGGGGCTTGAAAAATTAATTAATTTGCTTAACAATTTTCTATTGATGAATTATTTGGGGTTTTATTTTTGCATGATATCAATCAGATTCCTCTAAAATTTGTTTTGAAACAAAAACTATGTTTACACACTGTACCATCCCTACCCCAGGGCATACAGAACCCGGTGGACCCCATTTGTACAAAGGTTAATCTTAGCCACCCTCATTTACTGCTAACAAAATTGACAATACAGTGGAATCCTCTTAATTGATTATCCATTTTGCCAGTGAAAATTATTCAATTAACAGGAGCATACAATTAACAGGGATTTGGTCAGTTTCCTGTGTTCTGGAGGTAAATTGAGCATTTATTCTATTATATCTTGTTTGACAGAGCTCATAGAGCTCTGTCAAACAAGATATAGTAGAATAATTGCCTGTATTGGATGTTGTGAGGCCAAAAAGGTTGATAAATAAAGGGAATTTGGTGCGTGTCAATTTTTTCGCCATATTACACAAATTTATATACAATTAACAGGAATTTACTCTACAACCCATATGCAATTAACAGATCAAATTTGTACTGAAGGTGTGGTAAATGGTTTCGTGTTTGAAAATTATATTCAATTAACAGGAATATACAATTAAGAGATATCCAATTAAGTGGGCTCCACTGTAATTGGCTCTGTCATGTGAGGATATTTGAATACATAACAAATTCTCCATTGAGTTGATTGCTGTTGCTTTTTTTAATTTTCCTCTTATATTTATTTATTTATTTATTGGTGTTTAAGGTCACATACTTATGCACAATGGCTAATCGTGACCGTGACAGTTTTACGGGTGGAGGAAGCCGGAGTACCCGGAGAGAACCACCGAGCGACGACGAGCAGCTGTCAGCTCTCCAACATCGTAACTCTGAACTCTGCACCGCAGCACAGGCAGGGTTAGATTGGTTGAAGACATGCGCACCACCGACGTGCAGTACGCCTCAGTACACAGCATCATCGTGCCCCCATGTAGGCAATCGGGGTGAAGTGTCTTGCCCAAGGACACAACGTGGTTGCCGCAGGTGGGATTCGAACCGAGGACCTCTCGGCTTGCAGCCTGCACCTCTACCAACTGAGCCACCGCGCCCCCAATTTTCCTCTTACTGCACTAGGTCAAAAGTCAAGGTTCCATTGGAAGCCCAGATATAACAGCAGGGACTTCATTTCAACATATCTGAATCTGTAACATTTAACCCAGGCTTGGAATTCCTAAAAATGCAGGAGAGTTAAAAATCACTCCCCTCGCATGTCCTTGGGGAGCAATTAGATCTCAAACTTACAGAAGCTAAAAGCAGAAAAATGAAGTTTTACTATTTGTGTTACTGCCAAATGGGCTTTGTACATTTTATTTGGTACTGCTAACAAAGTAGTCTCTGTGAGACAGCTACACAGGCCTTCCCACACATCCGGGCCTCAGCAAGGCCCGGATGTGTGGGAGGTGCAGTGTAGAGATCTCATAGAGATCACAAACACAAGCGGGGATATAAAAAGATGTGGGTTTTAGGAATAGGCTGTTATGGTAATCATGACTTCCTAAGGCCAGGGGGGCTAGTTTTCGCCCTCATTAATTTTTTTAAGGCAAGCACTAGGCAATCGAATAAATCGCTCTTCTAAAAATGCCAGGACTGTTTAACCCTTTCAACACTGGTGGTATCTTCCATGCCAGTAAATGGCAGAAATTGGAAGAGTCCATATCCATTATTTCAGGGAAGGGCAATTAATATTTTCAACGTGCAGCCTCATTAATTGTTTTATCACACACGTTCACTTGAAATTATGACGTATTTCATGTTCCTGGCCCTCCTTAATTTAAGGCAAGCACAAGGCAAACGAATAAATCGCTCTCCTGGAAATGCCAGGACTGTTTAACACTTTCAACACTGTTGGTATCTTCTATGCCAGTTAAATGGCAGAAATTGGAAGAGTCCATATTCATTATTTCAGGGAAGAGCAATTAATATTTTCAACATGCAGACTCATTAATTGTTCTACCACACACATTCACTTGAAATTATGGTTCCTGGACCATAAAAGTGGCATCTTGTGTTGAAAGAGTTAAGGATTTTGTAAAGTATCAAAGGATTTTGATTGGTCATTCTTGAGAAGATTGTTAATTTTTTTTTTTTTAAATTTTATGTGGTATCAGAGTTACGTCCCTGGCTGGGGTAAATTTATTTGAACAAACTTAAACTGACATAGTATTAGGAACACGCTTATAAAATTTAGTTCAATTAGGTTCAGTAGTTTTTGAGAAGTCGATTTTGTAAAATTCACACTGGACAATGTGGACAAACAGAAAGTGATCACTAAACCTCCACTTCAGTTTCACTGAAATCAACGTCTGTTTACTTGGAGTACAATTACTAAAGATTTGCAAGCCTAAAAAACTCTTCATATTTGTTTCGAATTGCTGTCCCCCCATTCCCCCCCCCCCCCCCCCCCCTCACACACACACACCTCAATTTCAATATCAAGTGAGTAGGACATTCTTTTTCTTTTTCGCCTTTTTATAATTTGTATTTATTTATTTTTTGGAGGGGTTGGGTTGTGGGGGGAGGTTCCTATTTTGTAAAACAAAATATAAATGGTTTAACCATTTTTTGCACCAGAGGAAAGTTACAAAGCAGAATGGTGTGCATAATTTAGTACAGTTGTACTAGACAGGTTGATAGAGAAAGAAACTCTCCCCCCCCCCCCCCCCCCCCAGTATGGGGTTCAACCCTCTATGTCATTTGTGTATTAAAACTTTGTGTTTGTCTTGCTTGTAAACATCAGATTAACTGGTAGAGTGCTGGAAGCCCATATTTGGGCTTTATTCTGTAGAGTAGGTACCACAGCTTGAAGGCTCATATTCGGTGCATGTGCCTTGTATTATCTTTGAAGTGATATTGTTTAGTTTGTAAGGGTTTGCCTTGTTACAATTTATGGGAGAGTGCCTTTGGGTACTCTCCCATAAATTGTAACAAGGCAAAGACATGTGTACAAAGACTTGATGGCCAAAAATAATTTACCACTCTACCAGTTACAGCTTATTTGTGGATACTGTATACCAAACATCAATAGATTCTAACGGATCTGAAGAAGAATTTTAAAGATTGTTCCTCATATACAGTACAAGTCAAAATAAGTTGTAGGATAACCATTATAAACTATGTATCTTTCTCTTCCTACACTGATAAGACCAGAATCTGACATCATTTTGTAAAAAGCTGATTTTATCAGTGCAGAAGCAGCAGTATACTTAGTTAATTGTGGTTATGCTACAACTTATTTTGGCTTGCACTGTATCACTAAGTAAAAATTCAGGTTCTTGAATGGGGCCCAAATATGAACACAGTGACTTGAATTGAGCAAAGTTGAATTTGCCCGCCCACCCCATAACAATAATGTATAACAACAAATATGAAAGGATTCAAACTGATGGTTCTGGAGAAGAATTTTAAGGACTATTTCTCATATTGCATTTTGTGGCTTCGTATGAACCCCAAACATGACTTGTATCTACCCCACTGTGAACGTTGTATACTAAATACCTAAAGATTCTTATTGATGAATCTGCAAATTCTTTTAATCCTGAAAATATGCAGACTCAGCAATTGGAAATTTGAAATAGAGACATTCTCACTGATTTCCAGTTAAGTGTAGTATGTAGAAGTGAGTGATGCTGTCTTCTCACAAATTTTATGTTGTATTTAAATTATAAAAATTATAAGTTCAAACAAGAAAAACATTTGTAACTCTATACAATTAGTATTGACAATAAAATCATCCAATCAAGATCAACGAAATTAACAAACAGAAAATGATAAATTATTGGATAACTCATGCGGTAAAATTAAATTCTCAACAATTAAACATTTACTGAAAAGTTCTTCAAAACAGAGCAACTCCTGAATTTCAGAAAATAAATTTAGGCACCTTAAAAATATTTGTGGACAAATGTAAAGGAATTTCAAGTGCATTTTGTGCCAATTAAATTAAAAACTTTTACTGGAAAATGAAATGACTCCTATAAATTTGTTTAAAGCATCAAACTGATGACTTTTAATGATTACCAATTACAAGGGCCTTCTTACTCTAAATCCCAGACCTTTGTCCCCTGATCATAATACCAAGGAGCTTCTGACTTTAAATCCCAGCCCTTATTCCCCTGATCATACTAACAAGGACCTTCTGACTCTAAATCCCAGACCTTAGTCCCCTGATCATAATAACACAGACTTTCTGACTTTAAATCCCAGACCTTAGCCCCCTGATCATAATAACACAGACTTTCTGACTTAAATCCCAGACCTTAATCCCCTGACCATAATAACACAGACTTTCTGACTTTAAATCCCAGCCCTTAGTCCCCTGATCATAATACCAAGGACCTTCTGACTTTAAAACCCAGCCCTCACTTCCCTGATCATAATACCAAGGACCTTCTGACTTTAAAACCCAGCCCTCACTTCCCTGATCATAATAACAAGGACCTTCTGACTTCAAATCCCAGCCCTTAGTCCCTTGATCATAATAAAAAGGACCCTCTGACTTTAAATCCCAGCCCTTAGTCCCCTGATCATAATAACAAGGACCTTCTGACTTTAAATCTCAGCCCTTAGTCCGCTGATCATAATAACAAGAACCTTCTGACTTTAAATCCCAGCCTTTAGTCCCCTGATCATAATACCAAGGGCCTTCTGACTTTAAAACCCAGGCCCCACTTTTCTGACCAAAATAACAGGGACCCTCTGATTTTAAATCCCAGCCCTTAGTCCCCTGATCATAATAACACAGACTTTCTGACTTTAAATCCCAACCCTAAGTCCCCTGATCATAATAACAAGAACCCTCTGATTCTAAATCCCAGCCCTCACTTCCCTGATCATAATAACAAGGACCCTCTGATATTAAATCCCAGCTCTTAGGCCCCTGATTATAATAAAAAGGTTCCTCTAACTTTAATTCCCAGCCCTCACTTCCCTGAACATAATAACAGGAACCTTCTGACTTCAAATCCCAGCCCTCACTTCCCTGATCATAATAACAAGGACCTTCTGACTTAAATCCCATCCCTCACTTCCCCGATCATTAAAACAAGGACCTTCTGACTTCAAATCCCAGCCCTCACTTCCCTGATCATTAAAACAAGGACCTTCTGATGTAAATCCCAGCCCTCACTTCCCTGATCATAATAACAAGGCCCTTCTGACTTCAAATCCCAGCCCTCACTTCCCTGATCATTAAAACAAGGACCTTCTGACTTCAAATCCCAGCCCTCACTTCCCTGATTTTAAAACAAGGACCTTCTGACTTCAAATCCCAGCCCTCACTTCCCTGATCATTAAAACAAGGACCTTCTGACTTCAAATCCCAGCCCTCACTTCCCTGACCATTAAAACAAGGACATTCTGACTTCAAATCCCAGCCCTCACTTCTCTGATCATTAAAACAAGGACCTTCTGACTTCAAATCCCAGCCCTCACTTCCCTGATCATTAAAACAAGGACCTTCTGACTTCAAATCCCAGCCCTCACTTCCCTGATCATTAAAACAAGGACCTTCTGACTTCAAATCTCAGCCCTCACTTCCCTGATCATTAAAACAAGGACCTTCTGACTTCAAATCCCAGCCCTCACTTCCCTGATCATTAAAACAAGGACCTTCCGATGTAAATCCCAGCCCTCACTTCCCTGATCATAATAACAAGGCCCTTCTGACTTCAAATCCCAGCCCTCACTTCCCTGATCATTAAAACAAGGACCTTCTGACTTCAAATCCCAGCCCTCACTTCCCTGATCATTAAAACAAGGACCTTCTGACTTCAAATCCCAGCCCTCACTTCCCTGATCATTAAAACAAGGACCTTCTGACTTCAAATCCCAGCCCTCACTTACCTGATCATTAAAACAAGGACCTTCTGACTTCAAATCCCAGCCCTCACTTCCCTGATCATTAAAACAAGGACCTTCCGATGTAAATCCCAGCCCTCACTTCCCTGATCATAATAACAAGGCCCTTCTGACTTCAAATCGCAGCCCTCACTTCCCTGATCATTAAAACAAGGACCTTCTGACTTCAAATCCCAGCCCTCACTTCCCTGACCATTAAAACAAGGACATTCTGACTTCAAATCCCAGCCCTCACTTCCCTGATCATTAAAACAAGGACCTTCTGACTTCAAATCCCAGCCCTCACTTCTCACTTCCCTGATCATTAAAACAAGGACCTTCTGACTTCAAATCCCAGCCCTCACTTCCCTGACCATTAAAACAAGGACATTCTGACTTCAAATCCCAGCCCTCACTTCCCTGATCATTAAAACAAGGACCTTCTGACTTCAAATCCCAGCCCTCACTTCTCTGATCATTAAAACAAGGACCTTCTGACTTCAAATCCCAGCCCTCACTTCCCTGATCATTAAAACAAGGACCTTCTGACTTCAAATCCCAGCCCTCACTTCCCTGATAATTAAAACAAGGACCTTTTGACTTCAAATCCCAGCCCTCACTTCCCTGATCATTAAAACAAGGACCTTCTGACTTCAAATCCCAGCCCTCACTTCCCTGATCATAATACCAAGGACCTTCTGACTTCAAATCCCAGTCCTTTGTCCCCTGATCATAATAACAAGGACCTTCTGACTTTAAATCCCAGCCCTTAGTCCCCTGATCATAATAACAAGGACCTTCTGACTTCAAATCCCAGCCCTTTGTCCCATGATCATAATAACAAGGACCTTCTGACTTCAAATCCCAGCCCTTTGTCCCCTGATCATAATAACAAGAACCTTCTGACTTAAATCCCAGCCCTTAGTCCCCTGATCATAACAAGGACCTTCTGACTTAATCCCAGCCCTCACTTCCCTGATCATTAAAACAAGGACCTTCTGACTTAAATCCCAGCCCTCACTTCCATGATCATTAAAACAAGGACCTTCTGATGTAAATCCCAGCCCTTACTTCCCTGATCATTAAAACAAGGACCTTCTGACTTAAATCCCAGCCCTCACTTCCCTGATCATTAAAACAAGGACCTTCTGACGTAAATCCCAGCCCTTACTTCCCTGATTATTAAAACAAGGACCTTCTGACTTCAAATCCCAGCCCTCACTTCCCTGATCATTAAAACAAGAACCTTCTGGCTTTAAATCCCAGCCCTCACTTCCCTGATTATTATAACAAGGACTTTCTGACTTCAAATCCCAGCCCTCACTTCCCTGATCATTAAAACAAGGACCTTCTGACTTCAAATCCCAGCCCTCACTTCCCTGATCATTAAAACAAGAACCTTCTGGCTTTAAATCCCAGCCCTCACTTCCCTGATTATTATAACAAGGACTTTCTGACTTCAAATCCCAGCCCTCACTTCCCTGATCATTAAAACAAGGACCTTCCGATGTAAATCCCAGCCCTCACTTCCCTGATCATAATAACAAGGCCCTTCTGACTTCAAATCCCAGCCCTCACTTCCTTGATCATTAAAACAAGGACCTTCTGACTTCAAATCCCAGCCCTCACTTCCCTGACCATTAAAACAAGGACATTCTGACTTCAAATCCCAGCCCTCACTTCCCTGATCATTAAAACAAGGACCTTCTGACTTCAAATCCCAGCCCTCACTTCTCTGATCATTAAAACAAGGACCTTCTGACTTCAAATCCCAGCCCTCACTTCCCTGATCATTAAAACAAGGACCTTCTGACTTCAAATCCCAGCCCTCACTTCCCTGATAATTAAAACAAGGACCTTTTGACTTCAAATCCCAGCCCTCACTTCCCTGATCATTAAAACAAGGACCTTCTGACTTCAAATCCCAGCCCTCACTTCCCTGATCATAATACCAAGGACCTTCTGACTTCAAATCCCAGTCCTTTGTCCCCTGATCATAATAACAAGGACCTTCTGACTTTAAATCCCAGCCCTTAGTCCCCTGATCATAATAACAAGGACCTTCTGACTTCAAATCCCAGCCCTTTGTCCCATGATCATAATAACAAGGACCTTCTGACTTCAAATCCCAGCCCTTTGTCCCCTGATCATAATAACAAGAACCTTCTGACTTAAATCCCAGCCCTTAGTCCCCTGATCATAACAAGGACCTTCTGACTTAATCCCAGCCCTCACTTCCCTGATCATTAAAACAAGGACCTTCTGACTTAAATCCCAGCCCTCACTTCCATGATCATTAAAACAAGGACCTTCTGACGTAAATCCCAGCCCTTACTTCCCTGATCATTAAAACAAGGACCTTCTGACTTAAATCCCAGCCCTCACTTCCCTGATCATTAAAACAAGGACCTTCTGACGTAAATCCCAGCCCTTACTTCCCTGATTATTAAAACAAGGACCTTCTGACTTCAAATCCCAGCCCTCACTTCCCTGATCATTAAAACAAGAACCTTCTGGCTTTAAATCCCAGCCCTCACTTCCCTGATTATTATAACAAGGACTTTCTGACTTCAAATCCCAGCCCTCACTTCCCTGATCATAATAACAAAGGACCTTCTGACTTCAAATCCCAGCCCTCACTTCCCTGATCATTAAAACAAGAACCTTCTGGCTTTAAATCCCAGCCCTCACTTCCCTGATTATTATAACAAGGACTTTCTGACTTCAAATCCCAGCCCTCACTTCCCTGATCATAATAACAAAGGACCTTCTGACTTTAAAACCTACATCATTTCATAATAATTCAGGGCCCCCACAACTAATTAGTAAGCGAATTCCAGGTTGTCAAAGCCATTTCCAGGCTGTATTTAAGGTTTCTCAAGGCTTCAGAGAAGTAAAATTCAAGGTTTTTCAAGGTTAGCAACTAAAAATCGAGAGAACAGTACTAGCAGAAATAAGATGTAGGATAATCGCTGGAAAAAGTCGATGGTTTTTATATTCTGAAAGATTTTTTTCAAGGATTTTCCAGGCCACTTTTGGAGTTTGGGGGAAATTCAATGACTTACCAGGCCTTGAAAATTCATTTTCAAATTCAAGGCTTTTCAAAGTAATTTTGAAAGTCACAGCAGGCCAAACAAAGATGTTCAAGTCACAGCAAGCCAAACAAAGATGTTCAAGTCACAGCAAGCCAAACAAAGATGTTCAACTAATGAAATCAGTTTCAATGAGTAAACTATCTCCAAGAAACAGTTCAATCAACTATCAGGCTAAATTTTTGGGAAAACAGTTTTACAGGATGGGTTTGATATCAATGACAAAAAATAAACAATTCAGATCAATAACAATTAGTGTCCAACCGATTACCAAAAATGGTCGCTGACCGATTACCGGTTATTTGAGCCCACAATCGGCCGATTCTGATGCCGATTGTTATACCGTGCACTACAAGACAAGTCGAGGCTGGAAAGAACTACATTAAACTGAACATTTTTCAAAGTGTTAAACTTCGTTGACTGGGGTCGCAGTAAAATTACCAGTCGCGCACACTTGGGCGGTAAACGTGGCTCTCAGAGCCACGTTTACTGCCCAAGTGCGTGCGACTGGTAATTTTACTGTGACCTGAGCCAATGGACTGCATCCTTCACTTTTCCGGTATGAACTGGTGATTGCTGCAAGTGTGCTCAGTTGTAAGCTTTACATGTCGTTTAACACGTATATCCCGTAAAGGGGCGTCTAGAGAGCTTAAGAATACACATTGTGGTTGTTTCTCAACTTTATTGAATGGTATCATA
Organism: Pictodentalium vernedei; assembly: GCA_031216915.1. Taxonomy (NCBI): domain Eukaryota; kingdom Metazoa; phylum Mollusca; class Scaphopoda; order Dentaliida; family Dentaliidae; genus Pictodentalium; species Pictodentalium vernedei. The sequence goes on from CM062290.1 coordinate 474,024,930, forward strand.
GACATCATTTTACATTAACAATTGAACAATTGCAGAAGATAATAAAATGTGATTCAAAAAAATTACAAATTGCTTGGCAACAATCAGTTGAACCGATGTTCCAGGAGCCGTTGCCGTTGTCATCCGATTGTCCATAATCGGCTGATTGTGGTGGCCGGTTCCGATCATCGGTTGAACACTAATAACAATGAAGTTTAAATTATAAAATGATAAACATAACACTGAAAATAATTTTAACGAGACAATATCAAAATACACTACCTCCTCCTAAGAAGCAGAAATAAATAGATAAAAGTTATATAAATGGTGATATAGCATAGCTTTTGACATCTAATCATACTCACCAATCTTTTTTGATAAGATTATGAAATAATACTTGATCATAATATAGGTATTTAATGGGGTTCAATGACACTTTTGGTAGCCAGGGTCACCTCGTGTCAGAGAGCTTTATTGGTGAAGGAGGCCAGAGAAGCCAAAGAACTAACTCCATACAAGCAGGTTTAGCATTGGTTGAAGACAAGAGGTTCACACATCGACCATGTCACCACAGCAGCAATCTGAATTAACCCTTAAAGGCCATTTTCGTATTTTTACAACCTCAGAACAGGTGCCCTTAACATACCATCATAAGTAGGTCCTTCTGGCGATAAACAAATTACATAGGCAGTGGTTTCTATTCAAATCTTGGCTGCTTTAACTAGAAGGTGTGAATTCAGGACAGTAGGTCCTACTGACAATAAACAAATTACATAGGCAGTGGTTTCTATTCAAATCTTGGCTGCTTTAACTAGAAGGTGTGAATTCTGGACAGTAGGTCCTACTGACAATAAACAAATTACATAGGCAGTGGTTTCTATTCAAATCTTGGCTGCTTTAACAGGCAGCTGTGAATTCAGGACAGTAGGTCCTACTGACAATAAACAAATTACATAAGCAGTGGTTTCTATTCAAATCTTGGCTGATTTAACAGGAAGGTGTGAATTCTGGACAGTAGGTCCTACTGACAATAAACAAATTACATAAGCAGTGGTTTCTATTCAAATCTTGGCTGCTTTAACAGGCAGGTGTGAATTCAGGACAGTAGGTCCTACTGACAATAAACAAATTACATAAGCAGTGGTTTCTATTCAAATCTTGGCTGCTTTAACAGGCAGGTGTGAATTCAGGACAGTAGGTCCTACTGACAATAAACAAATTACATAAGCAGTGGTTTCTATTCAAATCTTGGCTGCTTTAACAGGCAGGTGTGAATTCTGGACAGTAGGTCCTACTGACAATAAACAAATTACATAAGCAGTGGTTTCTATTCAAATCTTGGCTGCTTTAACAGGCAGGTGTGAATTCAGGACAGTAGGTCCTACTGACAATAAACAAATTACATAAGCAGTGGTTTCTATTCAAATCTTGGCTGCTTTAACAGGCAGGTGTGAATTCTGGACAGTAGGTCCTACTGACAATAAACAAATTACATAAGCAGTGGTTTCTATTCAAATCTTGGCTGCTTTAACTAGAAGGTGTGAATTCTGGACAGTAGGTCCTACTGACAATAAACAAATTACATAAGCAGTGGTTTCTATTCAAATCTTGGCTGCTTTAACAGGCAGGTGTGAATTCAGGACAGTAGGTCCTACTGACAATAAACAAATTACATAGGCAGTGGTTTCTATTCAAATCTTGGCTGCTTTAACTAGAATTTATTTATTGGTGTTTAAGGTCACATACTTATGCACAATGGCTAATCGTGACCGTGACAGTTTTACGGGTGGAGGAAGCCGGAGTACCCGGAGAGAACCACCGAGCAACGACGAGCAGCTGTCAGCTATCCAACATCGTAACTCTGAACTCTGCACCGCAGCACAGGCAGGGTTAGATTGGTTGAAGACATGCGCACCATCGACGTGCAGTACGCCTCAGTACACAGCGTCATCGTGCCCCCATGTAGGCAATGGGGGTGAAGTGTCTTGCCCAAGGACACAACGCGGTTGCCGCAGGTGGGATTCGAACCAAGGACCTCTCGGCTTGCAGCCTGCACCTCTACCAACTGAGCCACCGCGCCCCCGCTTTAACTAGAAGGTGTGAATTCAGGACAGTAGGTCCTACTGACAATAAACAAATTACATAGGCAGTGGTTTCTATTCAAATCTTGGCTGCTTTAACTAGAAGGTGTGAATTCTGGACAGTAGGTCCTACTGACAATAAACAAATTACATAGGCAGTGGTTTCTATTCAAGTCTTGGCTGCTTTAACAGGCAGCTGTGAATTCAGGACAGTAGGTCCTACTGACAATAAACAAATTACATAAGCAGTGGTTTCTATTCAAATCTTGGCTGATTTAACAGGAAGGTGTGAATTCTGGACAGTAGGTCCTACTGACAATAAACAAATTACATAAGCAGTGGTTTCTATTCAAATCTTGGCTGATTTAACAGGCAGGTGTGAATTCAGGACAGTAGGTCCTACTGACAATAAACAAATTACATAAGCAGTGGTTTCTATTCAAATCTTGGCTGCTTTAACAGGCAGCTGTGAATTCAGGACAGTAGGTCCTACTGACAATAAACAAATTACATAAGCAGTGGTTTCTATTCAAATCTTGGCTGCTTTAACAGGCAGGTGTGAATTCAGGACAGTAGGTCCTACTGACAATAAACAAATTACATAGGCAGTGGTTTCTATTCAAATCTTGGCTGATTTAACAGGAAGGTGTGAATTCAGGACAGTAGGTCCTACTGACAATAAACAAATTACATAAGCAGTGGTTTCTATTCAAGTCTTGGCTGATTTAACAGGAAGGTGTGAATTCAGGACAGTAGGTCCTACTGACAATAAACAAATTACATAAGCAGTGGTTTCTATTCAAATCTTGGCTGCTTTAACTAGAAGGTGTGAATTCTGGACAGTAGGTCCTACTGACAATAAACAAATTACATAAGCAGTGGTTTCTATTCAAGTCTTGGCTGCTTTAACTAGAAGGTGTGAATTCTGGACAGTAGGTCCTACTGACAATAAACAAATTACATAAGCAGTGGTTTCTATTCAAATCTTGGCTGCTTTAACAGGCAGGTGTGAATTCAGGACAGTAGGTCCTACTGACAATAAACAAATTACATAGGCAGTGGTTTCTATTCAAATCTTGGCTGCTTTAACAGGCAGGTGTGAATTCAGGACAGTAGGTCCTACTGACAATAAACAAATTACATAGGCAGTGGTTTCTATTCAAATCTTGGCTGCTTTAACTAGAAGGTGTGAATTCAGGACAGTAGGTCCTACTGACAATAAACAAATTACATAAGCAGTGGTTTCTATTCAAATCTTGGCTGCTTTAACAGGCAGGTGTGAATTCAGGACAGTAGGTCCTACTGACAATAAACAAATTACATAGGCAGTGGTTTCTATTCAAATCTTGGCTGCTTTAACAGGCAGCTGTGAATTCAGGACAGTAGGTCCTACTGACAATAAACAAATTACATAGGCAGTGGTTTCTATTCAAATCTTGGCTGCTTTAACAGGCAGGTGTGAATTCAGGACAGTAGGTCCTACTGACAATAAACAAATTACATAGGCAGTGGTTTCTATTCAAATCTTGGCTGCTTTAACAGGCAGCTGTGAATTCAGGACAGTAGGTCCTACTGACAATAAACAAATTACATAAGCAGTGGTTTCTATTCAAATCTTGGCTGCTTTAACAGGCAGGTGTGAATTCAGGACAGTAGGTCCTACTGACAATAAACAAATTACATAAGCAGTGGTTTCTATTCAAATCTTGGCTGCTTTAACAGGCAGGTGTGAATTCTGGACAGTAGGTCCTACTGACAATAAACAAATTACATAAGCAGTGGTTTCTATTCAAATCTTGGCTGCTTTAACAGGCAGGTGTGAATTCAGGACAGTAGGTCCTACTGACAATAAACAAATTACATAAGCAGAGGTTTCTATTCAAATCTTGGCTGCTTTAACAGGCAGGTGTGAATTCAGGACAGTAGGTCCTACTGACAATAAACAAATTACATAAGCAGTGGTTTCTATTCAAATCTTGGCTGCTTTAACAGGCAGGTGTGAATTCTGGACAGTAGGTCCTACTGACAATAAACAAATTACATAAGCAGTGGTTTCTATTCAAATCTTGGCTGCTTTAACAGGCAGGTGTGAATTCAGGACAGTAGGTCCTACTGACAATAAACAAATTACATAAGCAGTGGTTTCTATTCAAATCTTGGCTGCTTTAACAGGCAGGTGTGAATTCTGGACAGTAGGTCCTACTGACAATAAACAAATTACATAAGCAGTGGTTTCTATTCAAATCTTGGCTGCTTTAACTAGAAGGTGTGAATTCTGGACAGTAGGTCCTACTGACAATAAACAAATTACATAAGCAGTGGTTTCTATTCAAATCTTGGCTGCTTTAACAGGCAGGTGTGAATTCAGGACAGTAGGTCCTACTGACAATAAACAAATTACATAGGCAGTGGTTTCTATTCAAATCTTGGCTGCTTTAACTAGAATTTATTTATTGGTGTTTAAGGTCACATACTTATGCACAATGGCTAATCGTGACCGTGACAGTTTTACGGGTGGAGGAAGCCGGAGTACCCGGAGAGAACCACCGAGCAACGACAAGCAGCTGTCAGCTATCCAACATCGTAACTCTGAACTCTGCACCGCAGCACAGGCAGGGTTAGATTGGTTGAAGACATGCGCACCATCGACGTGCAGTACGCCTCAGTACACAGCGTCATCGTGCCCCCATGTAGGCAATGGGGGTGAAGTGTCTTGCCCAAGGACACAACGCGGTTGCCGCAGGTGGGATTCGAACCAAGGACCTCTCGGCTTGCAGCCTGCACCTCTACCAACTGAGCCACCGCGCCCCCGCTTTAACTAGAAGGTGTGAATTCAGGACAGTAGGTCCTACTGACAATAAACAAATTACATAGGCAGTGGTTTCTATTCAAATCTTGGCTGCTTTAACTAGAAGGTGTGAATTCTGGACAGTAGGTCCTACTGACAATAAACAAATTACATAGGCAGTGGTTTCTATTCAAGTCTTGGCTGCTTTAACAGGCAGCTGTGAATTCAGGACAGTAGGTCCTACTGACAATAAACAAATTACATAAGCAGTGGTTTCTATTCAAATCTTGGCTGATTTAACAGGAAGGTGTGAATTCTGGACAGTAGGTCCTACTGACAATAAACAAATTACATAAGCAGTGGTTTCTATTCAAATCTTGGCTGATTTAACAGGCAGGTGTGAATTCAGGACAGTAGGTCCTACTGACAATAAACAAATTACATAAGCAGTGGTTTCTATTCAAATCTTGGCTGCTTTAACAGGCAGCTGTGAATTCAGGACAGTAGGTCCTACTGACAATAAACAAATTACATAAGCAGTGGTTTCTATTCAAATCTTGGCTGCTTTAACAGGCAGGTGTGAATTCAGGACAGTAGGTCCTACTGACAATAAACAAATTACATAGGCAGTGGTTTCTATTCAAATCTTGGCTGATTTAACAGGAAGGTGTGAATTCAGGACAGTAGGTCCTACTGACAATAAACAAATTACATAAGCAGTGGTTTCTATTCAAGTCTTGGCTGATTTAACAGGAAGGTGTGAATTCAGGACAGTAGGTCCTACTGACAATAAACAAATTACATAAGCAGTGGTTTCTATTCAAATCTTGGCTGCTTTAACTAGAAGGTGTGAATTCTGGACAGTAGGTCCTACTGACAATAAACAAATTACATAAGCAGTGGTTTCTATTCAAGTCTTGGCTGCTTTAACTAGAAGGTGTGAATTCTGGACAGTAGGTCCTACTGACAATAAACAAATTACATAAGCAGTGGTTTCTATTCAAATCTTGGCTGCTTTAACAGGCAGGTGTGAATTCAGGACAGTAGGTCCTACTGACAATAAACAAATTACATAGGCAGTGGTTTCTATTCAAATCTTGGCTGCTTTAACAGGCAGGTGTGAATTCAGGACAGTAGGTCCTACTGACAATAAACAAATTACATAGGCAGTGGTTTCTATTCAAATCTTGGCTGCTTTAACTAGAAGGTGTGAATTCAGGACAGTAGGTCCTACTGACAATAAACAAATTACATAAGCAGTGGTTTCTATTCAAATCTTGGCTGCTTTAACAGGCAGGTGTGAATTCAGGACAGTAGGTCCTACTGACAATAAACAAATTACATAGGCAGTGGTTTCTATTCAAATCTTGGCTGCTTTAACAGGCAGCTGTGAATTCAGGACAGTAGGTCCTACTGACAATAAACAAATTACATAGGCAGTGGTTTCTATTCAAATCTTGGCTGCTTTAACAGGCAGGTGTGAATTCAGGACAGTAGGTCCTACTGACAATAAACAAATTACATAGGCAGTGGTTTCTATTCAAATCTTGGCTGCTTTAACAGGCAGCTGTGAATTCAGGACAGTAGGTCCTACTGACAATAAACAAATTACATAAGCAGTGGTTTCTATTCAAATCTTGGCTGCTTTAACAGGCAGGTGTGAATTCAGGACAGTAGGTCCTACTGACAATAAACAAATTACATAAGCAGTGGTTTCTATTCAAATCTTGGCTGCTTTAACAGGCAGGTGTGAATTCTGGACAGTAGGTCCTACTGACAATAAACAAATTACATAAGCAGTGGTTTCTATTCAAATCTTGGCTGCTTTAACAGGCAGGTGTGAATTCAGGACAGTAGGTCCTACTGACAATAAACAAATTACATAAGCAGAGGTTTCTATTCAAATCTTGGCTGCTTTAACAGGCAGGTGTGAATTCAGGACAGTAGGTCCTACTGACAATAAACAAATTACATAAGCAGTGGTTTCTATTCAAATCTTGGCTGCTTTAACAGGCAGGTGTGAATTCTGGACAGTAGGTCCTACTGACAATAAACAAATTACATAAGCAGTGGTTTCTATTCAAATCTTGGCTGCTTTAACTAGAAGGTGTGAATTCAGGACAGTAGGTCCTACTGACAATAAACAAATTACATAAGCAGTGGTTTCTATTCAAATCTTGGCTGCTTTAACTAGAAGGTGTGAATTCAGGACAGTAGGTCCTACTGACAATAAACAAATTACATAAGCAGTGGTTTCTATTCAAGTCTTGGCTGCTTTAACAGGCAGGTGTGAATTCAGGACAGTAGGTCCTACTGACAATAAACAAATTACATAAGCAGCGGTTTCTATTCAAATCTTGGCTGCTTTAACAGGCAGGTGTGAATTCAGGACAGTAGGTCCTACTGACAATAAACAAATTACATAATCAGTGGTTTCTATTCAAATCTTGGCTGCTTTAACAGGCAGGTGTGAATTCTGGACAGTAGGTCCTTCTGACAATAAACAAATTACATAAGCAGTGTTTCTATTCAAATCTTGGCTGATTTAACAGGAAGGTGTGAATTCAGGACAGTAGGTCCTACTGACAATAAACAAATTACATAATCAGTGGTTTCTATTCAAATCTTGGCTGCTTTAACAGGCAGGTGTGAATTCTGGACAGTAGGTCCTACTGACAATAAACAAATTACATAAGCAGTGGTTTCTATTCAAATCTTGGCTGCTTTAACAGGCAGGAGTGAATTCAGGACAGTAGGTCCTACTGACAATAAACAAATTACATAAGCAGTGGTTTCTATTCAAATCTTGGCTGCTTTAACAGGCAGGTGTGAATTCAGGACAGTAGGTCCTACTGACAATAAACAAATTACATAAGCAGTGGTTTCTATTCAAATCTTGGCTGCTTTAACTAGAAGGTGTGAATTCAGGACAGTAGGTCCTACTGACAATAAACAAATTACATAAGCAGTGGTTTCTATTCAAATCTTGGCTGCTTTAACTAGAAGGTGTGAATTCTGGACAGTAGGTCCTACTGACAATAAACAAATTACATAAGCAGTGGTTTCTATTCAAATCTTGGCTGCTTTAACAGGCAGATGTGAATTCAGGACAGTAGGTCCTACTGACAATAAACAAATTACATAGGCAGTGGTTTCTATTCAAATCTTGGCTGCTTTAACTAGAATTTATTTATTGGTGTTTAAGGTCACATACTTATGCACAATGGCTAATCGTGACCGTGACAGTTTTACGGGTGGAGGAAGCCGGAGTACCCGGAGAGAACCACCGAGCAACGACGAGCAGCTGTCAGCTCTCCAACATCGTAACTCTGAACTCTGCACCGCAGCACAGGTAGGGTTAGATTGGTTGAAGACATGCGCACCATCGACGTGCAGTACGCCTCAGTACACAGCGTCATCGTGCCCCCATGTAGGCAATGGGGGTGAAGTGTCTTGCCCAAGGACACAACGCGGTTGCCGCAGGTGGGATTCGAACCGAGGACCTCTCGGCTTGCAGCCTGCACCTCTACCAACTGAGCCACCGCGCCCCCGCTTTAACTAGAAGGTGTGAATTCAGGACAGTAGGTCCTACTGACAATAAACAAATTACATAGGCAGTGGTTTCTATTCAAATCTTGGCTGCTTTAACTAGAAGGTGTGAATTCTGGACAGTAGGTCCTACTGACAATAAACAAATTACATAGGCAGTGGTTTCTATTCAAATCTTGGCTGCTTTAACAGGCAGCTGTGAATTCAGGACAGTAGGTCCTACTGACAATAAACAAATTACATAAGCAGTGGTTTCTATTCAAATCTTGGCTGCTTTAACTAGAAGGTGTGAATTCTGGACAGTAGGTCCTACTGACAATAAACAAATTACATAGGCAGTGGTTTCTATTCAAATCTTGGCTGCTTTAACAGGCAGGTGTGAATTCAGGACAATAGGTCCTACTGACAATAAACAAATTACATAAGCAGTGGTTTCTATTCAAATCTTGGCTGCTTTAACTAGAAGGTGTGAATTCTGGACAGTAGGTCCTACTGACAATAAACAAATTACATAGGCAGTGGTTTCTATTCAAATCTTGGCTGCTTTAACAGGCAGGTGTGAATTCAGGACAGTAGGTCCTACTGACAATAAACAAATTACATAAGCAGTGGTTTCTATTCAAATCTTGGCTGCTTTAACAGGCAGGTGTGAATTCAGGACAGTAGGTCCTACTGACAATAAACAAATTACATAAGCAGTGGTTTCTATTCAAATCTTGGCTGCTTTAACTAGAAGGTGTGAATTCTGGACAGTAGGTCCTACTGACAATAAACAAATTACATAAGCAGTGGTTTCTATTCAAATCTTGGCTGCTTTAACAGGCAGGTGTGAATTCTGGACAGTAGGTCCTACTGACAATAAACAAATTACATAAGCAGTGGTTTCTATTCAAATCTTGGCTGCTTCAACAGGCAGGTGTGAATTCAGGACAGTAGGTCCTACTGACAATAAACAAATTACATAAGCAGTGGTTTCTATTCAAATCTTGGCTGCTTTAACAGGCAGGTGTGAATTCAGGACAGTAGGTCCTACTGACAATAAACAAATTACATAGGCAGTGGTTTCTATTCAAATCTTGGCTGCTTTAACAGGCAGGTGTGAATTCTGGACAGTAGGTCCTACTGACAATAAACAAATTACATAAGCAGTGGTTTCTATTCAAATCTTGGCTGCTTTAACAGGCAGGTGTGAATTCAGGACAGTAGGTCCTACTGACAATAAACAAATTACATAAGCAGTGGTTTCTATTCAAATCTTGGCTGCTTTAACTAGAAGGTGTGAATTCAGGACAGTAGGTCCTACTGACAATAAACAAATTACATAGGCAGTGGTTTCTATTCAAATCTTGGCTGCTTTAACTAGAAGGTGTGAATTCTGGACAGTAGGTCCTACTGACAATAAACAAATTACATAAGCAGTGGTTTCTATTCAAATCTTGGCTGATTTAACAGGAAGGTGTGAATTCTGGACAGTAGGTCCTACTGACAATAAACAAATTACATAAGCAGTGGTTTCTATTCAAATCTTGGCTGCTTTAACTAGAAGGTGTGAATTCAGGACAGTAGGTCCTACTGACAATAAACAAATTACATAAGCAGTGGTTTCTATTCAAGTCTTGGCTGCTTTAACAGGCAGGTGTGAATTCAGGACAGTAGGTCCTACTGACAATAAACAAATTACATAAGCAGTGGTTTCTACTCAAATCTTGGCTGCTTTAACAGGCAGGTGTGAATTCAGGACAGTAGGTCCTACTGACAATAAACAAATTACATAATCAGTGGTTTCTATTCAAATCTTGGCTGCTTTAACAGGCAGGTGTGAATTCAGGACAGTAGGTCCTACTGACAATAAACAAATTACATAAGCAGTGGTTTCTATTCAAATCTTGGCTGCTTTAACTAGAAGGTGTGAATTCAGGACAGTAGGTCCTACTGACAATAAACAAATTACATAAGCAGTGGTTTCTATTCAAATCTTGGCTGCTTTAACTAGAAGGTGTGAATTCTGGACAGTAGGTCCTACTGACAATAAACAAATTACATAAGCAGTGGTTTCTATTCAAATCTTGGCTGCTTTAACAGGCAGATGTGAATTCAGGACAGTAGGTCCTACTGACAATAAACAAATTACATAGGCAGTGGTTTCTATTCAAATCTTGGCTGCTTTAACTAGAATTTATTTATTGGTGTTTAAGGTCACATACTTATGCACAATGGCTAATCGTGACCGTGACAGTTTTACGGGTGGAGGAAGCCGGAGTACCCGGAGAGAACCACCGAGCAACGACGAGCAGCTGTCAGCTCTCCAACATCGTAACTCTGAACTCTGCACCGCAGCACAGGTAGGGTTAGATTGGTTGAAGACATGCGCACCATCGACGTGCAGTACGCCTCAGTACACAGCGTCATCGTGCCCCCATGTAGGCAATGGGGGTGAAGTGTCTTGCCCAAGGACACAACGCGGTTGCCGCAGGTGGGATTCGAACCGAGGACCTCTCGGCTTGCAGCCTGCACCTCTACCAACTGAGCCACCGCGCCCCCGCTTTAACTAGAAGGTGTGAATTCAGGACAGTAGGTCCTACTGACAATAAACAAATTACATAGGCAGTGGTTTCTATTCAAATCTTGGCTGCTTTAACTAGAAGGTGTGAATTCTGGACAGTAGGTCCTACTGACAATAAACAAATTACATAGGCAGTGGTTTCTATTCAAATCTTGGCTGCTTTAACAGGCAGCTGTGAATTCAGGACAGTAGGTCCTACTGACAATAAACAAATTACATAAGCAGTGGTTTCTATTCAAATCTTGGCTGCTTTAACTAGAAGGTGTGAATTCTGGACAGTAGGTCCTACTGACAATAAACAAATTACATAGGCAGTGGTTTCTATTCAAATCTTGGCTGCTTTAACAGGCAGGTGTGAATTCAGGACAATAGGTCCTACTGACAATAAACAAATTACATAAGCAGTGGTTTCTATTCAAATCTTGGCTGCTTTAACTAGAAGGTGTGAATTCTGGACAGTAGGTCCTACTGACAATAAACAAATTACATAGGCAGTGGTTTCTATTCAAATCTTGGCTGCTTTAACAGGCAGGTGTGAATTCAGGACAGTAGGTCCTACTGACAATAAACAAATTACATAAGCAGTGGTTTCTATTCAAATCTTGGCTGCTTTAACAGGCAGGTGTGAATTCAGGACAGTAGGTCCTACTGACAATAAACAAATTACATAAGCAGTGGTTTCTATTCAAATCTTGGCTGCTTTAACTAGAAGGTGTGAATTCTGGACAGTAGGTCCTACTGACAATAAACAAATTACATAAGCAGTGGTTTCTATTCAAATCTTGGCTGCTTTAACAGGCAGGTGTGAATTCTGGACAGTAGGTCCTACTGACAATAAACAAATTACATAAGCAGTGGTTTCTATTCAAATCTTGGCTGCTTCAACAGGCAGGTGTGAATTCAGGACAGTAGGTCCTACTGACAATAAACAAATTACATAAGCAGTGGTTTCTATTCAAATCTTGGCTGCTTTAACAGGCAGGTGTGAATTCAGGACAGTAGGTCCTACTGACAATAAACAAATTACATAGGCAGTGGTTTCTATTCAAATCTTGGCTGCTTTAACAGGCAGGTGTGAATTCTGGACAGTAGGTCCTACTGACAATAAACAAATTACATAAGCAGTGGTTTCTATTCAAATCTTGGCTGCTTTAACAGGCAGGTGTGAATTCAGGACAGTAGGTCCTACTGACAATAAACAAATTACATAAGCAGTGGTTTCTATTCAAATCTTGGCTGCTTTAACTAGAAGGTGTGAATTCAGGACAGTAGGTCCTACTGACAATAAACAAATTACATAGGCAGTGGTTTCTATTCAAATCTTGGCTGCTTTAACTAGAAGGTGTGAATTCTGGACAGTAGGTCCTACTGACAATAAACAAATTACATAAGCAGTGGTTTCTATTCAAATCTTGGCTGATTTAACAGGAAGGTGTGAATTCTGGACAGTAGGTCCTACTGACAATAAACAAATTACATAAGCAGTGGTTTCTATTCAAATCTTGGCTGCTTTAACTAGAAGGTGTGAATTCAGGACAGTAGGTCCTACTGACAATAAACAAATTACATAAGCAGTGGTTTCTATTCAAGTCTTGGCTGCTTTAACAGGCAGGTGTGAATTCAGGACAGTAGGTCCTACTGACAATAAACAAATTACATAAGCAGTGGTTTCTACTCAAATCTTGGCTGCTTTAACAGGCAGGTGTGAATTCAGGACAGTAGGTCCTACTGACAATAAACAAATTACATAATCAGTGGTTTCTATTCAAATCTTGGCTGCTTTAACAGGCAGGTGTGAATTCTGGACAGTAGGTCCTTCTGACAATAAACAAATTACATAAGCAGTGTTTCTATTCAAATCTTGGCTGATTTAACAGGAAGGTGTGAATTCAGGACAGTAGGTCCTACTGACAATAAACAAATTACATAATCAGTGGTTTCTATTCAAATCTTGGCTGCTTTAACAGGCAGGTGTGAATTCAGGACAGTAGGTCCTACTGACAATAAACAAATTACATAAGCAGTGGTTTCTATTCAAATCTTGGCTGCTTTAACTAGAAGGTGTGAATTCAGGACAGTAGGTCCTACTGACAATAAACAAATTACATAAGCAGTGGTTTCTATTCAAATCTTGGCTGCTTTAACAGGAAGGTGTGAATTCTGGACAGTAGGTCCTACTGACAATAAACAAATTACATAGGCAGTGGTTTCTATTCAAATCTTGGCTGATTTAACAGGCAGGTGTGAATTCAGGACAGTAGGTCCTACTGACAATAAACAAATTACATAGGCAGTGGTTTCTATTCAAATCTTGGCTGCTTTAACTAGAAGGTGTGAATTCTGGACAGTAGGTCCTACTGACAATAAACAAATTACATAGGCAGTGGTTTCTATTCAAGTCTTGGCTGCTTTAACAGGCAGGTGTGAATTCAGGACAATTGTCCGGCTCCTTAAGAGGGTTAAGTGCCTTATCAGCAATCTGGACTAACCCTTATTTTCCGACTTTAAATAGGCAGGTGTGAATTCAGGACAATTGTCCAGCCAAATTAAGGGTTAAGAGCCTTGTCGGCAATCTGGACTAACCCTTAATTTCCGACTTTAAACAGGCAGGTGTGAATTCAGGACAACTGTCCAGCCCCTTAAGAGGGTTAAGTTCCTTGTCAGCAATCTGGATTAACCCTTAACGGTTAAGTGCCTTGTCCAAGGACACAATGCAGGGATTAAACTGTGGACCTTTTGGTTTGAAGTCAATTCCGTAATTACTGAGTCAATGTGCTCTCCATAATATATATGTCATGTCATCACATATATCTGTCATGTTATCACATATATCTGTCATGTTATCACATATATTCTTGGGAAGGGAACTGAGATTCAGTGTTTTATCTGAGGACATAACACATATTACTGGTATAGAAACAAATCTAGAAAGATCTAGAAGATCTAAAATTAAGCCTCAAAGGGTAGAATTAGTCCTCAAAGGTCAGTTTGGCCTGAGTCAGAATTAAGACTCAACAGGCATAATTAGGCCTCAAAAGATCAATCAAATGTCAGAAGGAGGCTTCAAAGGTCAGAATTAGGCATCAAAGGTCAGTTAGGACTTGGGACAGAATTAAGCCTCAAAGGTCAGAATTAGGCCTCAAAGGTCAGAATTAGACCACAGCAAAGGTCAGAATCAGGCCTCAGGAGATCAGTCAAAGGTCAGAAGGCTTCAAAGATCAGAAATAGGACTCAATGGTCAGAATTGCTCCTCAAAGGTCAGTATTGCACCTCATAGATCAGAAGTAGGCCTCAAAGGTCAGAATTAGGCCTAAAAAGTCGGAATTAAGTCTCGAAGGTCAGAAGTTGGCATCAAAGATCAGAATTAGGCCACAAATGTCAGAATTGGGCCTCAAAAGTGGGAATTAGGCCTTCAAGAGCTAATTGTTAGAAGATATCTTTATCACAAAAATGCATCACTGTGAAATACATTACAAATTTTGAAATGACAGATAATATTTGCGAGTTCCAACTTTATGCTGTGATATTTGTCATCACTGTGAAATATATTACAAATTTTTAAATGACAGATAATATTTGTGAGTTCCAACTTTATGCTGTGATATTTGTCAATTTAATTCAACAAAGTTATTACACAAATTAACAATAATATTTGTTTTAAAGTAATGTGTGTTTGCATGCTTTCAAAGGTATATTTCAATTTGAACTGTTACTTATAACTAGCACATGGAAATAAGAAAAACAATTTTATTGCTCACATCATCAACATCTAGAGCAGAAACAATAAATTAATTAAACCCATACATACCCCTCCCATCATCAAATTCTATAATATATTTGGTAACATCGCAACCACCATTGTCTGTTGGAGGATCTGAAAATAAGAATATTTTTATTTCCCAAATAACTAATGAAATTTGTTGCACAGATTCCACAGAACAAAATGTTTACCAGAAGTAAAAAAGATTGCATACACCTTCTGTGTTATTATCATTGACCACTTGGTATAACCTGATGTCCAGAAGTGTAAAGATTGCTTACCCCTTCTGTGTTATTATCATTGACCACTTGGTATAACCTGATGTCCAGAAGTATAAAGATTGCTTACCCCTTCTATGTTGTTATCACTGACCACTTGGTATAACCTGATGGTGCAAAAGTATAAAGATTGCATACATGTTCTGTGTTGTTATTATTGACCACTTCATATAACCCGATGTCCAGAAGAGTAAAAGATTTCTTACACCTTCTGTGTTGTTATCATTGACCACTTGGTATAACCTGCTGTCCAGAAGTATAAAGCTTGCTTACACCTTCTGTGTTATCATTGACCACTTGGTATAACCTGCTGTCCAGAAGTATAAAGATTGCTTACACCTTCTGTGTTATCATTGACCACTTGGTATAACCTGCTGTCCAGAAGTATAAAGATTGCTTACACCCTCTGTGTTGTTATCATTGACCATTTGGTATAACCTGCTGTCCAGAAGTATAAGGATTGCATACACCTTATGGTCAATGATAACAACACAGAAGGTGTAAGAAATCTTTTACACTTCTGGTCATCAAGTTATACGAAGTGGCCAATAATAACAACACAGAAGGTGTATGCAATCTTTATACTTTAGACCCTCAGGTTATACCAAGAGGTCAATGATAACAACACAGACGGTGTTTGCAATCTTTTTACTTCTAGACCATCAGGTTATACCAAGTGGTCAATGATAACAACACAGAAGGTGTATGCAGTCTTTATACTTTTGCACCATCACGTTATACCAAGTGGTCTGTGATAACAACACATAAGGTGTAAGCAAAGTGGTCATCAAGTTATACGAAGTGGCCAATAATAACAACACAGAAGGTGTATGCAATCTTTATACTTTAGACCCTCAGGTTATACCAAGAGGTCAATGATAACAACACAGAAGGTGTATGCAATCCTTATACTTCTGGACAGCAGGTTATACCAAGCGGTCAATGATAACAACACAGAAGATGTATGCAATCCTTATACTTCTGGACAGCAGGTTATACCAAATGGTCAGTGATAACAACACAGAAGGTGTATGCAATCCTTATACTTCTGGACAGCAGGTTATACCAAGTGGCTAATGATGACAACACAGAAGGTGTAAGCAATCTTTATACTTCTGGACAGCAGGTTATACCAAGTGGTCAATGATAACAACACAGAAGGTGTAAGCAATCTTTATACTTCTGGACAGCAGGTTATACCAAGTGGTCAATGATAACAACACAGAAGGTGTAAGCAATCTTTATACTTCTGGACAGCAGGTTATACCAAGTGGTCAATGATAACAACACAGAAAGTGTAAGCAATCTTTATACTTCTGGACAGCAGGTTATACCCAGTGGTCAATGATAACAACACAGAAGGTGTAAGCAATCTTTATACTTCTGGACAGCAGGTTATCACTGACCACTTGGTATACCTGATAGTTCATAAGTGTAAAGATTGCTTACACTTTCTGTGTTGTTATCATTGACCATTTGGTATAACCTGAGGATCTAGAAGTATAAAGATTGCACACACCTTCTGTGTTGTTATCATTGACCACTTGGTATAACCTGAGGGTCTAGAAGTATAAAGATTTCTTACACCTTCTGTGTTGTTATCATTGACCACTTGGTATAACCTGATGGTTCAGTAGTATAAAGATTACATACACTGTCTGTGTTGTTATCATTGGCCACTTGGTATAACATGAGGATCTAGAAGTATAAAGATTGCATACAGCTTCTGTGTTCTTATCATTGACCACTTGGTATAATGTGATGGTCTGGAAGTATAAAGATTGCACACACCTTCTGTGTTGTTATCATAGACCACTTGGTATACCTGATAGTTCATAAGTGTAAAGATTGCTTACACTTTCTGTGTTGTTATCATAGACCACTTGGTATAACGTGAGGATCTAGAAGTATAAAGATTGCACACACCTTCTGTGTTGTTATCATAGACCACTTGGTATACCTGATAGTTCATAAGTGTAAAGATTGCTTACACTTTCTGTGTTGTTATCATAGACCACTTGGTATAACGTGAGGATCTAGAAGTATAAAGATTGCATATACCTTCTGTGTTGTTATCATAGACCACTTGGTATAACCTGATAGTTTATAAGTGTAAAGATTGCTCACACTTTCTGTGTTGTTATCACTGACCACTTGGTGTAACATGAGGATCTAGAAGTATAAAGATTGCATACACCTTCTGTGTTGTTATCATAGACCACTTGGTATACCTGATAGTTCATAAGTATAAAGATTGCATACACCTTCTGTGTTGTTATCATAGACCACTTGGTATAACCTGGTGGTCTAGAAGTATAATGACTGCATACACCGTCAGTGTTGTTATCACAGATCTCTTGGTATAACCTGATGGTCTAGAAGTATAAAGATTGCATACACCTTCTGTGTTGTTATCATTGACCACTTGGTATAACGTGATTGTCTAGAAGTGAACACTTTGCTTACACCTTATGTGTTGTTATCACAGACCACTTGGTATAACGTGATGGTGCAAAAGTATAAAGACTGCATACACCTTCTGTGTTGTTATCATTGACCACTTGGTATAACCTGATGGTCTAGAAGTATAATGATTGCATACACCGTCAGTGTCGTTATCATTGACCTCTTGGTATAACGTGATGGTCTAGAAGTATAAAGATTGCATACACCTTCTGTGTTGTTATCATTGACCACTTGGTATAACGTGATGGTCTAGAAGTGAACACTTTGCTTACACCTTATGTGTTGTTATCATTGACCACTTGGTATAACGTGATGGTCCAGAAGTGAACACTTTGCTTACACCTTCTGTGTTGTTATCATTGACCACTTGGTATAACGTGATGGTCCAGAAGTGAACACTTTGCTTACACCTTCTGTGTTGTTATCATTGACCATTTGGTATAACGTGATGGTCCAGACGTATAAAGATTGCATACACCTTCTGTGTTGTTATCATTGACCTCTTGGTATAACCTGGTGGTCCAGATGTGTAAAGATTGCTTACAGCTTCTGTGTTGTTATCATTGACCACTTGGTATAACCTGATGGTCTAGAAGTGAACACTTTGCTTACACCTTATGTGTTGTTATCATTGACCACTTGGTATAACCTGCTGGTCCAGAGGTGTAAAGATTGCTTACGGCTTCTGTGTTGTTATCACTGACCACTTGGTATAACCTGATGGTCTAGAAGTGAACACTTTGCTTACACCTTATGTGTTGTTATCATTGACCACTTGGTATAACCTGATGGTCCAGAAGTGTAAAGATTGCTCACACCTTCTGTGTTCTTATCACTGACCACTTGGTACAAACCTGATGTCCAGAAGCGTAAAAGATTGCTTATACCGTCTGCATTCTTATCACTGACCACTTGGTAAAAACCTATTGTCCAGAAGTGTAAACTTTGCTTACACCTTCTGAGTTATCATTGACCACTTGGTATAGCCTGATGGTTGAGAAGTGTAAAGATTGCTCACACCTTCTGTGTTGTTATCATTGACCACTGGGTATAACCTGATGTCCAGAAGTATAAAGATTGCTTACACCTTCTGTGTTGTTATCATTGACCACTTGGTATAACCTGATGGTTCAGTAGTATAAAGATTGCTTACACCTTCTGTATTGTTATCACAGACACTTGGTATAACCTGATGGTCTGGAAGTATAAAGATTGCTTAAACAGTTGGTGCTGTTACCACTAACCACTTGGTATAACCTGATGTCCATAAGTGTAAAAGATTGCTTACACCTTCTGTGTTCTTATCACTTACCACTTGGTATAACCTGATGGTCTAGAAGTATAAAGATTGCTTACACCTTCTGTGTTCTTATCACTAACACTTGGTATAACCCAATGGTCCAGTAGTGTAAAGATTGCTTACACCTTCTGTGTTCTTATCACTTACCACTTGGTATAACCTGATGGTCTAGAAGTATAAAGATTGCTTACACCTTCTGTGTTCTTATCACTTACCACTTGGTATAACATGATGGTCTAGAAGTATAAAGATTGCTTACACCCTCTGTGTTCTTATCACTTACCACTTGGTATAACCTGATGGTCTAGAAGTATAAAGATTGCTTACACCCTCTGTGTTCTTATCACTAACACTTGGTATAACCCGATGGTCCAGTAGTGTAAAGATTGCTTACACCTTCTGTGTTCTTATCACTTACCACTTGGTATAACCTGATGGTCTAGAAGTATAAAGATTGCTTACACCCTCTGTGTTCTTATCACTAACACTTGGTATAACCCGATGGTCCAGTAGTGTAAAGATTGCTTACACCTTCTGTGTTCTTATCACTTACCACTTGGTATAACCTGATGGTCTAGAAGTATAAAGATTGCTTACACCCTCTGTGTTCTTATCACTAACACTTGGTATAACCCGATGGTCCAGTAGTGTAAAGATTGCTTACACCTTCTGTGTTCTTATCACTTACCACTTGGTATAACCTGATGGTCTAGAAGTATAAAGATTGCTTACACCTTCTGTGTTCTTATCACTGACCACTTGGTATAACCTGATAGTACAGACATGTCTTGATTCATCACCAGCCATTCACATGATATGGGGTTACCATGATTTGAGGGGAAATCAATACTCATCTATGGACAATTCCCAATTTATCAAGAGTGACTGGGGGAATCCATTGATTATCCAGTGATTTAGGGGTAAGCCACCGATTAACCAGTGATCTGAGGTGAGCTATCAATTATTCAGTGATTTGGGGTCAGTCATTGATTATCCAGATATTTGGAAGGGAGCCATTGATTATCCAGTGAAAGGAGAACCAACTGATTAGACAGTGATTTGGGGGTAATATTTATCCAGTGATTTGGGATGAGTCAACATTCTTCCAGTGATTTTGGGGGAGCCACCAATTATCCAGTGATCTGAAGGTGGGTCACTGATTATATGGTAAGCTGCAGATGAACCACTAATAATCCAATGTTTTGGGAGTGAGTCACCATTCATTCTGTAATATGACCACTGATTGTCCAGTGATTTGGAGTGAGCCACTATTTATAATGATTTGGGGATCATGATTCATCCTGCAATTAGGCAGTGAGCCACTGATTATACAGTGATTTGGGGTGAGATAATGATAGGGTCTTGCGAATATTCGAGATTCGATTCGATATCGATACCATACGTATGCTTCGAGATCGATCCCAAATCGGTCTCAGGATTCGATTTTTTCGAATTTCTCGTACTAACTTCAATTTGTTACATTTCCAACAAAAATAGGATAAAACTGTCATTAGAAAATTCTTTCATGTAGGCTCAATTCCTATTTATTTGAGTAATTGACAATGTTTAATTGTTAGGTAAGGTGTGAATTTGGCCCAGAACATTATCCATAGTTTTGGTTTTTGAAGGCTTAACTTCTTGAGAACGTGAATAGTAACAAGTTAGGCCTTCAAAAACTAAAACTATGGACAATAGGCCTAGCTGTTTCAGCGACGGTGCTGCAGAGAATATTTAGTTATTGGTGTTTAAGGTGTTCACTCCGTCACGTAAGGGTCATCTCAAAGTGTTCCGTAACTTCCGTTTGATGCAATATGAAATAACTTGTCTTTTAAGATTCGATTTGGGATTCGATTTGATGTCGATATCAGAGACATGATTCGATTCGAGATTCGATTCGAAAAGAAATTTATGATTCGCAGATCCCTAGATATGGAAGGGGCAATAGATTATCTATTGATTTGGGGTGAGCCAGTGATAATCAGTGATTTAAATGTGTGTCACAATTCATCCAGTGATTCGGATTAAGCAACCAATTATCCAGTGAGTTGGGGGTGAGAAATTAGCCAGTGAATTGGGGTGAGCCACTGATTAGACTGTTATTCCCGTGGGCCATTGATTAACCAATGATTTGGGGAAGACATTGATTATCCTGTGAGTTGTGGGTTGAGACAGTTATCTAGAAATTTGAGGGCAACCCACTGATCATCCAGTGATTTGGGGGTGATCTGTTAATTATCCTGAGAATTGGTGTGTGACACTGATTATTCAGTGATTTGGGGTGGGTCATCATTCATCCAGTGATTTGGATTGATCCACTGTTTATTCAGTGAACCCCATGGAGTGAGCCACCAATTATCCAGTGACTGGGGTGATCCACTGATTATTCAGGTTAACCACCAATTATCCAGTGATTGGGTGAGCAGATGATTAAGCAGTGACTTAGGAGTGGATCATCATTCATTTGGGGGAAGGGTGTCTGACCATACAGGGATTTGGGGTGAGCTATAAATTAGCCAGTGATTTTTTTGAGTGAGCCAGTGATTATGCAGTGCTTTGGTGTGAGTCACTGATTACTGAGTGATTTGGGGTGAACCACAAATTGTCTAACGAACAATTTAGTGTGAGCCACTGATTATTGAGTAATTTGGGGTGAGTGAGTCACAGATTATCCATCACAACACAAGAATAAATTTGCCATATCTGCCATCATGCTCAGGTGTGGACTCCCGTCCAAGCAGCTTTCATATCTGCCACCATGCTCAGGTGTGGACTCCCTTCCAAGCAGCTTTCATATCTGTCAGCATGCTCAAGCATGGACTCCCTTGAAAGCAGCTTTCATATTTGCCATCATGCTCAGGTGTGAACTCCCTTCCAAGCAGCTTTCATATCTGCCATCATGCTCAGGTGTGGACACTCTTGAAAGCAGCTTTCATATCTGCCATCATGCTCAGGTGTGAACCCCCTTGAAAGCAGCTTTCATATCTGCCATCATGCTCAGGCTTGGACTCCTTTCCAAGCAGCTTTCATACCTGCCTTCGTGCTCAGGTGTGGACTCCATTCCAATCAGCTTTCATATCTGCCATCATGCTCAGGTGCGAACTCCCTTCCAAGCAGCTTTCATACCTGCCTTCATGCTCAGGTGTGGACTCCATTCCAAGCAGCTTTCATATCTGCCATCATGCTCAGGTGCGAACTCCCTTCCAAGCAGCTTTCATAACTGCCATCATGTGCAGGGCATGGAGTCCCTTGAAAGCAGCTTTCATACCTGCCATCATGTTCAGGCTTGGACTCCCTTATATTTGTTTCGGTATGCAAATATCTCCCGTCCACACCCTCCCCCCTGAGAAATAATCATTGGTTTCAGTCACGAGTGACATACTTTTTGGTATCCATTCAAAAACACTATATTTTCTTTTTACTATATCCTTTTTATAAGAATCTTTAACTGTGTAGCCTGACAAGAGTAAGACAGGGAAGAGGATAGGCTGGTCGAGTTGACTCAATGTCGTAAACTGGTATCACTTTGATCATTAGCCATGCGCCGTGGGCACTTTCGTGGTGCAGGAGGCTTTTTCACCCTCACTTCCCACCCAAGAAAAACACGGTTCATCACGTGTTGGCCTACAGCTGTAAACAAAATGTGAAATTGGGAACTTCGCGAATATTGGTTGTTTTTCTCAAGTCTGGTTTATTTATTTCCTCGATCAAATCGATTGCGCAAACACAATAGTTTAGTTTCGAAAGTGACGAGGACTTTGTACTTAACCAAATGGAACTGACTGTTCTATTCCCTATTTACAATTTCAAACCACAGTCGCCGTCTGCCTCCTCCAAATTCCAATTTTAATTTAAAATAAATTATCTACTACCGCAGTAGCAAACGCAGTAGTCTGGCCAGTTGACGTCACAAGACAGTATTTATTAATCAGCAGAGAAACTGACATGCAAAAGCAATTAAACTAATCGTTAACGCTCATGACCACGATGGGTCACAGTGTTTTGAAAACGGTCTTCTACTGATCAAACACTGCGGTCCACTGGAACTCCATGGCACAGAACACACCGCAGCAGCGTTTTTGTTTCAATCCACGTTGAACGTACTGTAATGTTAGTTATAAGAAACCAAATGAAGTTAAAAGATTAAAAAAAGACAACTCATTTATGTAAATATCTATGTGCAAAAAACAAAATTATTTATGTCAATATCTATGTGCAATGTATTATGTTTCTATAGTTTATCGCTTGTTAAAAGTTGAAACACTTGTATGAAATAAAATATATCAAAGCCAATGTTCTTGTTATTGTTGCTCTGTTGTCAATGAAGATAAGTAATTAATTGTACACGCCCACTCATAAATAGTTCCTCTATAAATAGACAGCACTAATCTAAATTTAGCATCAATAACTGCGGTATTAATTGACGAGTTTCATATGGGTACTGTACACGTAATGCACCAGGCTCAGCTAGCGATAGCACTAATCTAAATTTAGCATCAATAACTGCGGTATTAATTGACCAGTTTCATATGGGTACTGTACACGTAATGCACCAGGCTCAGCTAGCAATAACAACAGAAATGCTTGCAATAGAAACAAAATTTGTCAAAAATGGCAGAAGTGAAATGAAGTCTGACATTTTCAAATATGGGAATTTTTTAAAAAAGAAAGCTGTTTTAGTCCATTATTTTCATAAATAATATTGTTTATATAGGAAAAGACTGTGATTTACACTTTATTAATGGTCGAAACATCAGGCATTCAGTGTGAATGGATAATTTGGTGTTTCTTAACTGGTAGAGTGCTAAATTATTTTTGGCCATCAAATCTTGTATACATGTCGTTGCCTTGTTACAATTTATGGGAGAGTGCCTATGGGCACTCTCCCATAAATTGTAACAAGGCAAACCCTTACAGACTAAATAATATCACTTTAAAGATAATACAAAGCATATCCACTGAATATGAGCCTTCAAGTTGTGGCACCTGCGCTTCAGAATAAAGCCCAAATATGGGCTTCCAGCACTCTACCAGTTAATTGTCAAGATATGTTGGAACTGAATTATTTCTTTATACTTAATGACATTTTTCCATTTCAATGTCCTACCCAAACTGTCACCCAAGCTATAATTCAAGACTGAGTTCTCCCCTACCAATATCTGGATAGAAATCATTTTTGAGTTCTCCCCTACCAATATCTGGATAGAAATCATTTTTGAGTTCTCCCCTACCAATATCTGGATGGAAATCATTTTTTGAGTTCTCCCCTACCAATATCTGGATAGAAATCATTTTTGAGTTCTCCCCTACCAATATCTGGATAGAAATCATTTTTGAGTTCTCCCCTACCAATATCTGGATGGAAATCATTTTTGAGTTCTCCCCTACCAATATCTGGATGGAAATCATTTTTGAGTTCTCCCCTACCAATATCTGGATGGAAATCATTTTTGAGTTCTCCCCTACCAATATCTGGATGGAAATCATTTTTGAGTTCTCCCCTACCAATATCTGGATGGAAATCATTTTTGAGTTCTCCCCTACCAATATCTGGATGGAAATCATTTTTGAGTTCTCCCCTACCAATATCTGGATGGAAATCATTTTTGAGTTCTCCCCTACCAATATTTGGATGGAAATCATTTTTGAGTTCTCCCCTACCAATATCTGGATGGAAATCATTTTTGAGTTCTCCCTTACCAATATCTGGATGGAAATCATTTTCGAGTTCTCCCCTACCAATATCTGGATGGAAATCATTTTTGAGTTCTCCCCTACCAATATCTGGATGGAAATCATTTTTGAGTTCTCCCCTACCAATATCTGGATGGAAATCATTTTTGAGTTCTCCCCTACCAATATCTGGATGGAAATCATTTTTGACCAATATCTGGATAGAAATCATTTTTGAAATAATGTATACCCAAAATCACTTTTTGGGACAAATCATACTGGACGAGTCAACCTGGTTCGATAATGTATTTTGGACGAATCGTCAAAGGATGAACTGGTTTTCTGATTTTGGGATGAAACAGCTCTGAGCCCTCTGATTATTTGCATAAATTTTCTCAAGCATTTCACGTTTCAGAAAAAATGATTTTTGTCTTAACCCTTTACCCAACATAACGGCCAAAACCGGCCAGTGCTATTCTCAAAAATCGCCAATTAATTTTCAAAATATTTTCATTTTTTGTCTCAAAAACATAGGTTATGACCCCTCGTTGGAACGAGCTCGTCGAGCTCGTTCCAACGAGGGGTCATAACCTATGTTTTTGAGACAAAAAATGAAAAAAATTAGTTATTCAAGAATTTTTTTTGCAAGTGTCGTCTGCTTTTCATGTTAGGTAAAGGGTTAAGTCTGTTGCAAAATTAGCACCCTCCCCCCCCCCCCCCCCACACACACCATCCATGAAATACCAGTGTTTAGGGTAACCCGAACAACTGACTCTTAAAAATTATGCTGACCATAAAAACTTTATCAAGTGAAAGTCGCTCATTTAGGTCAATGTAACCCTAAATTTCCATCGGACTTCAACTGTGATTTTGACGCTGACTTTGGAGCTTTCAAAATTACATGTAGAAATAAATATTGTTGTCATTATAAATGTGGAACAAGTGACAAGTTCCAGTTCTGCAAAGGAAATTGCATTTGATAAAACAGATGCACCTTTTAAAATATGATGCATAAGAAGTAATTTTGTCACCTATTTTTGCGGTAAATATAACGTATAACGTGATTGTCTAGAAGTGAACACTTTGCTTACACCTTATGTGTTGTTATCACAGACCACTTGGTATAACGTGATGGTGCAAAAGTATAAAGACTGCATACACCTTCTGTGTTGTTATCATTGACCACTTGGTATAACCTGATGGTCTAGAAGTAAAAAGATTGCAAACACCGTCTGTGTTGTTAATCATTGACCACTTGGTATAACCTGGTGGTCTAGAAGTATAATGATTGCATACACCGTCAGTGTCGTTATCATTGACCTCTTGGTATAACGTGATGGTCTAGAAGTATAAAGATTGCATACACCTTCTGTGTTGTTATCATTGACCACTTGGTATAACGTGATGGTCTAGAAGTGAACACTTTGCTTACACCTTATGTGTTGTTATCATTGACCACTTGGTATAACGTGATGGTCCAGAAGTGAACACTTTGCTTACACCTTCTGTGTTGTTATCATTGACCACTTGGTATAACGTGATGGTCCAGAAGTGAACACTTTGCTTACACCTTCTGTGTTGTTATCATTGACCATTTGGTATAACGTGATGGTCCAGACGTATAAAGATTGCATACACCTTCTGTGTTGTTATCATTGACCTCTTGGTATAACCTGGTGGTCCAGATGTGTAAAGATTGCTTACAGCTTCTGTGTTGTTATCATTGACCACTTGGTATAACCTGATGGTCTAGAAGTGAACACTTTGCTTACACCTTATGTGTTGTTATCATTGACCACTTGGTATAACCTGCTGGTCCAGAGGTGTAAAGATTGCTTACGGCTTCTGTGTTGTTATCACTGACCACTTGGTATAACCTGATGGTCTAGAAGTGAACACTTTGCTTACACCTTATGTGTTGTTATCATTGACCACTTGGTATAACCTGATGGTCCAGAAGTGTAAAGATTGCTCACACCTTCTGTGTTCTTATCACTGACCACTTGGTACAAACCTGATGTCCAGAAGCGTAAAAGATTGCTTATACCGTCTGCGTTCTTATCACTGACCACTTGGTAAAAACCTATTGTCCAGAAGTGTAAACTTTGCTTACACCTTCTGAGTTATCATTGACCACTTGGTATAGCCTGATGGTTGAGAAGTGTAAAGATTGCTCACACCTTCTGTGTTGTTATCATTGACCACTGGGTATAACCTGATGTCCAGAAGTATAAAGATTGCTTACACCTTCTGTGTTGTTATCATTGACCACTTGGTATAACCTGATGGTTCAGTAGTATAAAGATTGCTTACACCTTCTGTGTTGTTATCACAGACACTTGGTATAACCTGATGGTCTGGAAGTATAAAGATTGCTTAAACAGTTGGTGCTGTTACCACTAACCACTTGGTATAACCTGATGTCCATAAGTGTAAAAGATTGCTTACACCTTCTGTGTTCTTATCACTTACCACTTGGTATAACCCGATGGTCTAGAAGTATAAAGATTGCTTACACCTTCTGTGTTCTTATCACTTACCACTTGGTATAACCCGATGGTCTAGAAGTATAAAGATTGCTTACACCTTCTGTGTTCTTATCACTTACCACTTGGTATAACCCGATGGTCTAGAAGTATAAAGATTGCTTACACCTTCTGTGTTCTTATCACTAACACTTGGTATAACCCGATGGTCCAGTAGTGTAAAGATTGCTTACACCTTCTGTGTTCTTATCACTTACCACTTGGTATAACCTGATGGTCTAGAAGTATAAAGATTGCTTACACCTTCTGTGTTCTTATCACTAACACTTGGTATAACCCGATGGTCCAGTAGTGTAAAGATTGCTTACACCTTCTGTGTTCTTATCACTGACCACTTGGTATAACCTGATGGTCTAGAAGTATAAAGATTGCTTACACCTTCTGTGTTCTTATCACTAACACTTGGTATAACCCGATGATCCAGTAGTGTAAAGATTGCTTACACCTGCTGTGTTCTTATCACTAACCACTTGGTATAACCTGATGGTCTAGAAGTATAAAGATTGCTTACACCTTCTGTGTTCTTATCACTAACACTTGGTATAACCCGATGGTCCAGTGGTGTAAAGATTGCTTACACCTTCTGTGTTCTTATCATTAACCACTTGGTATAACCTGATGGTCTAGAAGTATGAAGATTGCTTACACCTTCTGTGTTCTTATCACTTACCACTTGGTATAACCTGATGGTCTAGAAGTATAAAGATTGCTTACACCTTCTGTGTTCTTATCACTTACCACTTGGTATAACCTGATGGTCTAGAAGTATAAAGATTGCTTACACCTTCTGTGTTCTTATCACTTACCACTTGGTATAACCTGATGGTCTAGAAGTATAAAGATTGCTTACACCTTCTGTGTTCTTATCACTGACCACTTGGTATAACCTGATAGTACAGACATGTCTTGATTCATCACCAGCCATTCACATGATATGGGGTTACCATGATTTGAGGGGAAATCAATACTCATCTATGGACAATTCCCAATTTATCAAGAGTGACTGGGGGAATCCATTGATTATCCAGTGATTTAGGGGTAAGCCACCGATTAACCAGTGATCTGAGGTGAGCTATCAATTATTCAGTGATTTGGGGTCAGTCATTGATTATCCAGATATTTGGAAGGGAGCCATTGATTATCCAGTGAAAGGAGAACCAACTGATTAGACAGTGATTTGGGGGTAATATTTATCCAGTGATTTGGGATGAGTCAACATTCTTCCAGTGATTTTGGGGGAGCCACCAATTATCCAGTGATTTGAAGGTGGGTCACTGATTATATGGTAAGCTGCAGATGAACCACTAATAATCCAATGTTTTGGGAGTGAGTCACCATTCATTCTGTAATATGACCACTGATTATCCAGTGATTTGGAGTGAGCCACTATTTATAATGATTTGGGGATCATGATTCATCCTGCAATTAGGCAGTGAGCCACTGATTATACAGTGATTTGGGGTGAGATAATGATAGGGTCTTGCGAATATTCGAGATTCGATTCGATATCGATACCATACGTATGCTTCGAGATCGATCCCAAATCGGTTTCAGGATTCGATTTTTTCAAATTTCTCGTACTAACTTCAATTTGTTACATTTCCAACAAAAATAGGATAAAACTGTCATTAGAAAATTCTTTCATGTAGGCTCAATTCCTATTTATTTGAGTAATTGACAATGTTTAATTGTTAGGTAAGGTGTGAATTTGGCCCAGAACATTATCCATAGTTTTGGTTTTTGAAGGCTTAACTTCTTGAGAACGTGAATAGTAACAAGTTAGGCCTTCAAAAACTAAAACTATGGACAATAGGCCTAGCTGTTTCAGCGACGGTGCTGCAGAGAATATTTAGTTATTGGTGTTTAAGGTGTTCACTCCGTCACGTAAGGGTCATCAAAGTGTTCCGTAACTTCCGTTTGATGCAATATGAAATAACTTGTCTTTTAAGATTCGATTTGGGATTCGATTCGATGTCGATATCAGAGACATGATTCGATTCGAGATTCGATTCGAAAAGAAATTTATGATTCGCAGATCCCTAGATATGGAAGGGGCAATAGATTATCTATTGATTTGGGGTGAGCCAGTGATAATCAGTGATTTAAATGTGTGTCACAATTCATCCAGTGATTCGGATTAAGCAACCAATTATCCAGTGAGTTGGGGGTGAGAAATTAGCCAGTGAATTGGGCTGAGCCACTGATTAGACTGTTATTCCCGTGGGCCATTGATTAACCAATGATTTGGGGAAGACATTGATTATCCTGTGAGTTGTGGGTTGAGACAGTTATCTAGAAATTTGAGGGCAACCCACTGATCATCCAGTGATTTGGGGGTGATCTGTTAATTATCCTGAGAATTGGTGTGAGACACTGATTATTCAGTGATTTGGGGTGGGTCATCATTCATCCAGTGATTTGGATTGATCCACTGTTTATTCAGTGAACCCCATGGAGTGAGCCACCAATTATCCAGTGACTGGGGTGATCCACTGATTATTCAGGTTAACCACCAATTATCCAGTGATTGGGTGAGCAGATGACTAAGCAGTGACTTAGGAGTGGATCATCATTCATTTGGGGGAAGGGTGTCTGACCATACAGGGATTTGGGGTGAGCTATAAATTAACCAGTGATTTTTTAGAGTGAGCCAGTGATTATGCAGTGCTTTGGTGTGAGTCACTGATTACTGAGTGATTTGGGGTGAACCACAAATTGTCTAACGAACAATTTAGTGTGAGCCACTGATTATTGAGTGATTTGGGGTGAGTGAGTCACAGATTATCCATCACAACACAAGAATAAATTTGCCATATCTGCCATCATGCTCAGGTGTGGACTCCCGTCCAAGCAGCTTTCATATCTGCCACCATGCTCAGGTGTGGACTCCCTTCCAAGCAGCTTTCATATCTGTCAGCATGCTCAAGCATGGACTCCCTTGAAAGCAGCTTTCATATTTGCCATCATGCTCAGGTGTGAACTCCCTTCCAAGCAGCTTTCATATCTGCCATCATGCTCAGGTGTGGACTCTCTTGAAAGCAGCTTTCATATCTGCCATCATGCTCAGGTGTGGACCCCCTTGAAAGCAGCTTTCATATCTGCCATCATGCTCAGGCTTGGACTCCCTTCCAAGCAGCTTTCATACCTGCCTTCATGCTCAGGTGTGGACTCCATTCCAAGCAGCTTTCATATCTGCCATCATGCTCAGGTGCGAACTCCCTTCCAAGCAGCTTTCATACCTGCCTTCATGCTCAGGTGTGGACTCCATTCCAAGCAGCTTTCATATCTGCCATCATGCTCAGGTGCGAACTCCCTTCCAAGCAGCTTTCATAACTGCCATCATGTACAGGGCATGGAGTCCCTTGAAAGCAGCTTTCATACCAGCCATCATGTTCAGGCTTGGACTCCCTTATATTTGTTTCGGTATGCAAATATCTCCCGTCCACACCCTCCCCCCTGAAAAATAATCACGAGTGACATACTTTTTGGTATCCATTCAAAAACACTATACTTTCTTTTTACTATATCCTTTTTATAAGAATCTTTAACTGCGTGGCCTGACAAGAGAAAGACAGGGAAGAGGATAGGCTGGTCGAGTTGACTCAATGTCGTAAACTGGTATCACTTCGATCATTAGCCATGCGCCATGGGCGCTTTCGTGGTGCAGGAGGCTTTTTCACCCTCACTTCCCACCCAAGAAAAACACGGTTCATCACGTGTTGGCCTACAGCTGTAAACAAAATGTGAAATTGGGAACTTCGCGAAAGTTGGTTGTTTTTCTCAAGTCTGGTTTATTTATTTCCTCGATCAAATCGATTGCGCAAACACAACAGTTTAGTTTCGAAAGTGACGAGGACTTTGTACTTAACCAAATGGAACTGACTGTTCTAATCCCTATTTACAATTTCAAACCACAGTCGCCGTCTGCCTCCTCCAAATTCCAATTTTAATTTAAAATAAATTATCTACTACCGCAGTAGCAAATGCAGTAGTCTTGCCAGTTGACGTCACAAGACAGTATTTATCAATCAGCAGAGAAACTGACATGCAAAAGCAATTAAACTAATTGTTAACGCTCATGACCACGATGGGTCACAGTGTTTTGAAAACGGTCTTCTACTGATCAAACACTGCGGTCCACTGGAACTCCATGGCATAGAACACACCGCGGCAGCGTTTTTGTTTCAATCCACGTTGAACGTACTGTAATGTTAGTTATAAGAAACCAAATGAAGTTAAAAGATTAAAAAAAGACAACTCATTTATGTAAATATCTATGTGCAAAAAACAAAATTATTTATGTCAATATCTATGTGCAATGTATTATGTTTCTATAGTTTATCGCTTGTTAAAAGTTGAAACACTTGTATGAAATAAAATATATCAAAGCCAATGTTCTTGTTATTGTTGCTCTGTTGTCAATGAAGATAAGTAATTAATTGTACACGCCCACTCATAAATAGTTCCTCTATAAATAGACAGCACTAATCTAAATTTAGCATCAATAACTGGGGTATTAATTGACCAGTTTCATATGGGTACTGTACACGTAATGCACCAGGCTCAGGTAGCGATAGCACTAATCTAAATTTAGCATCAATAACTGGGGTATTAATTGACCAGTTTCATATGGGTACTGTACACGTAATGCACCAGGCTCAGGTAGCGATAGCACTAATCTAAATTTAGCATCAATAACTGCGGTATTAATTGACCAGTTTCATATGGGTACTGTACACGTAATGCACCAGGCTCAGGTAGCGATAGCACTAATCTAAATTTAGCATCAATAACTGCGGTATTAATTGACCAGTTTCATATGGGTACTGTACACGTAATGCACCAGGCTCAGCTAGCAATAACAACAGAAATGCTTGCAATAGAAACAAAATTTGTCAAAAATGGCAGAAGTGAAATGAAGTCTGACATTTTCAAATATGTGGATTTTTTAAAAAAGAAAGCTGTTTTAGTCCATTATTTTCATAAATAATATTGTTTATATAGGAAAAGACTGTGATTTACACTTTATTAATGGTCGAAACATCAGGCATTCAGTATGAATGGATAATTTGGTGTTTCTTAATTGTCAAGATATGTTGGAACTGAATTATTTCTTTATACTTAATGACATTTTTCCACTTCAATGTCCCACCCAAACTGTCACCCAAGCTATAATTCAAGACTGAGTTCTCCCCTACCAATATCTGGATAGAAATCATTTTTGAGTTCTCCCCTACCAATATCTGGATAGAAATCATTTTTGAGTTCTCCCCTACCAATATCTGGATGGAAATCATTTTTGAGTTCTCCCCTACCAATATCTGGATGGAAATCATTTTTGAGTTCTCCCCTACCAATATCTGGATGGAAATCATTT
This sequence comes from Pictodentalium vernedei, assembly GCA_031216915.1. Classification (NCBI taxonomy): domain Eukaryota; kingdom Metazoa; phylum Mollusca; class Scaphopoda; order Dentaliida; family Dentaliidae; genus Pictodentalium; species Pictodentalium vernedei. The sequence continues at coordinate 474,057,287 of CM062290.1, forward strand.
TTGAGTTCTCCCCTACCAATATCTGGATGGAAATCATTTTTGAGTTCTCCCCTACCAATATCTGGATGGAAATCATTTTTGAGTTCTCCCCTACCAATATCTGGATGGAAATCATTTTTGAGTTCTCCCCTACCAATATCTGGATGGAAATCATTTTTGAGTTCTCCCCTACCAATATCTGGATAGAAATCATTACTGAGTTCTCCCCCTACCAATATCTGGATGGAAATCATTTTTGAGTTCTCCCCTACCAATATCTGGATGGAAATCATTTTTGAGTTCTCCCCTACCAATATCTGGATGGAAATCATTTTTGAGTTCTCCCCTACCAATATCTGGATAGAAATCATTACTGAGTTCTCCCCTACCAATATCTGGATGGAAATCATTTTTGAGTTCTCCCCTACCAATATCTGGATGGAAATCATTTTTGAGTTCTCCCCTACCAATATCTGGATAGAAATCATTACTGAGTTCTTCCCTACCAATATCTGGATGGAAATCATTTTTGAGTTCTCCCCTACCAATATCTGGATGGAAATCATTTTTGAGTTCTCCCCTACCAATATCTTGATGGAAATCATTTTTGAGTTCTCCCCTACCAATATCTGGATGGAAATCATTTTTGAGTTCTCCCCTACCAATATCTGGATAGAAATCATTACTGAGTTCTCCCCTACCAATATCTGGATGGAAATCATTTTTGAGTTCTCCCCTACCAATATCTGGATGGAAATCATTTTTGAGTTCTCCCCTACCAATATCTGGATGGAAATCATTTTTGAGTTCTCCCCTACCAATATCTGGATGGAAATCATTTTTGAGTTCTCCCCTACCAATATCTGGATAGAAATCATTACTGAGTTCTCCCCTACCAATATCTGGATGGAAATCATTTTTGAGTTCTCCCCTACCAATATCTGGATAGAAATCATTACTGAGTTCTCCCCTACCAATATCTGGATGGAAATCATTTTTGAGTTCTCCCCTACCAATATCTGGATAGAAATCATTTTTGAGTTCTCCCCTACCAATATCTGGATGGAAATCATTTTTGACCAATATCTGGATGGAAATCATTTTTGAAATAATGTATGATCATTTACCCAAAATCACTTTTTGGGACAAATCATACTGGACGAGTCAACCTGGTTCGATAATGTATTTTGGACGAATCGTCCAAGGATGAACTGGTTTTCTGATTTTGGGATGAAACAGCTCTGAGCCCTCTGATTATTTGCATAAATTTTCTCAAGCATTTCACGTTTGAGAAAAAATGATTTTTGTCTTAAGTCTGTTGCAAAATTAGTACCCTCCCCCCCACCCCCCCCCCCCCCCCCCCACACACACCATCCATGAAATACCAGTGTTTAGGGTAACCCGAACAACTGACTCTTAAAAATTATGCCGACCATAAAAACTTTATCAAGTGAAAGTCGCTCATTTAGGTCAATGTAACTCTAAATTTCCATCTGACTTTAACTGTGAATTTGATGCTGGCTTTGGAGTTCAAGCTTTCAAAATTACATGTACATGTAGAAATAAATATTGTTGTCATTATAAATTTGGAACAAGTGACAAGTTCCAGTTCTGCAAAGGAAATTGCATTTGATAAAACAGATGCACCTTTTAAAATATGATGCGTAAGAAGTAATTTTGTCACCTATTTTTGCGGTAAATGCCACGCTTGAATGCAATACCGATTAGTGCAGCTGTTCTGAAAAAGGGTATCGCGACACTGAAGTTTGAAAACAGGGTTAACTTTAGGTTGTTTCTCTCTTTGTTCTGAGAAGTGAAGACCTGATTTGAGCTTTGCAACATTGAAGATGAAACCTGCGACAATGGTCTTTCTGTAATTGTTTCAGTTCCAGTTTCGGTTTTGATAACAAAACTGAAACTGAACCAAATTTTGGCATTAACCGCCCAACTCTCATGTAGGCCTCTGGCTGCGATCTTATTTTTATAATGAAAGTGTCAATGACACTGTAGCTCAACTTGTTAAGACATGTACATGTATAGTATGTGACACAGCAATGACACACAGCTAGGTAATGACCTAATAACAAAGGTACATATAAAGTATTGTAACAGTCTGTTCATAAATACTGACCGTAGCCTGTAACAAATGTATAGATAAAGTATTGTAAAGGTGGGTGACAGTCAGATGCTAAACTAGAAAAGAAATCTTTGAATCCCAGAGTGGGTCTGACTGAACCCAAAAATATTCGTTCTCTTAGCACAGTGATAACAAAGGCACCCAAAAACACTCATTCCTGTCCCTAGGTGATAAGTACCCAAGAAGTTTCGTGAAGATCGGTTCATAAATACAGATTCTAGCCCGAGCCATATTGACATGTACACTTACTGTAAATAAGGAGCACTGAAAAAATCAAAGTTCATCTAATTTGTAGAATTTCTGTACGAGAAAAAAACCCATATTCTATGTGATGTATTCCATGTCACTAAACATTCAGACAAAAATTTATCTGAATAATAACTTTCATGCAGAAGTTCTGTACAAAAAACTGATTGCACTAAGTAAAGTACAAAATGGCTGCTGGTGGCCACCTTTAATTTCGGACCGCACCCAAAAACACTCGTTCTCGCCTCACGGTGTTAACAAATGTAATCAAGAAGGTTCGTAAAGGTCGGTTCATAAATGCGGCCTCTAGCCCGAGCTGAATTGAATTGTTGAAGGACAGACGGACAACAGGCCATGGCATAACCTCAAATTTGACTTACATCAAAGTTGGGCTAAAAAAAATACTGTCTTGTATCTTATTTGGGTGGAAACAATTGAAAATAGCTACCTACGCTAATGCCATTACAGTTTATCATCAACAAAAGTATACCTATGAAGTTTAACAAATCGTTTATATCCATGTTATCCATTATACAACAGCAGCTATTACTAGATTTAACAGTGTGGGCACGCCCGCCTGGACACACACCGATCATCGCCAAACTATACATCTCCATCGTTTGCATAACTCGACCAAAGAGATATTATTGCAAAAGACATGTATGGCAAATAATAGTCAAATTGGAGAATGTTTGTTCCAATTATTGTGCAAAGAAGCTCAAAAATTGTAAAAATTTACTAATTAAGGCCCATAACTCTGTAACAAAAAATTGGGGCAGGCCAGTTTTTTTTAACTTGCTTTGGATATTATTACAAAAGATCTTTACGGCAATTATTAGTCAAATCAAACAACTTTTCTTCAAGCTATTGTGCTAAGAATGTGAGGATGCCCTCCTGCCTGGATACTTGCTTGGGTGCACAGTGAGCATTGCCAAACCACTGGTTGTTAAGACAACTTTACCACAAATACAGTGGGACCCTGTTAATTGAATAACCTCTCCACCTGTGAAAATTATTCAATAAACAGGGATTTGGACCTTCCTATTTGATAGAGATAAACCAACCATTTATTCAATCATATCTTGTTTGACAGAGCTGATGGAGCTCTGTCAAACAAGATATAATAGATTAAATGCCTGTTTTGAATGTTGTACGGCCAAATATGTCTATAAACTTGAGAAATTTGTTAATTGTCACTGTAATTTCTCAAAATATTATATGATATTTTGTTCAATTAACAGTTTTTTCTTGTGCAATTAAAGGGCCTAATTTATAATGAAGGTATGGTAAATAGTTTTGTGTTTGTTATTTATATTCAATTAATGTTATTCAATTTATGGTCGGTGCTTTGAAAATGAGATTGCTTTGAGTTCATTGAAACATTTAGACTGGTGCTTTATAACTGATATTGCTTTGAGTTTACAGAAAACTTTAGACTGGTGCTTTGAAACAGAGATTGCTTTCAGTCTATAGAAAACTTTAGACCGGTGCTTTGTAACTGAGATTGCTTTGAGTTTATAGAAAACTTTAGACCTGTGCTTTGTAACTGAGATTGCTTTCCGTCTACAGAAAACTTTAGACAAGTGCTTTGTAACTGAGATTGCTTTGAGTTTATAGAAAACTTTAGACAAGTGCTTTGTAACTGAGATTGCTTTGAGTTTATAGAAAACTTTAGACAAGTGCTTTGTAACCGAGATTGCTTTGAGTTTATAGAAAACTTTGGACCTGTGCTTTGTAACCGAAATTGCTTTGAGTTTATAGAAAACTTTAGACCGGTGCTTTGTAACTGAGATTGCTTTGAGTTTATAGAAAACTTTAGACTGGTGCTTTGTAACTGAGATTGCTTTCAGTCTTTATAAAACTTTAGACCAGTGCTTTGTAACCGAGATTGCTTTGAGTTTATAGAAAACTTTAGACCTGTGCTTTGTAACTGAGATTGCTTTGAGTTTATAGAAAACTTTAGACCGGTGCTTTGTAACTGAGATTGCTTTGAGTTTATAGAAAACTTTAGACTGGTGCTTTGTAACTGAGATTGCTTTCAGTCTTTATAAAACTTTAGACCAGTGCTTTGTAACCGAGATTGCTTTGAGTTTATAGAAAACTTCAGACCGGTGCATTGTAACTGAGATTTCTTTGAGTTTATAGAAAACTTTAGACCTGTGCTTTGTAACTGAGATTGCTTTGAGTTTATAGAAAACTTTAGACCGGTGCTTTGTAACTGAGATTGCTTTGAGTTTATAGAAAACTTTAGACCGGTGCTTTGTAACTGAGATTGCTTTGAGTTTATAGAAAACTTTAGACTGGTGCTTTGTAACTGAGATTGCTTTCAGTCTTTATAAAACTTTAGACCAGTGCTTTGTAACCGAGATTGCTTTGAGTTTATAGAAAACTTTAGACCTGTGCTTTGTAACTGAGATTGCTTTGAGTTTATAGAAAACTTTAGACAAGTGCTTTGTAACTGAGATTGCTTTGAGTTTATAGAAAACTTTAGACCTGTGCTTTGTAACTGAGATTGCTTTGAGTTTATAGAAAACTTTAGACAAGTGCTTTGTAACTGAGATTGCTTTCAGTCTTTATAAAACTTTAGACCAGTACTTTGTAACCGAGATTGCTTTGAGTTTATAGAAAACTTTAGACCTGTGCTTTGTAACTGAGATTGCTTTGAGTTTATAGAAAACTTTAGACAAGTGCTTTGTAACTGAGATTGCTTTGAGTTTATAGAAAACTTTAGACCTGTGCTTTGTAACTGAGATTGCTTTGAGTTTATAGAAAACTTTAGACAAGTGCTTTGTAACTGAGATTGCTTTCAGTCTTTATAAAACTTTAGACCTGTGCTTTGTAACTGAGATTGCTTTCCGTCTACAGAAAACTTTAGACCTGTGCTTTGTAACCGAGATTGCTTTGAGTTTATAGAAAACTTTAGACCTGTGCTTTGTAACGGAGATTGCTTTGAGTTTATAGAATTCTTTAGACCGGTGCTTTGTAACTGAGATTGCTTTGAGTTTATAGAAAACTTTAGACAAGTGCTTTGTAACTGAGATTGCTTTGACTTTATAGAAAACTTTAGACAAGTGCTTTGTAACAGAGATTGCTTTGAGTTTATAGAAAACTTTGGACAAGTGCTTCGTAACTGAGATTGCTTTGAGTTTATAGAAAACTTTAGACTGGTGCTTTGTAACTGAGATTGCTTTGAGTTTACAGACAACTTTAGACAAGTGCTTTGTAAATGAGATTGCTTTGAGTTTATAGAAAACTTTAGACCGGTGATTTGTAACTGAGATTGCTTTGAGTTTATAGAAAACTTTAGACAAGTGCTTTGTAACTGAGATTGCTTTGAGTTTATAGAAAACTTTAGACAAGTGCTTTGTAACTGAGATTGCTTTGAGTTTATAGAAAACTTTAGACAAGTGCTTTGTAACTGAGATTGCTTTGAGTTTATAGAAAACTTTAGACCGGTGCTTTGTAACTGAGATTGCTTTGAGTTTACAGAAAACTTTAGACAAGTGCTTTGTAACTGAGATTCCTTTGAGTTTATAGAAAACTTTAGATCGGTGCTTTGTAACTGAGATTTCTTTGAGTTTATAGAAAACTTTAGACCAGTGCTTTGTAACTGAGATTGCTTTGAGTTTATAGAAAACTTTAGACAAGTGCTTTGTAACTGAGATTGCTTTGAGTTTATAGAAAACTTTAGACAGGTGCTTTGTAACTGAGATTGCTTTGAGTTTATAGAAAACTTTAGACCGGTGCTTTGTCACTGAGATTGCTTTGAGTTTATAGAAAACTATAGACCGGTGCTTTGTAACTGAGATTGCTTTGAGTTTATAGAAAACTTTAGACCGGTGCTTTGTAACCGAGATTCCTTTGAGTTTATAGAACACTTTAGACCGGTGCTTTGAAACCGAGATTGCTTTGAGTTTATAGAAAACTTTAGACCGGTGCTTTGTAACCGAGATTGCTTTGAGTTTATAGAAAACTTTAGATCGGTGCTTTGTAACTGAGATTGCTTTGAGTTTATAGAAAACTTTAGACCTATGCTTTGCAACTGAGATTGCTTTGAGTTTATAGAAAACTTTAGACCGGTGCTTTGTAACCGAGATTGCTTTGAGTTTATAGAAAACTTTAGACAAGTACTTTGTAACTGAGATTGCTTTGAGTTTATAGAAAACTTTAGACCGGTGCTTTGTAACTGAGATTGCTTTGAGTTTATAGAAAACTTTGGACCAGTGCTTTGTAACTGAGATTGCTTTGAGTTTATAGAAAACTTTAGACTGGTGCTTTGTAACTGAGATTGCTTTGAGTTTATAGAAAACTTTAGACCTGTGCTTTGTAACCGAGATTGCTTTGAGTTTATAGAAAACTTTAGACCGGTGCTTTGTAACTGAGATTGCTTTGAGTCTATAGAAAGCTTTAGACCTGTGCTTTGTAACTGAGATTGCTTTGAGTTTATAGAAAACTTTAGTCCGGTGCTTTGTAACCGAGATTGCTTTCCGTCTACAGAAAGCTTTAGACCTGTGCTTTGTAACTGAGATCGCTTTGAGTTTATAGAAAACTTTAGACCTGTGCTTTGTAACTGAGATTGCTTTCCGTCTACAGAAAACTTTAGACAAGTGCTTTGAAATTGAGATTGCTTTGAGTTTATAGAAAACTTTAGACCAATGCTTTGTAACTGAGATTGCTTTCCGTCTACAGAAAGCTTTAGACCTGTGCTTTGTAACTGAGATTGCTTTGAGTTTATAGAAAGCTTTAGACCTGTGCTTTGTAACTGAGATTGCTTTGAGTTTATAGAAAACTTTAGACCTGTGCTTTGTAACTGAGATTGCTTTCCGTCTACAGAAAACTTTAGACAAGTGCGTTGTAACTGAGATTGCTTTGATTTTATAGAAAACTTTAGACCTGTGCTTTGTAACTGAGATTGCTTTCCGTCTACAGAAAACTTTATACCGGTGGTTTGTAACTGAGATTGCTGTGAGTTTATAGAAAACTTTAGACCGGTGCTTTGTAACAGAGATTGCTGTGAGTTTATAGAAAACTTTAGACCGGTGCTTTGTAACAGAGATTGCTTTGAGTTTATAGAAAACTTTAGACCTGTGCTTTGTAACCGAGATTGCTTTGAGTTTATAGAAAACTTTAGACCGGTGCTTTGTAACTGAGATTGCTTTGAGTTTATAGAAAACTTTAGACCTGTGCTTTGTAACCGAGATTGCTTTCCGTCTACAGAAAGCTTTAGACCTGTGCTTTGTAACTGAGATTGCTTTGAGTTTATAGAAAACTTTAGTCTGGTGCTTTCTAACTGAGATTGCTTTCCGTCTACAGAAAGCTTTAGACCTGTGCTTTGTAACTGAGATTGCTTTGAGTTTATAGAAAACTTTAGACCTGTGCTTTGTAACTGAGATTGCTTTCCGTCTACAGAAAACTTTAGACAAGTGCTTTGAAACTGAGATTGCTTTGAGTTTATAGAAAACTTTAGACCAATGCTTTGTAACTGAGATTGCTTTCCGTCTACAGAAAGCTTTAGACCTGTGCTTTGTAACTGAGATTGCTTTGAGTTTATAGAAAGCTTTAGACCTGTGCTTTGTAACCGAGATTGCTTTGAGTTTATAGAAAACTTTAGACCTGTGCTTTGTAACTGAGATTGCTTTGAGTTCATAGAAAACTTTAGACCTGTGCTTTGTAACTGAGATTGCTTTCCGTCTACAGAAAACTTTAGACAAGTGCTTTGAAACTGAGATTGCTTTGAGTTTATAGAAAACTTTAGACCAATGCTTTGTAACTGAGATTGCTTTCCGTCTACAGAAAGCTTTAGACCTGTGCTTTGTAACTGAGATTGCTTTGAGTTTATAGAAAGCTTTAGACCTGTGCTTTGTAACTGAGATTGCTTTGAGTTTATAGAAAGCTTTAGACCTGTGCTTTGTAACCGAGATTGCTTTGAGTTTATAGAAAACTTTAGACCAGTGCGTTGCAACTGAGATTGCTTTGAGTTTATAGAAAACTTTAGACCAGTGCTTTGTAACTGAGATTGCTTTCCGTCTACAGAAAGCTTTAGACCTGTGCTTTGTAACTGAGATTGCTTTGAGTTTATAGAAAACTTTAGACCTGTGCTTTGTAACTGAGATTGCTTTCCGTCTACAGAAAGCTTTAGACCTGTGCTTTGTAACTGAGAATGCTTTGAGTTTATAGAAAACTTTAGACCTGTGCTTTGTAACTGAGATTACTTTGAGTTTATAGAAAACTTTAGACCGGTGCTTTGTAACTGAGATTGCTTTGAGTTTATAGAAAACTTTAGACCGGTGCTTTGTAACTGAGATTGCTTTGAGTTTATAGAAAACTTTAGACCGGTGCTTTGTAACTGAGATTTCTTTGAGTTTATAGAAAGCTTTAGACCGGTGCTTTGTAACTGAGATTGCTTTCCGTCTACAGAAAGCTTTAGACCTGTGCTTTGTAACTGAGAATGCTTTGAGTTTATAGAAAACTTTAGACCTGTGCTTTGTAACTGAGATTCCTTTGAGTTTATAGAAAACTTTAGACAAGTGCTTTGTAACTGAGATTGCTTTGAGTTTATAGAAAACTTTAGACCGGTGCTTTGTAACTGAGATTGCTTTCCGTCTACAGAAAACTTTAGACCGGTGCTTTGTAACTGAGATTTCTTTGAGTTTATAGAAAGCTTTAGACCGGTGCTTTGTAACTGAGATTCCTTTGAGTTTATAGAAAACTTTAGACCTGTGCTTTGTAACTGAGATTGCTTTCCGTCTACAGAAAACTTTAGACCGGTGCTTTGTAACTGAGATTGCTTTGAGTTTATAGAAAACTTTAGACCAGTGCTTTGTAACTGAGATTGCTTTGAGTTTATAGAAAACTTTAGACCGGTGCTTTGTAACTGAGATTCCTTTGAGTTTATAGAAAACTTTAGACAAGTGCTTTGTAACCGAGATTGCTTTGAGTTTATAGAAAACTTTAGACCAGTGCTTAGTAACTGAGACTGCTTTGAGTTTATAGAAAACTTTAGACCGGTGCTTTGTAACTGAGATTGCTTTGAGTTTATAGAAAACTTTAGACCGGTGCTTTGTAACTGAGATTGCTTTGAGTTTATAGAAAACTTTAGACCGGTGCTTTGTAACTGAGATTGCTTTGAGTTTATAGAAAACTTTAGACAAGTGCTTTGTAACCGAGATTGCTTTGAGTTTATAGAAAACTTTAGACAAGTGCTTTGTAACTGAGATTGCTTTGAGTTTATAGAAAACTTTAGACCTGTGCTTTGTAACCGAGATTTCTTTGAGTTTATAGAAAACTTTAGACCGGTGCTTTGTAACCGAGATTGCTTTGAGTTTATAGAAAACTTTTATAATAGAGAGATTTTGTGAAAAATTAAAATGCTGACAAATACATACCCCATGTGACTCTAAAAGAATGAGCATGAGTTTTGCCTTTAATCTGTGGTTTACTTGGAGGTCCAGGCCGGTCTGGTAATGTACTATATCGTAATGAATCACTCCATTTACTCTGCCCTTCGTCATTTTTACACGCCATCTGAAATAAAAGTGGGAAGAAATTTCTCTCAAAGAAGATTCAGATCACACATTAATTAGTTTATTACCAATATTGAGCCATGTGAATCAATCTCAAGTTTTAGATAGAAATGAATGCAAAATTCAATATGACTGAAGATTTTCAGATTGAATTCAATGTAGAAGTGAGTATAAACACTTTTCAACTTGTGGATATTCCACCTTATTTCAATACAGTTGGTCTCCAATCAAGTATTGTATAAAACAATCAATGAAAAAAAACCTGGAATATTACAAAAACAGAATTAAAGTAATGCCTGAGGTGAATGGACCGCAACCCTTCTCATCAGGTCTCCTATACAGGAGAGGAAGGGGGGGGGGGGAGTGTCCTGTACAGGAGGGGGGGGGGTTGTACAGGAGGTGGGGGTTGTTCTGTACAGGAGACCAGATGATAACAGAAGAGTCCATTAGGCACTTGGAAGGATTTTGTGAACATGTTGATGCTATAAAAAGTTCCAAATCATGGTGACTCGAACTGAATCAACAATCAATGAAAACAAGACAAGGTTAACATAAAGCAGCATATAGAAAAAATCTGATGCTTTCCTTTCGAGAAAAAAATAAAAATTGAAAATTCAAGTAAAATAAAACCATCAAAGGGCAATAACTTGGTCAAATTGCCATGAAATCTTTGTAATTTTTCAACTTGCGTAACACAACTTGACGCTATTAATAAAAAATGCATGATTTTCAAAGTTTATTAGAATCGCTTGTTTAATGTTCAAGTTAACCCTTTACCAAACAAAATATTTTAGAAAAATAAATTAAATTTCACATTTATTGAAAACAAATTTCACATTTTTTCAATAAAACCATACAAATACAGATATCTTGTGTCTCATTTTATGACTTTCCAAAGGGCTTTATATTAAAGAGTCTGCAATCACTCACCTGGAACTACATAAAAATGAAAGTGTCAATGACACTGTAGCTCAACTTATCAAGACAAAGACATGCACATGTATAGTATGTGACACAGCAATGACAAACATCTAGGTAATGACCTGATAACAAAGGTACATATAAAGTATTGTAACGGTCTGTACATAAATACTGACCGTTGCCTGTAACAAATGTATAGGTAAAGTATTGTAAAGGTAGGTGACAGTCAGATGCTAAACTAGAAAAGAAATCTTTGAGTCTCAGAGTGGGTCTGACTGAACCCCAAAATATTTGTTCTCATAGCACAGTGATAACAAAGGCACCCCAAAACACACTCATTCCTGTCCCAAGGTGAAAACAAAGGTACCCAAGAAGTTTTGTGAAGATCAGTTCATAAATACGAGCTGTATAGAACTTGTGACAAAAAACTGATTGGACCTAATTTCAGTACAAAATGGCCACTGGCAGCCATCTTGAATTTTGGACCGCACCCAGAAACACTCATTCTCGTCCCAAGGTGATAACAAAGGTACCCAAGAAGTTTTGTGAAGATCGGTTCATAAATACAGCCGCTACCCTGAGCCATATTGACATGTGTGCTTACATTGTGTAAGTAGCACTGAATAAATCAAAGTTCATCTAATTTGCATAATTTCTGCACGAAAAAAAACCCCTTACAATATGTGATGTATTCCATGTTACTAAACATTCATACAAAAATTTATTCAAATCAGAACTTTCAAACAGAAGTTCTGTACAAAAGACTGATTGCACTAATTTTGGTACAAAATGGCTGCTGGTGGCCATCTTGAATTTCGGACCACACCCAAAAATACCATGGTGATAACAAAGGTACCCAAGAAGTTTCGTAAAGATTGGTTCGTAAATATGGCCTCTAGTCTGAGCCATATAGAAGTTGTGTACAAAAAACTGATTAGACCTAATTTCGGTACAAAATGGCTACTGGCAGCCATCTTGAATTTTAGACCGCACCCAGAAACACTCGTTCTCGTCCCAAGGTAATAACAAAGGTACCCAAGACATTTCGTGAAGAGCAGTTCATAAATGCTGTCTCTAGCCCGAGCCGTATTGACATGTGTACTTACTGTGTGTAAGTAGCACTGAAAAAATCAAAGTTCATCTAATTTGCATAATTTCTGCGCGAGAAAAAACCTGTATTATATGTGATGTATCCCATGGTACTAAACATTCACACAAAAAATTCTTAAAATCAGCACTTTCATATGGAAGTTCTGTGCAAAAATCTGATTGCACCTAATTTTGTACAAAATGGCTGCCATCGGCCATCTTGAATTTCGGACCGGACCCAAAAACACTCGTTCTCGTCCCGCGGTGATACCAAAGGTACCCAAGAAGTTTCGTAAAGATCGGTTCATAAATACGGCCTCTAGCCCGAGCCGTATTGGCATTTGCACTTACAGTGCTGAAAGTAACACCAAAAAACATAAAAAATTAGTCTAATTTGCACAATTTATGCACAAGAAAAAAACCTGTATTATATGTGATGTATCCCATGGTACTAAACATTCATACAAAAAATTATTCAAATCAGAGCTTTCATATGGAAGTTCTGTACAAAAAACAGATTTCTGCATCGTCGGTACAAAATGGCGGCTGGCAGCCATCTTGAATTTCGGACCGCACCCAAAAACACTCGTTCTCGTCCCAAGGTCATAACAAAGGTACCCAAGAAGTTTCGTAAAGATCGGTTCATAAATACGGCCTCTAGCCCGAGCCATATCCAATTGTTGACGTACGGACAGACGGACAGATGGGCCATGACAAAAGCTCAAATTTGGCTTCGCCAAAGTTGAGCTAAAAATGTGATTTCCCATAGGGTGTTTCTATAGTAACTATAAGCCACAATTGTGGCCAAGTTTGCAACACGATCAACATTAAATGAGGAACATTGGTAAAGAAGGTCCCAGTCATCAACCATGCAAAGTTTCAAAACATTTGAATCTATCAAACAGAATCATAGAATGTCTTTGGTGGCCATATTTTCCAACCAGCAGGAACAAAAAAGAGGATCGTTTTGAGGAGAAAAAAAGAGGATCGTTTTGTAGAGAGCTTCCTTTTGACCATTCCTGCCAAGTTTTGGTTCACGTCGGCTCAGTAGTTCCAGATAAGATGAAAATGTGATTTCCCATAGGGTTTTTCTATAGTAACTATAAACTTCAATTGTGGCCAAGTTTGCAACATGATCAACATTCGATGAAGAACGTTGGTAGAGGGGGTTCCAGTCATCAACCATGCAAAATTTCAAAACATTTGGCCCTGTAGTTTCAGAGGAGAAGATTTTTCAAAATCCACCAATCAGAATCAAAGAATGCCTCTGGTGGCCATGTTTTCAAACCCATGGGATCAAAATGAGGATCGTTTGAAGAGGACCTCCCATAGACTATCTCTGCCAGGTTTGGTTCATGTCAACTTAGTAGTTCCAGAGAAGATGATGAAAATGTGATTTCTCATAGGGTTTCTACATTAACTATAAGCCGCAATTTCGGCCATGTTTGTGACCCAATCAACATTAAATGAGGATCGTTGGTAGAGGGGGTCCCAGTCGTCATTTATGTGAAGTTTCAAAAGCTTTGGCCTGGCAGTTTCAGAGGAGAAGATTTCTGAAAATCCACCAACCAGAATCAAAGAATGCCTCTGGTGGCCATATTTTTCAACCCACGGGAACAAAATAGAGACTGCTTGTAGAGGACGTCCCATTGACCATTCCTGCTAGGTTTGGTTCATGTCAGCTCAGGAGTTCCAGAGAAGAAGACGAAAATGTGATTTCTCATAGAATTTCTATAGTAACTATGAGCTGCAATTTTAGCCATGTTGGTGACCCAATCAACATTAAATGAGGATTGTTGGTAGTGGGGGTCCCAGTCGTCATTTATGTGAAGTATCAAAAGCTTTGGCCTGGCAGTTTCAGAGGAGGAGATTTTTGAAAATCCACCAACCAGAATCAAAGAATGCCTCTGGAAGCCATGTTTTTCATCCGACAGGAACAAAATAAGGATCGTTTGTAGAGGACCTCCCATAGACCACTCCTAGGTTTGGTTTACACCGGCTCAGCGGTTTTAGAGAAGAATATGAAAATGTGAAAAGCTTACGGATGTCAGACGACGGATGATGCCAAGTGATGAGAAAAGCTCACATGGCCTTTTAGGCCAGGTGAGATAATAATTTTAACTGATTTTCTAGAGCGTAAAACCACAAATAGTGCTCTAAAACACTTGACAGAAATAAATACACTTTTCTGAAATAACAAGTTACATCTGTTTCGGTTGCCTCTTAGAGAGGTTCCGGAGAATGCTTCAGTGAATATAAAAGTTTTATCATTTATTTTGAAGATACTGAGAGTGTCTGAATTTCTGACCCTAATAGGCAGAGAATAACACAATCTGGGACCCACGATGGAGAACACACGATCATTAGCCAGATTAGATCTGCTGAAAGGTACAACTAGTTGAATTTGTTTTTTAGATCTGAGAGTGTGATGGTTTTATATACAGTGAGGAGCTCTTGCAGGTAAACTGAAGCCAGTTTGTGGATAAATTTGAATACTATGATCAATATTTTGAAATCAATTCTCTGTTCAACTGGAAGCCAATGTAGTTGTCTTAAAACAGGTGTTATGTGTTCCGAGAGTTTGGTACCAGTAATTATCCTAGAAGCAGTATTCTGAACTTTTTGAAGCTTCTGAATCTGGTACTGGGACAGCCCCACTAACACTTAATTACAATAGTCTAGTTGTGAGGTGATGAAGGAGTACTTCTGAATCTGGTACTGGGACAGCACCACTAACACTGAATTACAATAGTCTAGTTGTGAGGTGACAAAGGAGTGCTTTTGAATCTGGTACTGGGACAGCACCACTAACACTGAATTGCAATAGTCTAGCTGTGAGGTGATGAAGGAGTGCTTCTGAATCTGGTACTGGGACAGCACCACTAACACTGAATTACAATAGTCTAGTTGTGAGGTGACGAAGGAGTACTTCTGAATCTGGTACTGGGACAGCACCACTAACACTGAATTACAATAGTCTAGTTGTGAGGTGACAAAGGAGTGCTTTTGAATCTGGTACTGGGACAGCCGCACTAACACTTAATTACAATAGTCTAGTTGTGAGGTGATGAAGGAGTGCTTCTGAATCTGGTACTGGGACAGCACCACTAACACTGAATTACAATAGTCTAGTTGTGAGGTGACAAAGGAGTGCTTCTGAATCTGGTACTGGGACAGCTCCACTAACACTGTATTACAATAGTCTAGTTGTGAGGTGATGAAGGAGTGCTTCTGAATCTGGGACAGCACCACTAACACTGAATTACAATAGTCTAGTTGTGAGGTGATGAAGGAGTGCTTCTGAATCTGGGACAGCACCACTAACACTGAATTACAATAGTCTAGTTGTGAGGTGATGAAGGAGTGCTTCTGAATCTGGGACAGCACCACTAACACTGAATTACAATAGTCTAGTTGTGAGGTGATGAAGGAGTACTTCTGAATCTGGGACAGCTCCACTAACACTGTATTACAATAGTCTAGTTGTGAGGTGATGAAGGAGTGCTTCTGAATCTGGGACAGCACCACTAACACTGAATTACAATAGTCTAGTTGTGAGGTGACAAAGGAGTGCTTCTGAATCTGGTACTGGGACAGCTCCACTAACACTGTATTACAATAGTCTAGTTGTGAGGTGATGAAGGAGTGCTTCTGAATCTGGGACAGCACCACTAACACTGAATTACAATAGTCTAGTTGTGAGGTGATGAAGGAGTGCTTCTGAATCTGGGACAGCACCACTAACACTGAATTACAATAGTCTAGTTGTGAGGTGATGAAGGAGTGCTTCTGAATCTGGTACTGGGACAGCTCCACTAACACTGTATTACAATAGTCTAGTTGTGAGGTGATGAAGGAGTGCTTCTGAATCTGGGACAGCACCACTAACACTGAATTACAATAGTCTAGTTGTGAGGTGATGAAGGAGTGCTTCTGAATCTGGTACTGGGACAGCCCCACTAACACTGAATTACAATAGTCTAGTTGTGAGGTGATGAAGGAGTACTTCTGAATCTGGTACTGGGACAGCACCACTAACACTTAATTACAATAGTCTAGTTGTGAGGTGATGAAGGAGTACTTCTGAATCTGGTACTGGGACAGCACCACTAACACTGAATTACAATAGTTTAGTTGTGAGGTGATGAAGGAGTGCTTCTGAATCTGGTACTGGGACAGCACCACTAACACTTAATTACAATAGTCTAGTTGTGAGGTGATGAAGGAGTACTTCTGAATCTGGTACTGGGACAGCACCACTAACACTGAATTACAATAGTCTAGTTGTGAGGTGACGAAGGAGTGCTTCTGAATCTGGTACTGGGACAGCCCCACTAACACTGAATTACAATAGTCTAGTTGTGAGGTGATGAAGGAGTGCTTCTGAATCTGGTACTAGGACAGCCCCCACTAACACTGAATTACAATAGTCTAGTTGTGAGGTGATGAAGGAGTGCTTCTGAATCTGGTACTGGGACAGCACCACTAACACTGTATTACAATAGTCTAGTTGTGAGGTGATGAAGGAGTGCTTCTGAATCTGGGACAGCCCCACTAACACTGAATTACAATAGTCTAGTTGTGAGGTAATGAAGGAGTACTTCTGAATCTGGTACTAGGACAGCACCACTAACACTGTATTACAATAGTCTAGTTGTGAGGTGATGAAGGAGTACTTCTGAATCTGGGACAGCACCACTAACACTGAATTACAATAGTCTAGTTGTGAGGTAATGAAGGAGTGCTTCTGAATCTGGGACAGCACCACTAACACTGAATTACAATAGTTTAGTTGTGAGGTGATGAAGGAGTGCTTCTGAATCTGGGACAGCCCCACTAACACTGAATTACAATAGTCTAGTTGTGAGGTGATGAAGGAGTACTTCTGAATCTGGGACAGCCCCACTAACACTGAATTACAATAGTCTAGTTGTGAGGTGATGAAGGAGTACTTCTGAATCTGGTACTGGGACAGCACCACTAACACTGAATTACAATAGTCTAGTTGTGAGGTGATGAAGGAGTGCTTCTGAATCTGGTACTGGGACAGCTCCACTAACACTGAATTACAATAGTCTAGTTGTGAGGTGATGAAGGAGTACTTCTGAATCTGGTACTGGGTCAGCCCCACTAACACTGAATTACAATAGTCTAGTTGTGAGGTGACGAAGGAGTACTTCTGAATCTGGTACTGGGACAGCTCCACTAACACTGAATTACAATAGTCTAGTTGTGAGGTGATGAAGGAGTGCTTCTGAATCTGGTACTGGGTCAGCCCCACTAACACTGAATTACAATAGTCTAGTTGTGAGGTGACGAAGGAGTACTTCTGAATCTGGTACTGGGACAGCCCCACTAACACTGAATTACAATAGTTTAGTTGTGAGGTGATGAAGGAGTGCTTCTGAATCTGGTACTGGGACAGCACCACTAACACTGAATTACAATAGTCTAGTTGTGAGGTGATGAAGGAGTGCTTCTGAATGTGGTACTGGGACAGCACCACTAACACTGAATTACAATAGTCTAGTTGTGAGGTGATGAAGGAGTACTTCTGAATCTGGTACTGGGACAGCACCACTAACACTGAATTACAATAGTCTAGTTGTGAGGTGATGAAGGAGTACTTCTGAATCTGGTACTGGGACAGCACCACTAACACTGAATTACAATAGTCTAGTTGTGAGGTGATGAAGGAGTGCTTCTGAATCTGGTACTGGGACAGCCCCACTAACACTGAATTACAATAGTTTAGTTGTGAGGTGATGAAGGAGTGCTTCTGAATCTGGTACTGGGACAGCACCACTAACACTGAATTACAATAGTCTAGTTGTGAGGTGATGAAGGAGTGCTTCTGAATCTGGTACTGGGACAGCTCCACTAACACTGTATTACAATAGTCTAGTTGTGAGGTAATGAAGGAGTACTTCTGAATCTGGTACTGGGACAGCTCCACTAACACTGAATTACAATAGTCTAGTTGTGAGGTGATGAAGGAGTACTTCTGAATCTGGGACAGCACCACTAACACTGAATTACAATAGTCTAGTTGTGAGGTGATGAAGGAGTGCTTCTGAATCTGGTACTGGGACAGCACCACTAACACTGAATTACAATAGTCTAGTTGTGAGGTGATGAAGGAGTACTTCTGAATCTGGTACTGGGACAGCACCACTAACACTGAATTACAATAGTCTAGTTGTGAGGTGATGAAGGAGTACTTCTGAATCTGGTACTGGGACAGCACCACTAACAAGGAATTACAATAGTCTAGTTGTCAGGTGATGAAGGAGTACTTCTGAATCTGGGACAGCACCACTAACACTGAATTACAATAGTCTAGTTGTGAGGTAATGAAGGAGTACTTCTGAATCTGGTACTGGGACAGCACCACTAACACTGAATTACAATAGTCTAGTTGTGAGGTGACGAAGGAGTACTTCTGAATCTGGTACTGGGACAGCTCCACTAACACTGAATTACAATAGTCTAGTTGTGAGGTGATGAAGGAGTGCTTCTGAATCTGGTACTGGGACAGCACCACTAACACTGAATTACAATAGTCTAGTTGTGAGGTGACGAAGGAGTACTTCTGAATCTGGTACTGGGACAGCTCCACTAACACTGAATTACAATAGTCTAGTTGTGAGGTAATGAAGGAGTACTTCTGAATCTGGTACTGGGACAGCACCACTAACACTGAATTACAATAGTCTAGTTGTGAGGTGATGAAGGAGTACTTCTGAATCTGGGACAGCTCCACTAACACTGAATTACAATAGTCTAGTTGTGAGGTGATGAAGGAGTGCTTCTGAATCTGGTACTGGGACAGCTCCACTAACACTGAATTACAATAGTCTAGTTGTGAGGTGATGAAGGAGTGCTTCTGAATCTGGTACTGGGACAGCTCCACTAACACTGAATTACAATAGTCTAGTTGTGAGGTAATGAAGGAGTACTTCTGAATCTGGTACTGGGACAGCACCACTAACACTGAATTACAATAGTCTAGTTGTGAGGTGATGAAGGAGTACTTCTGAATCTGGGACAGCACCACTAACACTGAATTACAATAGTCTAGTTGTGAGGTAATGAAGGAGTGCTTCTGAATCTGGGACTGGGACGGCACCACTAACACTGAATTACAATAGTTTAGTTGTGAGGTGATCAAGGAGTACTTCTGAATTTGGTACTGGGACAGCACCACTAACACTGAATTACAATAGTCTAGTTGTGAGGTGACGAAGGAGTGCTTCTGAATCAGGGACAGCACCACTAACACTGAATTACAATAGTCTAGTTGTGAGGTGATGAAGGAGTGCTTCTGAATCTGGTACTGGGACGGCACCACTAACACTGAATTACAATAGTTTAGTTGTGAGGTGATGAAGGAGTACTTCTGAATTTGGTACTGGGACAGCCCCACTAACACTGAATTACAATAGTCTAGTTGTGAGGTGACGAAGGAGTACTTCTGAATCTGGTACTGGGACAGCACCACTAACACTGAATTACAATAGTTTAGTTGTGAGGTGATGAAGGAGTACTTCTGAATTTGGTACTGGGACAGCCCCACTAACACTGAATTACAATAGTTTAGTTGTGAGGTGACGAAGGAGTGCTTCTGAATCTGGTACTGGGACAGCTCCACTAACACTGAATTACAATAGTCTAGTTGTGAGGTGATGGAGTGCTTCTGAATCTGGTACTGGGACAGCACCACTAACACTGAATTACAATAGTCTAGTTGTGAGGTGATGAAGGAGTGCTTCTGAATCTGGTACTGGGACAGAACCACTAACACTGAATTACAATAGTCTAGTTGTGAGGTGAAGAAGGAGTGCTTCTGAATCTGGTACTGGGACAGCACCACTAACACTGAATTACAATAGTCTAGTTGTGAGGTGACGAAGGAGTGCTTCTGAATCTGGGACAGCACCACTAACACTGAATTACAATAGTCTAGTTGTGAGGTGATGAAGGAGTACTTCTGAATCTGGTACTGGGACAGCACCACTAACACTGAATTACAATAGTCTAGTTGTGAGGTGACGAAGGAGTGCTTCTGAATCTGGGACAGCTCCACTACCACTGAATTACAATAGTCTAGTTGTGAGGTGATGAAGGAGTACTTCTGAATCTGGTACTGGGACAGCTCCACTAACACTGAATTACAATAGTTTAGTTGTGAGGTGACGAAGGAGTACTTCTGAATCTGGTACTGGGACAGCACCACTAACACTGAATTACAATAGTTTAGTTGTGAGGTGATGAAGGAGTACTTCTGAATCTGGTACTGGGACAGCACCACTAACACTGAATTACAATAGTTTAGTTGTGAGGTGATGAAGGAGTGCTTCTGAATCTGGTACTGGGACGGCACCACTAACACTGAATTACAATAGTCTAGTTGTGAGGTGATGAAGGAGTGCTTCTGAATCTGGTACTGGGACAGCTCCACTAACACTGAATTACAATAGTCTAGTTGTGAGGTGATGGAGTGCTTCTGAATCTGGTACTGGGACAGCACCACTAACACTGAATTACAATAGTCTAGTTGTGAGGTGATGAAGGAGTGCTTCTGAATCTGGTACTGGGACAGAACCACTAACACTGAATTACAATAGTCTAGTTGTGAGGTGATGGAGTGCTTCTGAATCTGGTACTGGGACAGCACCACTAACACTGAATTACAATAGTCTAGTTGTGAGGTGATGGAGTGCTTCTGAATCTGGTACTGGGACAGCACCACTAACACTGAATTACAATAGTCTAGTTGTGAGGTGATGGAGTGCTTCTGAATCTGGTACTGGGACAGCACCACTAACACTGAATTACAATAGTCTAGTTGTGAGGTGACGAAGGAGTACTTCTGAATCTGGTACTGGGACAGCCCCACTAACACTGAATTACAATAGTCTAGTTGTGAGGTGATGAAGGAGTGCTTCTGAATCTGGTACTGGGACAGCACCACTAACACTGAATTACAATAGTCTAGTTGTGAGGTGATGAAGGAGTGCTTCTGAATCTGGTACTGGGACAGCCCCACTAACACTGAATTACAATAGTCTAGTTGTGAGGTGATGAAGGAGTGCTTCTGAATCTGGTACTGGGACAGCTCCACTAACACTGAATTACAATAGTCTAGTTGTGAGGTGATGAAGGAGTACTTCTGAATCTGGTACTGGGACAGCACCACTAACACTGAATTACAATAGTCTAGTTGTGAGGTGATGAAGGAGTGCTTCTGAATCTGGTACTGGGACAGCCCCACTAACACTGAATTACAATAGTCTAGTTGTGAGGTGATGAAGGAGTGCTTCTGAATCTGGTACTGGGACAGCTCCACTAACACTGAATTACAATAGTCTAGTTGTGAGGTGATGAAGGAGTGCTTCTGAATCTGGTACTGGGACAGCACCACTAACACTGAATTATAATAGTCTAATTGTGAGGTGATGAAGGAGTGCTTCTGAATCTGGTACTGGTACAGCCCCACTAACACTGAATTACAATAGTCTAGTTGTGAGGTGATGAAGGAGTGCTTCTGAATCTGGTACTGGGACAGCACCACTAACACTGAATTACAATAGTCTAATTGTGAGGTGATGAAGGAGTACTTCTGAATCTGGTACTGGGACAGCACCACTAACACTGAATTACAATAGTCTAGTTGTGAGGTGATGAAGGAGTGCTTCTGAATCTGGTACTGGGACAGCTCCACTACCACTGAATTACAATAGTCTAGTTGTGAGGTGATGGAGTGCTTCTGAATCTGGTACTGGGACAGCACCACTAACACTGAATTACAATAGTCTAGTTGTGAGGTGATGAAGGAGTGCTTCTGAATCTGGTACTGGGACAGCACCACTAACACTGAATTACAATAGTTTAGTTGTGAGGTGATGAAGGAGTGCTTCTGAATCTGGTACTGGGACGGCACCACTAACACTGAATTACAATAGTCTAGTTGTGAGGTGATGAAGGAGTGCTTCTGAATCTGGTACTGGGACAGCTCCACTAACACTGAATTACAATAGTCTAGTTGTGAGGTGATGGAGTGCTTCTGAATCTGGTACTGGGACAGCACCACTAACACTGAATTACAATAGTCTAGTTGTGAGGTGATGAAGGAGTGCTTCTGAATCTGGTACTGGGACAGAACCACTAACACTGAATTACAATAGTCTAGTTGTGAGGTGATGGAGTGCTTCTGAATCTGGTACTGGGACAGCACCACTAACACTGAATTACAATAGTCTAGTTGTGAGGTGATGGAGTGCTTCTGAATCTGGTACTGGGACAGCACCACTAACACTGAATTACAATAGTCTAGTTGTGAGGTGATGGAGTGCTTCAGAATCTGGTACTGGGACAGCACCACTAACACTGAATTACAATAGTCTAGTTGTGAGGTGACGAAGGAGTACTTCTGAATCTGGTACTGGGACAGCACCACTAACACTGAATTAGAATAGTCTAGTTGTGAGGTGATGAAGGAGTGCTTCTGAATCTGGTACTGGGACAGCTCCACTACCACTGAATTACAATAGTCTAGTTGTGAGGTAATGAAGGAGTACTTCTGAATCTGGTACTAGGACAGCCCCACTAACACTGAATTACAATAGTTTAGTTGTGAGGTGATGAAGGAGTACTTCTGAATCTGGTACTGGACAGCCCCACGAACACTCAATTACAATAGTCTAGTTGCGAGGTGATGAAGGAGTGCTTCTGAATCTGGTACTAGGACAGCCCCACTAACACTGAATTACAATAGTCTAATTGTGAGGTGACGAAGGAGTGCTTCTGAATCTGGTACTGGGACAGCACCACTAACACTGAATTACAATAGTTTAGTTGTGAGGTGGCGAAGGAGTGCTTCTGAATCTGGTACTGGGACAGCCCC
This sequence comes from Pictodentalium vernedei, assembly GCA_031216915.1. NCBI lineage: Eukaryota > Metazoa > Mollusca > Scaphopoda > Dentaliida > Dentaliidae > Pictodentalium > Pictodentalium vernedei. Next base: position 474,080,088 of record CM062290.1, read on the forward strand.
ACTAACAAGGAATTACAATAGTCTAGTTGTGAGGTGATGAAGGAATGCTTCTGAATCTGGTACTGGGACAGCACCACTAACACTGAATTACAATAGTCTAGTTGTGAGGTGATGAAGGAGTGCTTCTGAATCTGGGACAGCACCACTAACACTGAATTACAATAGTTTAGTTGTGAGGTGATGAAGGAGTGCTTCTGAATCTGGGACAGCACCACTAACACTGAATTACAATAGTTTAGTTGTGAGGTGATGAAGGAGTGCTTCTGAATCTGGGACAGCACCACTAACACTGTATTACAATAGTCTAGTTGTGAGGTGAAGGAGTGCTTCTGAATCTGGGACAGCACCACAAACACTGAATTACAATAGTCTAGATGTGAGGTGATGAAGGAGTACTTCTGAATCTGGTACTGGGACAGCACCACTAACACTGAATTACAATAGTCTAGTTGTGAGGTAATGAAGGAGTGCTTCTGAATCTGGTACTGGGACAGCACCACTAACACTGAATTACAATAGTTTAGTTGTGAGGTGATGAAGGAGTGCTTCTGAATCTGGGACAGCACCACTAACACTGAATTACAATAGTCTAGTTGTGAGGTGATGAAGGAGTGCTTCTGAATCTGGGACAGCACCACAAACACTAAATTACAATAGTCTAGTTGTGAGGTGATGAAGGAGTACTTCTGAATCTGGTACTGGGACAGCACCACTAACACTGAATTACAATAGTCTAGTTGTGAGGTAATGAAGGAGTGCTTCTGAATCTGGTACTGGGACAGCACCACTAACACTGAATTACAATAGTCTAGTTGTGAGGTGATGAAGGAGTGCTTCTGAATCTGGGACAGGGACAGCACCACTAACACTGAATTACAATAGTCTAGTTGTGAGGTGACGAAGGAGTGCTTCTGAATGTGGTACTGGGACAGCACCACTAACACTGAATTACAATAGTCTAGTTGTGAGGTGATGAAGGAGTACTTCTGAATCTGGTACTGGGACAGCCCCACTAACACTGAATTACAATAGTCTAGTTGTGAGGTGATGAAGGAGTACTTCTGAATCTGGGACAGCACCACTAACACTGAATTACAATAGTCTAGTTGTGAGGTGATGAAGGAGTACTTCTGAATCTGGTACTGGGACAGCACCTCTAACACTGAATTACAATAGTCTAGTTGTGAGGTGACAAAGGAGTGCTTCTGAATCTGGTACTGGGACAGCACCACTAACACTTAATTACAATAGTCTAGTTGTGAGGTGATGAAGGAGTGCTTCTGAATCTGGTACTGGGACAGCACCACTAACACTGAATTACAATAGTCTAGTTGTGAGGTAATGAAGGAGTACTTCTGAATCTGGTACTGGGACAGCCCCACTAACACTTAATTACAATAGTCTAGTTGTGAGGTGATGAAGGAGTACTTCTGAATCTGGTACTGGGACAGCACCACTAACACTGTATTACAATAGTCTAGTTGTGAGGTGATGAAGGAGTACTTCTGAATCTGGGACAGGGACAGCACCACTAACACTGAATTACAATAGTCTAGTTGTGAGGTGACGAAGGAGTGCTTCTGAATGTGGTACTGGGACAGCACCACTAACACTGAATTACAATAGTCTAGTTGTGAGGTGATGAAGGAGTACTTCTGAATCTGGTACTGGGACAGCCCCACTAACACTGAATTACAATAGTCTAGTTGTGAGGTGATGAAGGAGTACTTCTGAATCTGGGACAGCACCACTAACACTGAATTACAATAGTCTAGTTGTGAGGTGATGAAGGAGTACTTCTGAATCTGGTACTGGGACAGCACCTCTAACACTGAATTACAATAGTCTAGTTGTGAGGTGACAAAGGAGTGCTTCTGAATCTGGTACTGGGACAGCACCACTAACACTTATTTACAATAGTCTAGTTGTGAGGTGATGAAGGAGTGCTTCTGAATCTGGTACTGGGACAGCACCACTAACACTGAATTACAATAGTCTAGTTGTGAGGTAATGAAGGAGTACTTCTGAATCTGGTACTGGGACAGCCCCACTAACACTTAATTACAATAGTCTAGTTGTGAGGTGATGAAGGAGTACTTCTGAATCTGGTACTGGGACAGCACCACTAACACTGTATTACAATAGTCTAGTTGTGAGGTGATGAAGGAGTACTTCTGAATCTGGGACAGCACCACTAACACTGAATTACAATAGTCTAGTTGTGAGGTGATGAAGGAGTACTTCTGAATCTGGTACTGGGACAGCACCATTAACACTGAATTACAATAGTCTAGTTGTGAGGTGATGAAGGAGTGCTTCTGAATCTGGTACTGGGACAGCACCACTAACACTTAATTACAATAGTCTAGTTGTGAGGTGATGAAGGAGTGCTTCTGAATCTGGTACTGGGACAGCACCACTAACACTGAATTACAATAGTCTAGTTGTGAGGTAATGAAGGAGTACTTCTGAATCTGGTACTGGGACAGCCCCACTAACACTTAATTACAATAGTCTAGTTGTGAGGTGATGAAGGAGTACTTCTGAATCTGGTACTGGGACAGCACCACTAACACTGTATTACAATAGTCTAGTTGTGAGGTGATGAAGGAGTACTTCTGAATCTGGGACAGCCCCACTAACACTGAATTACAATAGTCTAGTTGTGAGGTGATGAAGGAGTGCTTCTGAATCTGGTACTGGGTCAGCCCCACTAACACTGAATTACAATAGTCTAGTTGTGAGGTGATGAAGGAGTACTTCTGAATCTGGTACTGGGACAGCACCACTAACACTGAATTACAATAGTCTAGTTGTGAGGTGATGAAGGAGTACTTCTGAATCTGGGACAGCCCCACTAACACTGAATTACAATAGTCTAGTTGTGAGGTGATGAAGGAGTGCTTCTGAATCTGGTACTGGGACAGCCCCACTAACACTGAATTACAATAGTCTAGTTGTGAGGTGATGAAGGAGTACTTCTGAATCTGGTACTGGGACAGCACCACTAACACTGAATTACAATAGTCTAGTTGTGAGGTGATGAAGGAGTACTTCTGAATCTGGGACAGCCCCACTAACACTGAATTACAATAGTCTAGTTGTGAGGTGATGAAGGAGTGCTTCTGAATCTGGTACTGGGTCAGCCCCACTAACACTGAATTACAATAGTCTAGTTGTGAGGTGATGAAGGAGTACTTCTGAATCTGGTACTGGGACAGCACCACTAACACTGAATTACAATAGTCTAGTTGTGAGGTGATGAAGGAGTACTTCTGAATCTGGTACTGGGACAGCACCACTAACACTGAATTACAATAGTCTAGTTGTGAGGTGATGAAGGAGTACTTCTGAATCTGGTACTGGGACAGCCCCACTAACACTGAATTACAATAGTCTAGTTGTGAGGTGATGAAGGAGTACTTCTGAATCTGGTACTGGGACAGCACCACTAACACTGAATTACAATAGTCTAGTTGTGAGGTGATGAAGGAGTACTTCTGAATCTGGTACTGGGACAGCACCACTAACACTGAATTACAATAGTCTAGTTGTGAGGTGATGAAGGAGTACTTCTGAATCTGGTACTGGGACAGCCCCACTAACACTGAATTACAATAGTCTAGTTGTGAGGTGATGAAGGAGTACTTCTGAATCTGGTACTGGGACAGCACCACTAACACTGAATTACAATAGTCTAGTTGTGAGGTGATGAAGGAGTACTTCTGAATCTGGTACTGGGACAGCTCCACTAACACTGAATTACAATAGTCTAGTTGTGAGGTGATGAAGGAGTACTTCTGAATCTGGTACTGGGACAGCCCCACTAACACTGAATTACAATAGTCTAGTTGTGAGGTGATGAAGGAGTGCTTCTGAATCTGGTACTGGGACAGCACCACTAACACTGAATTACAATAGTCTAGTTGTGAGGTGATGAAGGAGTACTTCTGAATCTGGTACTGGGACAGCCCCACTAGCACTGAATTACAATAGTCTAGTTGTGAGGTGATGAAGGAGTACTTCTGAATCTGGTACTGGGACAGCACCACTAACACTGAATTACAATAGTCTAGTTGTGAGGTGATGAAGGAGTACTTCTGAATCTGGGACAGCACCACTAACACTGTATTACAATAGTCTAGTTGTGAGGTGATGAAGGAGTACTTCTGAATCTGGTACTGGGACAGCACCACTAACACTGAATTACAATAGTCTAGTTGTGAGGTGATGAAGGAGTACTTCTGAATCTGGTACTGGGACAGCCCCACTAACACTGAATTACAATAGTCTAGTTGTGAGGTGATGAAGGAGTACTTCTGAATCTGGTACTGGGACAGCCCCACTAACAAGGAATTACAATAGTCTAGTTGTGAGGTGATGAAGGAGTACTTCTGAATTTGGTACTGGGACAGCACTACTAACACTGAATTACAATAGTCTAGTTGTGAGGTGATGAAGGAGTGCTTCTGAATCTGGTACAGGGACAGCACCACTAACACTGAATTACAATAGTCTAGTTGTGAGGTGATGAAGGAGTGCTTCTGAATCTGGGACAGCACCACTAACACTAAATTACAATAGTCTAGTTGTGAGGTGATGAAGGAGTACTTCTGAATCTGGGACAGCACCACTAACACTGTATTACAATAGTCTAGTTGTGAGGTGATGAAGGAGTACTTCTGAATCTGGTACTGGGACACCACCACTAACACTGAATTGCAATAGTCTAGTTGTGAGGTGATGAAGGAGTGCTTCTGAATCTGGTACAGGGACAGCACCACTAACACTGAATTACAATAGTCTAGTTGTGAGGTGATGAAGGAGTACTTCTGAATCTGGGACAGCACCACTAACACTGTATTACAATAGTCTAGTTGTGAGGTGATGAAGGAGTACTTCTGAATCTGGTACTGGGACAGCACCACTAACACTGAATTACAATAGTCTAGTTGTGAGGTGATGAAGGAGTACTTCTGAATCTGGGACAGCACCACAAACACTAAATTACAATAGTCTAGTTGTGAGGTGATGAAGGAGTACTTCTGAATCTGGTACTGGGACAGCCCCACTAACAAGGAATTACAATAGTCTAGTTGTGAGGTGATGAAGGAGTACTTCTGAATTTGGTACTGGGACAGCACTACTAACACTGAATTACAATAGTCTAGTTGTGAGGTGATGAAGGAGTGCTTCTGAATCTGGTACTGGGACAGCACCACTAACACTGAATTACAATAGTCTAGTTGTGAGGTGATGAAGGAGTACTTCTGAATCTGGTACTGGGACAGCACCACTAACACTAAATTACAATAGTCTAGTTGTGAGGTGATGAAGGAGTACTTCTGAATCTGGGACAGCACCACTAACACTGTATTACAATAGTCTAGTTGTGAGGTGATGAAGGAGTACTTCTGAATCTGGTACTGGGACACCACCACTAACACTGAATTGCAATAGTCTAGTTGTGAGGTGATGAAGGAGTGCTTCTGAATCTGGTACTGGGACAGCACCACTAACACTGAATTACAATAGTCTAGTTGTGAGGTGATGAAGGAGTACTTCTGAATCTGGTACTGGGACAGCACCACTAACACTGAATTACAATAGTTTAGTTGTGAGGTGATGAAGGAGTGCTTCTGAATCTGGTACAGGGACAGCACCACTAACACTGAATTACAATAGTCTAGTTGTGAGGTGATGAAGGAGTGCTTCTGAATCTGGGACAGCACCACTAACACTGAATTACAATAGTCTAGTTGTGAGGTAATGAAGGAGTGCTTCTGAATCTGGGACAGCACCACTAACACTGAATTACAATAGTCTAGTTGTGAGGTAATGAAGGAGTGCTTCTGAATCTGGTACTGGGACAGCACCACTAACACTGAATTACAATAGTTTAGTTGTGAGGTGATGAAGGAGTGCTTCTGAATCTGGGACAGCACCACTAACACTGAATTACAATAGTCTAGTTGTGAGGTAATGAAGGAGTGCTTCTGAATCTGGTACTGGGACAGCACCACTAACACTGAATTACAATAGTTTAGTTGTGAGGTGATGAAGGAGTGCTTCTGAATCTGGTACTGGGACAGCACCACTAACACTGAATTACAATAGTCTAGTTGTGAGGTGATGAAGGAGTGCTTCTGAATGTGGTACTGGGACAGCACCACTAACACTGAATTACAATAGTTTAGTTGTGAGGTGATGAAGGAGTACTTCTGAATTTGGTACTGGGACAGCTCCACTAACACTGAATTACAATAGTCTAGTTGTGAGGTGATGAAGGAGTGCTTCTGAATCTGGTACTGGGACAGCACCACTAACACTGAATTACAATAGTCTAGTTGTGAGGTGATGGAGTGCTTCTGAATCTGGTACTGGGACAGCTCCACTAACACTGAATTACAATAGTCTAGTTGTGAGGTGACGAAGGAGTACTTCTGAATCTGGTACTGGGACAGCACCACTAACACTGAATTACAATAGTCTAGTTGTGAGGTGATGAAGGAGTACTTCTGAATCTGGTACTAGGACAGCCCCCACTAACACTGAATTACAATAGTCTAATTGTGAGGTGATGAAGGAGTACTTCTGAATCTGGTACTGGGACAGCCCCACTAACACTGAATTACAATAGTCTAGTTGTGAGGTGATGAAGGAGTGCTTCTGAATCTGGTACTGGGACAGCACCACTAACACTGAATTACAATAGTCTAGTTGTGAGGTGATGAAGGAGTGCTTCTGAATCTGGTACTGGGACAGCACCACTAACACTGAATTACAATAGTCTAGTTGTGAGGTGATGAAGGAGTGCTTCTGAATCTGGTACTGGGACAGCCCCACTAACACTTAATTACAATAGTCTAGTTGTGAGGTGACGAAGGAGTGCTTCTGAATCTGGGACAGCACTACTAACACTGAATTACAATAGTCTAGCTGTGAGGTGATGAAGGAGTACTTCTGAATCTGGTACTGGGACAGCACCACTAACACTGAATTACAATAGTCTAGTTGTGAGGTGACGAAGGAGTGCTTCTGAATCTGGGACAGCACCACTAACACTGAATTACAATAGTCTAGCTGTGAGGTGATGAAGGAGTGCTTCTGAATCTGGTACTGCGACAGCTCCACTAACACTGAATTACAATAGTCTAGTTGTGAGGTGATGAAGGAGTGTTTCTGAATCTGGTACTGGGACAGCACCACTAACACTGAATTACAATAGTCTAGTTGTGAGGTAATGAAGGAGTGCTTCTGAATCTGGTACAGGGACAGCACCACTAACACTGAATTACAATAGTCTAGTTGTGAGGTGATGGAGTACTTCTGAATCTGGTACTGGGACGGCACCACTAACACTGAATTACAATAGTCTAGTTGTGAGGTAATGAAGGAGTGCTTCTGAATCTGGTACTGGGACAGCACCACTAACACTGAATTACAATAGTCTAGTTGTGAGGTGACGAAGAAGTGCTTCTGAATCTGGTACAGGGACAGCACCACTAACACTGAATTACAATAGTCTAGTTGTGAGGTGATGGAGTGCTTCTGAATCTGGTACTGGGACAGCACCACTAACACTGAATTACAATAGTCTAGTTGTGAGGTGATGAAGGAGTACTTCTGAATCTGGTACTGGGACAGCACCACTAACACTGAATTACAATAGTCTAGTTGTGAGGTGATGAAGGAGTGCTTCTGAATCTGGTACTGGGACAGCACCACTAACACTGTATTACAATAGTCTAGTTGTGAGGTGATGAAGGAGTGCTTCTGAATCTGGTACTGGGACAGCCCCACTAACACTGAATTACAATAGTCTAGTTGTGAGGTGATGAAGGAGTACTTCTGAATCTGGTACTAGGACAGCCCCACTAACACTGAATTACAATAGTCTAATTGTGAGGTGATGAAGGAGTGCTTCTGAATCTGGTACTGGGACAGCTCCACTAACACTGTATTACAATAGTCTAGTTGTGAGGTGATGAAGGAGTACTTCTGAATCTGGTACTGGGACAGCACCACTAACACTGAATTACAATAGTCTAGTTTTGAGGTGACGAAGGAGTGCTCCTGAATCTGGGACAGCACCACTAACACTGAATTACAATAGTCTAGTTGTGAGGTGATGAAGAAATGCACAAGTTTGTTAAGTGCTGACAGTTAAGATAAGGTCGAAGTCTTCCAACATTACGAAGCTGCCAGTAGCATTTTTGACATATTTTATCGATATGAATGTCTAGTTTTAAATTTGAGTCCATAATCAGTCCAATATTCCTGGTCGATTCACTTTTCATAGTGATGTTGGTTCCAACAAGAATTGATGTAACAGAGGGTGTAGGCATGTGAACCCCGGATATCACTAAGAATTCAGTTTTAGAGTCATTCATTTTCAGTTCAAAATCTATCATCTATTCCCGCACCAGATTTAGGCAAGTTTTCATGTTATTGACTGCAGTGAATGAGTCACTTGGAACAGAAGGGTTGAATGTGATGTACAGTTGGGTGTCGTCTGCGAACAGATATGATATGCCATGCTTTTTAAGAAGGCAACCCGGAGAAAAGTGTACAGAGGAAACAAGAATGGCCCAAGAACTGAGGAACACCGCACTTTAACATCTTGCTTTCTGAACTGATCTTATAGATATATATTTGTTGACTGTGACCTTCTAGATATGATGCAAAGACAGTTTCACATATGCCATGCTGTGTCAATGTCTGCATGAGAATATCATGGTCGACTGTTTTGAATGCTGCTGACAAATCCATGAGAACAAGCAGTACAGCCTTACCCGCAGACATTGATTTTTTAACAATGTCATTGTAAAGCAACAGCCCTTTCCAACAATTCAGACAGGAAAGAGAGGTTTGATACTGGTCGATAATTCTTCAGGTTGTCAGGATCAAGAGATGATTTCTTGATGAGTGGGGTAACTAGTATTTTTTTTATCAATGAGCTTGAAACAAACCCCTCATGGACGGATGTATATATTTATTTATTTATTTATTGGTGTTTAAGGTCACATACTCCCCAACATCGTAACTCCACACTGCACCACAGGTAGGATTAGATTGGTTAAAGACATGCACACCATCGACGTGCAGTACGCCTTAGAACATGTCATTGTGCCCCCATGTGGACAAGCAGGGTTAAGTGCCTTGCCATGGACACAACGTGGGAGTCCGAATCGATCGCTCAGACGGTCACCCATCCGAGGATTAAATGTGCTCGACATTAATTAACTTCGGTGATCTGCCGAGAACCGGTTTCCGCAACGCCACCGCACCCCCAGGGATGTAGATATAATAGATGTTATGGTTGGCAGAAGATAATCGACTGTCTCTCAGACAGGGCTCAAAATGTTTACAAATTTCTACCTGACCCAGGAGACAGGTAGATTTTATTTCCACCTGAACCCCTTATAAACCAAACACACTGCTATAGGCACAGCCTGAAGGTTGTAGGCCTGAGGTGGGGGGTGGATATGGGAGAGGGTGTCCCCCTCCCATCAGTGGGGAGGGAAGTTTAAAATTTGTGGCTGATGCTGCCCTCACAATTCAGATTTTAAATTTAAAAATGGTGCATGTGTATGGCGTAAATTGTTTCCAGAGGGGTTACAGTATGAACAAGAAGAATGTTACTAAGGTAACACATTCCCCCCCCCCCCCCCTTGTGACCTTCATCTTGCAGTTGCGGCAGAAACTATTAAACACGACACACCTTCTGACTGTCCTTAACATTTGTAAAAAAGTTTAACAATTGTACTATGATTCGTTTTTGAGTTAAGGCAGAGACATGAATATCGACCGATTTTTAGTGTGACCTTGAAATGTGACCTTCACCTTGAAGGTACGAACCCAGTTATGGTGTGTGACACATCCTCCCATGGTCCTTTATAATTGTGTGAAATTTGATGACTGTAGCCCTAATAGTTTTGGAGTTATGCTTGAGACACAATTTGTGACCCTGAACATATAAAGGTCAATTGTGACCTTCACATTGCAGATGCGGCGGAAACTATTATACACGACACACCTTCTGACTGTCCTTAACATTTGTAAAAAGTTTAACAATTGTACTATGATTTGTTTCTGAGTTATGGCTGACACAAATATTGACCGATTTTTAGTGTGACCTTGAAATGTGACCTTGACCTTGAAGGCACGAACCTGGCTATGATGTGCGACACATCCTCCCATGGTGCTTTATAACTGTGTGAATTTGATGACTGTGGCCCTAACAGTTTTTGAGTTATTGGCTCGGACACGCACACCGACACACAAACGGACAGCCACACGCACACATCAATGACACTAAATGAATGAGTGAGTGACTGGACTCCCCTTTTCTTTTTTATTGGCTCCTCAAATGGATCACCTAATTCATAGGGCCAGGAGAATACACCATTTCATGTTTCTTCTTCATCCATTGAAATACCAGATTATTGCCTCATTATTGTCAGATTGCTTCAGCAATCTGACAATAATGAGGCAATAATCTGGGGTGGTTTTAGGCATATAAATATCAGGGTTTCTGCTAGACCGGCTGCGGGTCCGTTGACCGGACCCATTACCCCCGCCAATCATACTATGATAAGTCAGAAAAGCTGGTGGTTAAAATGTCGAGTACAATGCTGTATCGTAACGACACTCAGGATCCTTTGTTTCCACGTAATATAGGCATAATTATGTTGTATACTATGTCTACTATTACTGGCGACAACCTGATACTTCATAACCCCCAGAGGAGAGGGGAAAACAAAGTTCAAATCCTAAACATCGCCTATAAAATTTCGGACTCAAATTGTCGTGTTTGGTCCGAAATCACTGGCTTTTATTTCGAGTGATAAATGATGTAATTGCACGTGCATGAATTGCATGTGCATGACGTCACACGTCCGCATCATAGTTCTTTTCGAATATTACCGCGAGCAGTTGTAAACAAAGCTCAGTCACTGTCAGGATTCGTGGATTTTGTGTTGTTTTAGGTTTGTATTTTTATGAAACCTCCAACCAGATGTAGTATTGTATGTCCCGTGGGAATTTAGAGAATTGTAGGAGGAAAAAATACATATTTTCCACTTCAATTATTCAGCATTTTAGTGACCTGAATGCTCCCAGAGGCCACCAGAGAGCAGCTAAAAATCAAAATTTTCCTCAGACCCCCCCTCTATATACATGTGCCTTTGGCACATGCTGCTGACGTCTTCAGCGTCTGAGTTTCACTTTCTTTAAACTACCGGACCCACAAATTTTCCCTAGTGGAAACCCTGGAATAATGTTGACTAATGGTACATTTTGTTATAGGCTATTCTTATATAACCCTGATCATTATAAGTTTTACTATCTGAGGCAACTTACACATGCAAGGAAGCAATGTGGAAGAACAAAATGATAAACTATGTATCTTGTGGAAAAGGATATATTACGCCAATTCCCCACAAGGATATAATTAATAATTAATAATCACATACCACATTTTGTTCTGATAACCTGGAATAACGCCAAACTGAAAATTAACCAAACATGGCTTTACCAAAAATTGATCGCAGTAAACAAGTTGTGCTTCAAAATGGAATACCGAGGAACACAGGCGATAAAATGCCCTCCAGGCCAAAAATAAGTCAGACTGTAAGGTAGGGCTGGGCAGTTTATCAGTTTTTTGGTTTGGTTCGTTTTTTTTGGGTTCAAAACCAAAACCGAACAACCGTCTTTACAAAAAAAAGGAGACTTTTGGTTTCAACAAATTTTCCAGAATTGGTAAGTTTATGACCTCTCCATAACCCGCATTCTGTACGTCAAAGGCTAAAATGTCAGGCGAAGGTAAACGCTGTACTGTTTTTGCTTACTTTGAGATGATTGAAGAAATCCCCCAAAACAGTGATAGAAAATTTCTTTTTTCTTAAACAATATCTATGGAACCACCACCAGAGGGAATGTGAAAAATTAAAAAGTCTTACGTAAGAATGTACACTTGGGATTCAAGAATCGTTAAGTAAATTTAATGAACCAGGCACAGCCTCAGGTTCACACATATTCGACCAAATAGGTATTGAAAGTTACCTGACAAAAAAATGGTGTAAAAGTAATATAAATTATCTTTGACCCAAAATCATCTGCGTATGGCGCGTAGTAAATTAGATTGGAGGTAAACAGAAAATTTATTGACTTTTAAAACTTCAAAGTTCACATGGGAAAAATGACGGGTGAATTATGTTAATTAACCGACTTTTGGCACATTCTCTGAAATCACATGCTCAGAGATAACACTGCGCATTGGCAGTTCTGTTTTGTGTCACCAAAAAAATGGTTAAATTAAAATAGAACATATCCTGTTTAATGGATGGCAGGTAACTATTGAAAGTTTTTTAAAACTTTTTGCAAATTGTTTGTATACTATTTGAACTTACTTTAAGGAATCGTGACGTACTGCAGGTCTGTCATCTATAAACTGTTAAGTGCCAAGTTAACGTTGCATTCCCAATACGCAGTTGTTATAATCAACACCTGTTTTCCCATGTCTATTTTGTATACACAATGAATCCCAATATGCAATATTGCAGACTTTCAAATCCCATTATGCAGCCGTCTCCCTTCAAAAACATCAATTGCCTGTCTGGACTGTGATGAAATCAACGCAGGGATTAGCCAAGAGAGCGAAGTGAAGTTTGCATTATCTTTACCTTGGCACTGCTCACTTCGGCCAATTTATGTGTTTGGGCAAAACCAAAGTAAAAAACGAATCTCTATAGTCAAAATTAACCCTTTACCTAACCTGAAAAGCAGACGACACGTGCAAAAATAATTCTTGAATAACTAATTTCTTTCATTTTTTGTCTCAAAAACATAGGTTATGACCCCTCGTTGGAACGAGCTCGTTCCAACGAGGGATCATAACCTATGTTTTTGAGACAAAAAATGAAAAAAATAATGAAAATTAATTGGTGATTTTTGAGAATAGCGCTGGCCGGTTTTGGCCGCTATGTTGGGTAAAGGGTTAAGAGAGTTTTTGTGAAAACATTGGAGTGAGTTCAAGCCAGAAAATAAGCAGACTGTCATCGGCAAAATGAGGTCCCGAGAGGGAGGGTGAATTTAGTGATGCCACCCTGCATAGCAGGGTAACTGTAACCTGTCACTGCAATAAACCATCTAATGTACTTAAAAGTATATTGTTATTCAAAACACATTTTTTTTTTATTTTTTGGTGTTTTAAGGTCACATATTTATGCACAATGGCTAATCATGACCACAACAGTTTTACGGGTGGAGGAAGCCGGAGTACCCAGAGAGAACCACCGAGCAACGGCGAGCAACTGTCAGCTCCCCAACATACTAACTCCACACAAGCAGGGTTAGCATTGGTTGAAGACACGTGCACCATCGACGTGCAGTACGCCTTAGTACACAACCCCACCATGCTCCCACGTAGGCAATGGGGGTTAAGTGTCTTGCCCAAGGACACAACGCGGATGCCGCAGGTGGGATTCGAATCATTCAAAACACATCAAATCAACCTTACATAACCATTATTGCATGTACTTTCCCCAAGGAGGCTTATTGGCATATTGAGATCAGAAGGGCACATCCAGAGGGTCTCACATATTTTTTTCAAGAATGCAGTACACAAAGCTATCCCCAAAAGGTGACAAATGAGCTCCGTTTGACACAAAAAAATTTCCTGGGGGGGGGGGAGGGGGCTCTCTTCCTTGTATGACTCTACCTCCGGCACTCAAGGCATATGCCTTTAACTCTTTTTTCGTTTTTAAGATACTGGCCACACATGTTCCAAACACTATCAGATAGTTAACCCTCCAAATAAGTGTATCTGCAAAAATCATGTTACATTGCAAAACATTCTTTTTAGACTTGAAGTTCTGGACCGTTCATGCTTCCTACTTCCAACTATAACACTTAATTTATCAATTAATGGGTGAATAGAAAAGGCCTGCCAAAATCAACATTTTGAGTTCCATAAGTCTCCATAACAGCTCCGATAAAAGTGTCAAACATCAGATTGGTGGCTTTATACAGAATATTCATTAGGTTGTTGCTTGATAAGTAATAGGAACAAAATCTTCACCAAAAATATTTTGTAGCAATAATTTTGAGGGTGTCAGCAGGCACATTCCAACAAATTGTAACAAAAAATCAACTAGTTATAAACTCGAAAGAGTGAAAAAAAGTACCATAAATGTGGGAAGTAACACATGCTACAGCAGCTACACAGGCATCGTTTCCCCATGATGTTCGATCACAACACCAAATATCCTTCAAATTGGAGTAGCAGTGGTTGAGATACAAGGGAGAATGTTTGTACATGTAATGATGTATGGGTAAGAGGACAGAGGTAACCACTGCACGGCCCAAAATGTAGATGCACCTTTGATTTTACAACTTCCAGGTCTGGCGCATAATAATCGCAACACACCCACCTAATCAATTCATAATTTCAGTAAAATAAAAGGAATTATCAATTTTAATTAATTTATAGATGATGGGAAAATATTTGGCTTCTTTCGCCTTCTCGTACTATTAATTACCACGAACAATATCAGTTTGATGCCAACAAATGAAACTGAACGCATGTGGTCTAGTTAAAAAGTAACTCGGCATGGATAATGAAGAAATTGCGAATATTTCGTGTATTTCATTTGTTTAAATGCCAACTGCGGCTAATTTTGACCGTGGATTCGATAATTTGTTTGGGTATTGACCGCATGGTCACGCTGACAGCGGTTATGTTTATTATGATAGGCAAATTGGGAGATAGTTTCTGGTGAAGGATATTTGGCACATTTGTCAGTGTAAAACAATGACAAAAGACACTGATCGACGCTTGTGTTGGTATGGTTGGTTGCAAGAAAAAACTGAATTCTCAGCATCGCCCAAACGCACCTTATTTAAAATGCTTCATTTTCAACCCATCTTCAATCGGTCCTTTGCCGACATCAACACAGTCCGTGGCGAAGATCCATGGTTACTATGAAGTAAATAACTTCACAACTTCGGGGGAAATCAAGACGCTCAATATAGTTCCAGGTCACTTGGTATATATTTCGAGAAAAAGTGATTTCTGAAGCATTCTGCTTACTTTGTTATGAATATTGCCTTATTTTATGTGTATCGTCTTGATTTTATGCACTCGGTTATTTTTTTACAAGTGGTTCATGTTGTCTTTCTAGTGAGCAATAATTCAGTTTTTTTGGTAAACAAAAAAGTTCAGATGGCCTGTAAACACGAAAGGGAATTTCGAACCATATTTTGCAGTTATGACATTAACAGCTCAAGTATTTGCTGTAACCTATTTGCAAATCCGCTCATACACTGTCTCCAGCAAATAAAGGACGTGATCATATATATAATTTGCCTTTCCTTACTTCTCTTATCTGTTTCTGAGGCATTGGGAAAAATGTCAACAAATTAACCAAAGTGATGTTGGACGACCCCATAAGAAACAGAGGGCAGTCTATTTTGAAGCGATGTGATAATTATTGGAATAAGCACAACAATTGCATATTATCCACCAAAACCAGGGTGAGAATTTAGCGACTCCTTAAAAAGGAAATGTTGATTTTTGCTAAAATGCAGCTTTTCTTGTAAATGTTTGCATCCTGACAAGGCCCCAATCTCACTGACAGAACAAAGCAGATCCCCCAGTGGTGAAGCATTGGTTTGAAATGCTGGGGGGACCATGCAGGTGAAGAGTTGGGGGATCTCAGGACTGATGGTACTGTACTTGTAATAAGGGCAGGAAATCAAAAAGAATCTTCTCAAATTTGCAAATTTGTGGATGGGAGGAGCAAGTGGGATTTGGGAGGGGGGGGGGGGGAGGCTGGTCTCCCTAAATACCCCATGGCTCCAGAGCTGTAACCCACTACAGTCGTCCACCTCAATATGTCCATTAGCTGAGAAGAGTGGTGAACACTGAGTAACACTGGTGACTCAACATGCTGTATGATCCTCATGACTTGGATGATAAATACATGACACATTTTATGTATACATTACCCTCTAAAATGTGGATTTCTACAATATATTTTGAAGAATCGAAAACCGAACCGAAAACCAAGTTTTTGTACAAAACCGAAACTGAAACGAAAAGCAAAATTCAAAACTGCCCAGCCCTACCATAAGGCACGAGGGAAATTGCCCACCTCACATGGCCAAACCTGAATTGGTGTGACTGGAATCGAATTGAATCATCTGGATGTTTTCGAAGATAATCAAATTTTGAACCTTTGCGGGGACCTATAATAAAAGAACCCACAGCATGGCTGCTTTTCTGAACAAGAGGCCCAAAAAGGAATAATCGTTCACCTGATAAAGTTGGTTAAAGAAGGATTTAAGGACACAGACAACATCAACATGTTGATATATTTAATCTAATTTAGCTAAGGGAGAGGCTAATGGAGCAAGGCTAATGAGTGGCTACAGTAATCGAGCAAATCAAGATTAAGGGGAGAGCAAGGCTAATGACAGGCTTCAGTAATCAAGCAAATCAAGATTAAATTTGGAGTAAACAAACACTCTGCCAGACAACACCCCATTTTTAAGAATTTAATTTTATTCACATATCGCAAGTGCTGTTTGATTCTTTATCCATTCAGGAATCTTTTATCAGATATGAATCAACAGATAAAATAAAATCTTCAAAATCATGTTAAGTGTCTACCTTAAAATTATATTCAGTGTTCCTCCTCAAATTAGGAACAGTGTATGAAAGACTTGTACCATTATACACAGTTAAAAATCCATGACCCTGAAATGAAACAAAAAGAGCTCTGTACATTAAAAAAAACTCATTTACAAGGACCACTCTCTAAATTTATTTTAAACACTTTCGATGACACTGTCTAAATGTATATTAAGCATTTTCATGGGTCACTGTCTAAATTTATTTTGAGCCTTTTCATCAGCCACTGTTTAAATTTATTTTAAGCATTTCTTATGTGCCACTGTCTAAATTTATTTTAAGCATTTTCATGTCCCACGATCTAAATTTATTTCCAACACTGTCGAAGAGTAAAATCCTCTCCTTCTGATTGGATGAGAGCTGGCGTAGTTTCTTTTATGTTTAAGGCTCCAGTAGCAAATGTTACCGTCTGACGTCAAAAAGTGAAATATTTGAAATGATGTCATCCATTTGGTAATTGCTTCATTAATGGAGTGCAAGCTGCTTCATTTATCTGGATTTTTCACAAGTGCAGCAAACAGTGTTCCGGGTTTAAATTACAAACCGATTTACGATTTGAAATGAAATGGAATGAGTTTATCTGGTTTATTGATTATTTATCCAGTGCCGTCATGGGGTACACAAGAGGTTTTCTTTCTAAACCTGTGAATGGTAAAAGTTGCCTTGAGCAAGGCCACTTTTAATGATCACAAGTATAGTACATAAGCCTCTCGAGTTTCATGATGTAGGTTTTGGGCTATGGGTAGTGCCTTATTGGAATGTATACGTTATTATTACCCGTCTCGGTTGAACATAAGCTCCGAGCTGCGAACCTCAGATCAAATTACCATCAACTCATCACAATAACTTATACTTTTTAAATTTATTTTAAAAATTTTAGGGGACCATTGTTTAAATTTATTTAATCCTCAGAGAATTCTAATCCTCACCACCCTCAGAGAACCTTAATCCTCATCACCATCAGAGAACCCTAACTCTCATCACCCTTAGAGAACCCTAATCCTCATCACCCTCAGAGAACCCTAACTCTCATCACCATCAGAGGAACCTAACTCTCATCACCATCAGGGAAACTTAATCCTTATCACCCTTAGAGAACCCAAATCCTCATCACCCTCAGAGAACCCTAATCTTCATCACCCTCAGAGAAACTTAATAATCATCACCCTTAGATAACCCTAATCCTCATTACCCTCGGAGAACCCTAACTCTCATCACCATCAGAGGAATCTAACTCTCATCACCCTCAGAGAACCCTAACTCTCATCACCATCAGAGAACCCTAACTCTCATCACCATCAGAGAACCCTAACTCTCATCACCCTCAGAGAACCCTAACTCTCATCACCATCAGAGAACCCTAACTCTCATCACCCTCAGAGAACCCTAACTCTCATCACCCTCAGAGAACCCTAACTCTCATCACCCTTAGAGAACCCTAACTCTCATCACCCTCAGAGAACCCTAACTCTCATCACCATCAGAGAACCCTAACTCTCATCACCCTTAGAGAACCCTAACTCTCATCACCATCAGAGAACCCTAACTCTCATCACCCTCAGAGAACCCTAACTCTCATCACCCTCAGAGAACCCTAACTCTCATCACCCTTAGAGAACCCTAACTCTCATCACCCTCAGAGAACCCTAACTCTCATCACCATCAGAGAACCCTAACTCTCATCACCCTCAGAGAACCCTAACTCTCATCACCATCAGAGGAACCTAACTCTCATCACCCTCAGGGAAACTTAATCCTCATCACCCTTAGAGAACCCTAATCCTCATCACCCTCAGAGAACCCTAATCCTCATCACCCTCAGAGAACCCTAATCTTCTCACCCTCAGAGAAACCTAATAATCATCACCCTTAGAGAACCCTAATCCTCATCTCCCTCGGAGAACCCTAACCTCATCACCCTCAGGGAAACTTAATCCTCATCGCCCTCAGAGAACCCTAATCCTCATCACCCTCCGAGAACCCTAATCCTCATCACCCTCAGAGAACCCTAACTCTCATCACCATCAGGGAAACTTAATCCTCATCACCCTCAGAGAACCCTAATCCTCATCACCCTCAGAGAACCCTAATCCTCATCACCCTCAGAGAACCCTAATCCTCATCACCCTCCAAGAACCCTAATCCTCATCACCCTCAGAGAACCCTAACTCTCATCACCATCAGGGAAACTTAATCCTCATCGCCCTCAGAGAACCCTAATCCTCATCACCCTCCGAGAACCCTAATCCTCATCACCCTCAGAGAACCCTAACTCTCATCACCATCAGGGAAACTTAATCCTCATCACCCTCAGAGAACCCTAATCTTCATCACCCTCAGAGAACCCTAATCCTCATCACCCTCAGAGAACCCTAATCCTCATCACCCTCAGAGAACCCTAATCCTCATCACCCTCAGAGAACCCTAATCCTCATCATCCTCAGAGAACCCTAACTCTCATCACCATCAGAGGAACCTAACTCTCATCACCCTCAGAGAAACCTAATAATCACCACCCTTAGAGAACCCTAATTCTCATCACCCTCAGAGAACCCTAATCCTCATCACCCTCAGAGGACCCTAATCTTCATCACTCTCAGAGAAACCTAATAATCATCACCCTTAGAGAACCCTAATCCTCATCACCCTCGGAGAACCCTAACCTCATCACCCTCAGGGAAACTTAATCCTCATCACCCTCAGAGAACCCTAATCCTCATCACCCTCAGAGAACCCTAATCCTCATCGCCCTCAGAGAACCCTAATCCTCATCACCCTCAGAGAACCCTAACTCTCATCACCATCAGGGAAACTTCATTCTCATCACCCTCAGAGAACCCTAATCCTCATCACCCTCAGAGAACCCTAATCCTCATCACCCTCAGAGAACCCAAATCCTCATCACCCTCAGATAAACCTAACTCTCATCACCCTTAGAGAACCCCAACTCTCATCACCCTCAGGGAAACCTAACTCTCATCACCCTTACAGAACCCTAACTCTCATCACCCTCAGAGAACCCTAATCCTCATCACCCTCAGAGAAACCTAACTTTGGGTCCTGCGAATATTTGAGATTCGATTCGATATCGATACCATACGTCTACTTCGAGATCGATCCCGAATCAGTCTCAAGATTCGATTTTTTCGAATCTCTCGTATTAACTTCAATTTGTTACATTTCCAACAAAAATTTAATAAAATTGACATCAGACAATTCATTCATCTAGGCTCAATTCATATTTAATTGAGTAATTGACAAGGGTTAATTGTTAGGTAAGTAGTGAATTTTGTCTGAAACATTTTCCATAGTTTTAGTTTTTGAAGGCTTAACTTGTTACTATTCATGTTCTTAAGAACATGAATAGTAACAAGTTAAGCCTTCAAAAACTAAAACTATGGATAATAGGCCGAGGCTGTTTCAGCAACGGTGATACAGAGAATATATATTTATTGGTGTTTAAGGTGTCAGTCATTCTTGTAAGGGTCATCACATCACAGTTTATCGTCACTTCCGTTTGGTGCAATATGAAATAACTTGTCTATTAAGATTCGATTCGAGATTCGATTCGATATCGATATCAGAGACACGATTCGAGGTTCGATTCGAAAAAAATGTGTGATTCGCAGATCCCTAACCTAACTCTCATCACCCTCAGGGAAACCTAACTCTCATCACCCTCAAAGAAACCTAACCCTCATCACCCTTAGAGAACCTTAATCCTCATCACCCTCAGGGAAACCTAACTCTCATCACCCTCAGAGAACCTTAATCCTCATCACCCTCAGAGAAAGCTAACTCTCATCACCCTCAGAGAACCCTAATCTTCATCACCCTCGGAGAACCCTAACCTCGTCACCCTCAGAGAAACCTAACTCTCATCACCCTCAGAGAACCCTAATCCTCATCACCCTTAGAGAATCCTAATCCTCATCACCCTCAGAGAAACCTAAGTCTCATCACCCTCAGAGACTCCTAACCTCATCACCCTCAGAGAATCCTATCCTCATCACCCTTAGAGAACCCTAATCCTCATCACCCTTAGAGACCCCTAATCCTCATCACCCTTACAGAATCCTAATCCTCATCACCCTTAGAGAATCCTAATTCTCATCACCCTCAGAGAAACCTAAGTCTCATCACCCTCAGATAACCCTAAGTTCATCACCCTCAGAGAATCCGATCCTCATCACCCTTAGAGAACCCTAATCCTCATCACCCTTAGAGAACCCTAATCCTCATCACCATTAGAAAACCCTAATCCTCATCACCCTTAAAGAACCCTAATCCTCATCACCCTCAGAGAACCCTAATCCTCATCACCCCCAGATAAACCTAATCCTCATCACCCTTAAAGAACCCTAATCCTCATCACCCTCAGAGACACGTAACTCACACCCTCAGAGAATCCTAATCCTCATCACCCTTAGAGAACCCTAATCCTCATCACCCTTAGAGAACCCTAATCCTCATCACCCTTAGAGAAACCTAATCCTCATCACCCTCAGAGATTCCTAATCCTCATCACCCTTAGAGAACCCTAATCCTCATCACCCTCAGAGAACCCTATTCCTCATCACCCTTAGAGAACCCTATTCCTCATCACCCTCAGAGAACCCTAATCCTCATCACCCTCAGAGAATCCTAATCCTCATCACCCTTAGAGAATCCTAATCCTCATCACTCTCAGGGAAACCTAACTCTCATCACCCTCAGAGAACCCTAATCCTCATCACCCTCAGAGAACCCTAATCCTCATCACCCTCAGAGAATCCTAATCCTCATCACCCTTAGAGAACCCTAATCCCCATCACCCTCAGGAAAACCTAATCCTCATCACCCTCAGAGAATCCTAATCCTCATCACCCTTAGAGAACCCTAATCTTCATCACCCTCAGAAAAACCTAATCCTCACCACCCCCAGAGAATCCTAATCCTCATCACCCTTAGAGAACCCTAATCCTCATCACCCTTAGAAAACCCTATTCCTCACCCCCTTAGAGAACCCTATTTCTCATCACCCTCAGAGAAACCTAATTCTCATTACCCTCATATAACCCTAATCCTCATCATCCTCAGAGAAACCTAACTCTCATCACCCTTAGAGAACCCTAATCCTCATCACCCTCAGAGAACCCTATTCCTCATCACCCTTAGATAACCCTATTTCTCATCACCCTCAGAGAAACCTAATTCTCATTACCCTCATATAACCCTAATCCTCACCACCCTTAGAGAACCCTAATCCTCATCACCCTTAGAGAATCCTAATCCTCATCACCCTCAGAGAACCCTATTCCTCATCACCCTTAGAGAACCCTATTTCTCATCACCCTCAGAGAAACCTACTCTCATTACCCTCATATAACCCTAATTCTCATCACCCTCGAAGAACCCTAATCCTCATCACCCTCAGAGAAACCTAACTCTCATCACCCTCAGGGAAACCTAATCCTCATCACCCTCAGGGAAACCTAACTCTCATCACCCTTAGAGAACCCTAACCCATATCTCTCTCAGAGCCTGAATTCACATCTCTCCGAGAGCCCTAATGACCATCACCCCAACAAATCCTAACACTCATCTCTCTCAGAGAAAGAACCCCCAACCCTCATCTCTCTCAGTGAACCCTAACCCTTATCTCTCTCAGAGACGTCTAACCCACATTTCTCTCTCGAGAAAGCTAGCCACATCACCCTCAGAGGACTCTAACCCTCATCACCCTTAGAGAACCCTAATTCTCCTCTCTCCCTGAGAACCCTAACTCTCATCTCTCTTCAAGAATCTTAACTCTGATCTCTCTCAGAGAATCCTAACCCATATCTCTCTCAGAGAACCCTAACCCAGATCTCTCTCAGAGCTCTGTCATCTCTCTCAGAGAATCCTTACCCTCATCACTCCCAGATCTCTCTTAGAATACTAACTCTCACCTCTCTCAGAGAACCCTTACTATCATCTCTCTCAGAACCCTAACCCTCATCTCTCTAAGAGAACGTTAACTCTCATCTCTCAGAGAACCCTTACTATCATCTCTCTCAGAACCCTAACCCCCAACTCTCTAAGAGAACCTTAACTCTCACCTCTCTCAGAGAACCCTTACTATCATCTCTCTCAGAACCCTAACCCTCATCACCCTCAGAGAATCCTTACCTTTATCACCCTCAGATCTCTCTCAGAATACTAACTCTCACCTCTCTCAGAGAACCCTTACTATCATCTCTCTCAACCTTAACCCTCATCTCTCTAAGAGAACGTTAACTCTCATCTCTCAGAGAACCCTTACTATCATCTCTCTTAGAACCCTAACCCTCATCTCTCTAAGAGAACCTTAACTCTCACCTCTCTCAGAGAACCCTTACTATCATCTCTCTCAGAACCCTAACCCTCATCACCCTCAGAGAATTCTTACCTTTATCACCCTCAGATCTCTCTCAGAATACTAACTCTCACCTCTCTCAGAGAACCCTTACTATCATCTCTCTCAGAACCCTAACCCTCATCTCTCTAAGAGAACGTTAACTCTCATCTCTCTCAGAGAACCCTTACTATCATCTCTCTCAGAACCCTAACCCTCATCTCTCTAAGAGAACCTTAACTCTCACCTCTCTCAGAGAACCCTTACTATCATCCCTCTCAGAACCCTAACCCTCATCACCCTCAGAGAACCCTTACTATCATCTCTCTCAGAACCCTAACCCTCATCCTCAGAGAATCCTTACCCTTATCACCCGCAGATCTCTCTCAGAATAATAACTCTCACCTCTCTCAGAGAACCCTTACTATCATCTCTCTCAGAACCCTAACCCTCATCACCCTCAGAGAATCCTTACCCTTATCACCCCAGATCTCTCTCAGAATACTAACTCTCACCTCCTCAGAGAACCCTTACTATCATCTCTCTCAGAACCCTAACCCCCATCACCCTCAGAGAATCCTTACCCTCATCACCCCCAGATCTCTCTCAGAATACTAACTCTCACCTCTCTCAGAGAACCCTTACTATCACCTCTCTCAGAACCCTAACCCCCATCTCTCTAAGAGAACCTTAACTCTCATCTCTCTCAGAGAACCCTAATCCTCATCATCTCTCTGTGAACCCTAAATCTCATCTCTCACAGAGAGCCCTAACTCTCATCACTCTGAGAACTCCAACCCTCATCTCTCAGTGAACCCTAACCATCATTTCTCAGATAACCATTTTCTCTCTCAGAGCTCTAACCCATATAACGCTCAGAGAACCCCAACCCTCATCACTCTCAGAGAGCCCTAACTCTCATCTCTCTGAGAGCTCTAACCCTCATCACTCTCAGGGAGCCCGAACTCTCATCTCTCTGTGAGCCCCAACCCTCATCACTCTCAGAGAGCCCTAACTCTCATCTCTCTGAGAACTCTAACCCTCATCTCTCTCAGGGAGCCCGAACTCTATCTCTCTCAAAGAACCCTAACTCTCATCACTCTGAGAACCCTAACCCACATATCTCCGAGAACCCCAACTCTTATGTCTCTCAGATCTCTAACCCACATATCTCTCCGAGAACCCTAACCCATATATCTCTCAGAGAACACTAACCCTCATCTCTCTCAGAGAGCCATAACCCATATCTCTCTCTGAGAAAGAATCCTAACACATATCACCCTCAGTGAGCTCTGATCCAAATATCTCAGAGCTCCCTAACCCATATACCTCAGAGAAAACTAACCCACATCTCTCCCAGAGAGCCATAAGTCTCATCTCTCTCAGAGAACCCTAACTCTACTTTCTCATATCCTAACTCGCATCTCAGTGAACCCTAACTCTGCTCTCTGAAAGAGAGAACCACAATCCACATATCTCTCAGACATATCTCTTAGAGAACCCTAACCTTCATCTCCGTCAGAAAGCCCAAACCTCATCTTCTCTCTCCGAGTGCTAACCAATATCTCTTTCAGTGAGCCCAAACCCTCAGCTTTCTCAGAAATCCTAACCCTTATCTCTCTCGGAGAGCTTAAGCCCTAATCTCCCTTAGAAAGCCCCAACCTTCATCTCTCCCCAAAAACCCTAACTTATCGATAGGCACTGAGAGAATAACACATCATCATTAAGTTAAAAGAATATAATGACCAATGACATCTTGAAGGTCTTCTAGTAGGAGCCAACATTATAATGAAATTCAGGCTGTTTCAAGCGCCCAAGACACATTAATGTTTGGAACATTTTAAGAATTTCCTTTGATCTCTACAATCCCTGTTGTATAAACAACCACCAACACCAATATCATAACACAGTATGGATGCTGTGGACTGGTTACTTTCCACGGACGGGCAATATTTCCATGGACGCAATAATATTCGATTCCAAATACTAATTACAGGAATAATCATCAAAAATCCAATTAATCAAGCACCGGGTACAACCCCAGTGCTACATTAATTAATATTTTGCTAATGATTTTTATTACCTGTTAAACGTATGAATGGCCATCAATACCCACACATGGATTATGACCAGTCCATAAGGAAATACGATTAGATGACAAGTTAAAAAATGGACTGACTTTTGATCCTCATAGGACAATGCTGATTGTGGTCAGTTTTTGCTGCAATGAAGCAGGTGGCACAACATGCCGCTTTCAAATTGACTTGCAAGTATATTTATTTATTTATTGGTGATTAAGGTCATATACTTATGCACAATGGCTAATCGTGACCGTGACAGTTTTACGGGTGGAGGAAGCCAGAGTACCAAGCGAGAACCACTGAGCAACGATGAGCAGCTGCCAGCTCCCCAACATCGTAACTCCGCACTGCAGCACAGGCAGGGTTAGACTGGTTGAAGACATGCGCACCACTGACGTGTAGTATGCCTTAGTACATGGCATCATCGCGCCCCCTGTGGACAATCGGGGGTTAAGTGCCCAAGGACACAACGTGGGAGTCCGAATCGATTGCTCAGACGGTCACCCATCCAAGAACTAACCGGGCTCAATGTTGCTTAACTTTGGTGATCGGACGAGAACCGGTTATCGCAACGCCACCGCGCCGACTTGTAAGTTACATTCCATTTACCTTGATAGGGTTTTCTGGCAAGTATTGGCTGCCTATATCAGAAGCCGAGACTTGCCAAAAGAAAACTGTAAAGCTACGAGATGAAGACAGTCAAAGCATAGCAAGAATGTATAAAAATCTACAGGGTTTTAAAGGTTAATTCAATTAGGTTTTACATTGACATAATTCACAGGTGAATTAACCCCTTGAACACTAGTGGTGTCTTCCATAGTCAGTTCAATAAAAAACAATTAGAAGAGTCCATATTCATTACTTGGGGTAGGCCAATCAATATTTTCAACGTGCAGCCTCTAGGCTGCACGCTGAAAATATTGATTGGTCTACCTCATATGTTTACCAAACAGCCATCCCATTTAATAAATGTAGTATCATGTTCTTGGCCGGAAAAAGGGCTGCTTGGGTTTAAAGGGTTAATGTTACTTACAGTTGCCTCATCCTCCATTTGGAGAAGGAATTCATCATCACCAGGCCGTGATATCCAAGACAACATCAGAGCTGTGACATAAGCCTCGGATAACATGGGTGGATCTGGTTGTGATGGTGCACTACCACTAGTACAAAAAGACACTGGTTCACAAAATGGACTGAAAATAGAGAAATAAATAACATCTGTGAAAAATTAATGCGCACTATACCACTAGTACAACTAGAGTGATGTCACACATGCAGCCCGACTGTCCCAGCAATGGCAATGCGTAGACACAAAATAGTCTGAGTCATTTTTCGTTAACTGTTTACCTAACAAATCTGCATTATCTGCACTCGTGATATTTAAAAAATTGCTATTCAAATTTATTTTTTCATTTCTCTGGTGGTGTGTTATAGTAGTCAATATTTTGTTTATTTGCATTTAATAACTCCCAATCCTTCAAAACGCTCTTTTGGAAAAATTGCCTAAATTACTGTTGGTGGGGGTGGGGTGGGGGTGAGGTGGGGTGGGGGGGGGGGGGAATCATATTCAAACTTGTTCTGCAATACCAGCTGGAAAATACACATATATCTATCAATTTTGGTTGAAATAAATGGAGTTATTGGTCAGGAGGGGGAGGGAGGCAGGTTTTTTGTAGGGGCATGGAGTTAAAAAAAAAATTCTGCATTAAGTCACTCTAAATACTTCAAAATGAACTTTGGAGCAAAGAAAAAAATGCCTAATTCTCAGGGAGTGAGGAGGGGGCAGGGCAGGGCAATAACTTCAACAATTTTCATTGGATAATTGTGGTCATCAAACTTAACACAGAGACATGGACTGAAAAGAATTGAAATCCGTTAACTATTGTTCAAGTTATGGCATAAACAAACTTCAGACAGACAGCTGGACAGACTGACAGACAGACAGACGGAGCTCTGTGCTATATTCCCCCCTTGTGGGAGGGGGGGGGGGGGATAAAAAGTAACAAAGTATGTGGTACAAGCCTAATTTGAAATTTAGAGAAACTAAGTTCGAAAACCGTTTTGAAAAGGGTTAAATTAATGCCAATATTATTTGAAACCACTGTGTACAGCTTCAGTAGACCTTGCCCCAAATGAAAAACAATGACGTTGTAACACAGTGTTTGAAGAATGAAAGTAGAACCTTGAAAAGCACAACTTTAATCTGAAACTTTAAGCTGGGAATACTAAACAAAACTGAATGCCAAAATAGGGTTAATTATTTACTAAACCGATAAAAGAAAGCATTGATGTAAATGCAATCATTAAGTTGTATCGACCATGCAAGAATTAAAGTATGAAAGTATGTGGCAAAGTCTAATTTCAAATACAAAGAAACTAAGTCTGAAAACATGTTTAAAAGGGGTTAAAATCATGCCAATATTAATGATAATGAAAATCACTGTAGAAAGGTTAATTAGATAGTAGACATTGTCCCAAATGAAAAACAGTAACATTGTAATAAACTGTTTGAAGAAATAAAGGTGTAACTTTGTAAACAAACAAAAACTTTAACCAAAAACTTTAACCTGGAAGTTGTAAGTTAAATTGCCATACAAAAAAGGGTTAAATATTTCTTCAAATAAGATGAAAAGCATAATGAGAATGATACAATCAACAGTAATTAATACTAATTTAAAAGAAAAAAAACTTTAACCTTGACTAAAAAACTTTAAATACAAACTTTAATAACCAAAACTCTGAATCTTAAGACAGACAAATGGACGGATAGATGGACGAAAGTCATGACTATAGCCCCATACTGTAAACAGTCGGGCTAAAAAGACACTGGCTCACAAAATGTACTGAAATTAGAGAAATAAACATCTGTGAAGAATTCATGTGTACTATACCACTACAGTGGAACCCACTTAACTGGATATCTCTTAACTGAATAAACCTGTTAATTGAATATAATTTCCCAACACAAAACCATTTACCATACTGCCAGTATAAATTTGACCTGTTAATTGAATATAGGTTATAGAGTAAACTCCTGTTAATTGAATAAAAAAAATCTTGTAACCTGTCAAGAAATTACCCTGACTCTCCCCAGTTTTCATTTGTTTATAGACCTATTTGGCCTTATTACATCCAATACAGGTGTTTAATCTATTATATCTTGTTTGACAGAGCTCATGGAGCTCTGTCAATCAAGATATAATAGAATAAATGCTAAGTATATCTCTAGAATACAAGAAAGTGACATGTTCCTGTTAATTGAATACTCCTGTTAATTGAATAATTTTTGTTGACAAAGTGGCTATTCAATTAACAGGGTTCCACTGCAGTACAAAAAGATACTGGCTCACAAAATGTACTGAAACTAGAGAAATAAACATCTGTGAAGAATTCATGTGTACTATACCACTAGTACAAAAAGACATTGGCTCACAAAATGTACTGAAATTAGAGAAAAACACACACTCTACCACTAGTACAAAAAGACACTTGCTCACAAAATGTACTGAAACTAGAGAAACAGAATTTACTGCATCCAGTAAATTCAAGTCTGTATGAAAGGGGTTAAAGCATCAGAAATAAACAAAATACAAAGGGAATTTATGAAAGTTTATTTTTGGGGGTGAATTATTTTTAAAGAAATCAAAAATAGGTTTTCATTAATAGTGTTTAAAGATATTCATACATAAATCAGATAAATTTTCCCAAGAAACCACAAAAACATATATGTGCATATATGGGTACAGTCCTAAAAGGGTTTGACCAAGGAATCAGAAATGGACATTTTAGCCACTTATGTGAATGATGTTTAGAGCAGTAATGTGAGTAAGGAAAGGCTTAACATTACTCTCATGGAAATAAAATCTTTGGAACCACATTTAAGTTTTGAGAGGGTTAAAAGCATTAACCCTTTACCCAATGCAGATGAAATCAAAATTTATTATTTTAAATAGCATTTTTTCGAATTTTTCAAAAAATTTCAACAAAACCATATCATGTGACCCCTCGTTGGAACGAGCTCGACAAGCTCGTTCCAACGAGGGGTCACATGATATGGTTTTGTTGAAATTTTTTGAAAAATAATATTTTTTCAACTGCTGAATTTGCATATTACGTGGGTGGATGCGGGCGATTTGTTGGGTAAAGGGTTAAACTGAATAATTTATACTTTATTTCCTTGCAAGGAAAAGAGTTTCTCTCAATGTAGTTAGAGGAACTCATTATAATAACAAGATTACATTTAATATTTGACAGCTAACTCCACTGATGTTTACATTGTGTCAGGTATGAAAAACATAACCTAGAATTGCTTGAGGAAAATTTAGTGTTATAGGAAACTGGTGGCTTTGAAAACCCTTTGGCCGACTGGGCTATACACAAGGGATCTAGCGACCTGAAAAACATACGGTGCTGTGACAATTCGTTTTCAAGTTTTCGAATGGACAAGGAAGTGCATAGAAGACAGAAGATAGGAGAATAAGAAAAGAAGAAGAGGGAAGAAAAAGAAATGAAAGTGTCAATGACACTGTAGCTCAACTTGACAAACTTGAACTTTGTAAGTTATAAATGAAATGGCAAAATTGAAGATCATTGGTACCAATGTTATTTGATGAAATTTCAACATAACAGCATTGTGTGTGCACAACGTCAGAGTAATCAATACATTTTTAAATGTAAACTGTAAGACTGGCTGAAGGAAGAATGTTGATACGCAAATGCAGTATGTTCAGAGGTTATTGTAAGTGGCAACTCGTTTCACAGAAATGAATGCTAATCAATAGCTCTTATCTAAAGGTCTTGCCTAATGAGCACACCAAGTTCAAAAACAATCCTATGATAAATGTGGCCTATAGGCCATGTCAAAGAATGTTGATGCACAAATGCAATAAATTCAAGGATTGTTGCTAACAGCAACTGTTTTTGATGGAAATGAAAAGAGCTCCTATGTTTGTCACCCTGCATAAGCATACAAAGTTTCAAAACAACCTGATAACGAATGTGCCCTCTGAGACATGCCAAAGGAAGATGTTAATGCACAAATGCACTAAGTAGAAGGGCAATGGTTTTGTTTTTGGTTTTTTATGGAAATTCATAAGTATACCTTGCAGAGAGTGCAAAAGGGATAAGTTGATGCACAAATGCAGTAAGTGCAAAGGCTGGTGATAATGACAATAATTTTTTATGGAAATGAAAAAAAGCAATAGCTGACATCTAGAGGTCACCCCCGAACACACATACCAAGTTTCATACTGATCCGATCATAAATGTGCCCTGAAGGGTGTGTTAAAGGGAAATATTGAGGTCTGACTAAACTAAGTTCAAAGGTCAGCAGCACCCATTGCCCATGTGGGGGCACGATGACGCCGTGTACTAAGGCGTACTGCACGTCGATGGTACGCATGTCTTCAACCAATCTAACCCTGCCTGTGCTGCAGTGCGGAGTTACGATGTTGGGGAGCTGGCAGCTGCTTGTCGTTGCTCGGTGGTTCTCTCCGGGTACTCCGGCTTCCTCCACCCGTAAAACTGTCACGGTCATGATTAGCCATTGTGCATAAATATGTGACCTTAAACATCAATAAATAAATAAATAATAAGGTCAGCAGCAACATTTTTGGACAGAAATTGAAGAAAATTGATGGCTCCCATATAGATGTCACCCCACACAAGCACACCAAGTTTGTAAGCGATCCAATCATAAATGTGCTCTGCCGGGAGTGTCAAAGGGAAAAATTGATGCTTAACTGCACTAAGTTTTTACTAAGTTCATCGAAGGTCATTGCCAGTGGCAACATTTTTTGATGGAAATCGAAGAAAATCGATAGCTCCCATCTAGAGGTACCCCCAAACAAGCACACAAAGTTTCAAACTGATCTAATCATAAATGTGCCCTGTAGGGCATGTCAAAGGAATATATTGATGCCTGACTAAACTACGTTCAAAGAACGCTGCCAGCAGCAACATTTTTTGATGGACGGAAATGGCAGAAAATCGATAGCTCCCATCTAGAGGTCACCCCAAACAAGCATGCCAGTTTTTAAAGCAATCCAATCATAAATGTGCCCTGTAATGGCTGCTGGTGGCCATATTGAATTTCGGACCACACCCAAAAACACTCGTTCTCATCCCATGGTGATAACAAAGGTACCCAAGAAGTTTCGTAAAGATCGGTTCATAAATACGGCCTCTAGCCTGAGCCGTATAGAAGTTGTGTACAAAAAACTGATCAGACCTAATTTCGGTACAAAATGGCCACTGGCAGCCATCTTGAATTTTGGACTGCACTCAGAAACACTCATTCTCATCCCAAGGTGATAACAGAGGTACCCAAGAAGTTTCGTGAAGAACGGTTGATAAATACAGCCTCTAGCCCGAGCCATATTGACATGTGTACTTGCTGTGTGTAAGTAGCACTGAAAAAATCAAAGTTCATCTAATTTGCATAATTTCTGCACGAGAAAAAAACTTGTATTATATGTGATGTATCCCATGGTACTAAACATTCACACAAAAATTTTTTCAAATCAGCGCTTTCAAATGGAAGTTCTGTACAAAAATCTGATTGCACCTAATTTTGTACAAAATGGCTGCCATCGGCCATCTTGAATTTTGGACCGCACCCAAAAACACTCTTCTCGTCCCATGGTGATACTCAAAGGTACCAAAGAAGTTTTGTAAAGATCGGTTTATAAATACGGCCTCTAGCCCAAGCCGTATTGGCATTTGCACTAATAGTGCTGAAAGTAACACTAAATACATCAAAGTTAGTCTAATTTGCATAATTTACGTACGAGAAAAAAACCTGTATTATATGTGATGTATCCCATGGTACTAAACATTCATTCAAAAAATTATTCAAATCAGCGCCTTCATATGGAAATTCTGCGCAAAAATTTCACCTAAGTCTGTACAATATGGCCGCCAGCGGCCAACTTGAATTTCGGATCGGACCCCAAAACACTCGTTCTCGTCCCACGGTCATAACAAAGGTACCCAAGAAGTTTCGTAAAGATCGGTTCATAAATACGGCCTCTATCCCGAGCCGTATTGAATTGCTGATGGAAAGACGGACGTCTGGCCATGGCATAAGCTCAAATTTGGCTTCGCCAAAGTTGAGCTAAAAATCGATAGCTCCCATCTAGAGGTCACCCCAAACAAGCATGCCAGTTTTTAAAGCAATCCAATCATAAATGTGCCCTGTAGGGTGTGCCAAAGGGAAATATTGAGGTCTGACTAAACTAAGTTCTAAGAATGTTGGCCGCGGCAACATTTTTTGACGGAAATTGAAGAAAATCGATAGCTCCCATCTAGAGGTCTCCCCAAACAAGCATGCCAGGTTTCAAAGCAATCCAATCATAAATGTGCCCTGTAGGGTGTGCCAAAGGGAAATATTGAGGTCTGACTAAACTAAGTTCTAAGAACTTTGGCCGCGGCAACATTTTTTGACGGAAATGGAAAATGAAAGTGTCAATGACACTGTAGCTCAACACATGTACATGTATAGTATGTGACACAGCAATGACAAACATCTAGGTAATGACCTGATAACAAAGGTACATATAAAGATTGTAACGGTCTATACATAAATACTGACCGTAGCCTGTAACAAATGTTTAAGTAAAGTATTGTAAAGGTGGGTGACAGTCAGATGCTAAACTAGAAAAGAAATCTTTGAGTCCCAGAGTGGGTCTGACTGAACCCCGAAATATTTGTTCTCATAGCACAGTGATAACAAAGGCACCCCAAAACACACTCATTCCTGTACCAGGGTGAAAACAAACGTACCCAAGAAGTTTTGTGAAGATCAGTTCATAAATACGACCTGTATAGAAGTTGTGACAAAAAACTGATTGGACCTAATTTTGGTACGAAATGGCCACTGGCAGCCATCTTGAATTTTGGACCGCACTCAGAAACACTCGTTCTCGTTCCAAGGTGATAACAAAGGTACCCAAAAAGTTTTGTGAAGATCGGTTAATAAATACAGCCTCTAGCCCGAGCTGTATTGGCATGTGCACTTACAGTGTATAAGTAGCACTAAATAAATCAAAATTCATCTAATTTGCATAATTTCTGCACGAGAAAAAAACCAGTACTGTATGTGATGTATTCCATTTTACTAAACATTCATACAAAAATTTATTCAAATCAGAACTTTCATACAGAAGTTCTGTACAAAAGACTGATTGCACTAATTTTGGTACAAAATGGCTGCTGGTGGCCATATTGAATTTTGGACCACACCCAAAAACACTCGTTCTCATCCCATGGTGATAACAAAGGTACCCAAGAAGTTTCGTAAAGATCGGTTCATAAATACGGCCTCTAGCCTGAGCCGTATAGAAGTTGTGTACAAAAAACTGATCAGACCTAATTTCGGTACAAAATGGCCACTGGCAGCCATCTTGAATTTTGGACTGCACTCAGAAACACTCATTCTCATCCCAAGGTGATAACAGAGGTACCCAAGAAGTTTCGTGAAGAACGGTTGATAAATACAGCCTCTAGCCCGAGCCATATTGACATGTGTACTTGCTGTGTGTAAGTAGCACTGAAAAAATCAAAGTTCATCTAATTTGCATAATTTCTGCACGAGAAAAAAACTTGTATTATATGTGATGTATCCCATGGTACTAAACATTCACACAAAAATTTTTTCAAATCGGCGCTTTCAAATGGAAGTTCTGTACAAAAATCTGATTGCACCTAATTTTGTACAAAATGGCTGCCATCGGCCATCTTG
Source organism: Pictodentalium vernedei (assembly GCA_031216915.1). NCBI lineage: Eukaryota > Metazoa > Mollusca > Scaphopoda > Dentaliida > Dentaliidae > Pictodentalium > Pictodentalium vernedei. Next base: position 474,113,960 of record CM062290.1, read on the forward strand.
AATTTTGGACCGCACCCAAAAACACTCTTCTCGTCCCATGGTGATACTCAAAGGTACCAAAGAAGTTTTGTAAAGATCGGTTTATAAATACGGCCTCTAGCCCAAGCCGTATTGGCATTTGCACTAATAGTGCTGAAAGTAACACTAAATACATCAAAGTTAGTCTAATTTGCATAATTTACGTACGAGAAAAAAACCTGTATTATATGTGATGTATCCCATGGTACTAAACATTCATTCAAAAAATTATTCAAATCAGCGCCTTCATATGGAAATTCTGCGCAAAAATTTCACCTAAGTCTGTACAATATGGCCGCCAGCGGCCAACTTGAATTTCGGATCGGACCCCAAAACACTCGTTCTCGTCCCACGGTCATAACAAAGGTACCCAAGAAGTTTCGTAAAGATCGGTTCATAAATACGGCCTCTATCCCGAGCCGTATTGAATTGCTGATGGAAAGACGGACGTCTGGCCATGGCATAAGCTCAAATTTGGCTTCGCCAAAGTTGAGCTAAAAATCGATAGCTCCCACCTAGAGGTCACCCCAAACAAGCATGCCAAGTTTCAAAGCAATCCAGTCATAAATGTGCCCTGTAGGGTGTGCCAAAGGGAAATATTGAGGTCTGACTAAACTAAGTTCTAAGAATGTTGGCCGCAGCAACGTTTTTGACAGAAAGTGAAGAAAATTGATAGCTCCCATCTAGAGGTCACCCCAAACAAGTATACCAAGCAAGTTTCAAAGCGATTTGATCATAAATGTGACCTGTGAGGTGTGCCAAAGGAAATTGTGGACGTACGTACATACGTACGTACATATGCCGGCGGACGAGAAGGGATGGCAATAGCTCAGCTTGACTTTGTCAAGTTGAGCTAAAAAAGGGAAAAAAAAAGAAAATGAAACCGTATAAAAACAATAATCTGTTTGTTTCACACAGACTAATTAGAGAAAGCAACAACATCTGATATGAAGAATTTGTGAAAAACAACAAATTGTACCATATTTCTAAAATCAATAACATCGTAAAAATTTCTTCTCTCTTGTCTTCGCCCTTTAACTATTGATCAAAATTTATTATTTGAAAATAAAATTTTCTAAGGCCAAAAAAAAAAATCAATTGATTCTCAGGCAATTTTTTTTTCCAAATTAATGAGGGAGGGAGGGAGGATTTTATTTTTATTTTTTATTTTTATTTCTTCCAGATTGTGAGCAAGGATTGAGAGGCAAAAGTCACTTTCTAATATCTGTTTTTACCTAAAAAGCATGGAAAGTGCATATTGTAAAATGATATACAAATAAAACTCATTGTTTCTCTCACCATTTTCCAAGAACGAATTCAAGTTCTGTGGTATTGGATCATCATTGTCATTATCAAACTCACCGACAAACAGTTTTTTAACCAACTTCACCAAGGTACTGTCACCTTCCATAAATATTATTGACCAGGCTCATATTATTTTGGTCTAATTGTGAGCAGGAGGGAGAAGTCAGTGGACATGAGGGAGAAGACAGAAAAAAACAAAACATATATGACATCGTGACAAAATAAATGTACATAGAGGACACAATTGTGGAGAAGAAAATAAATAAAAGTTATACAAACATACATACACACACAAAACTAAGTCATGTAGGTTAAAATCCCCCTCCCCTACAAAAAATTGTGTCGTCCATGGTTTCTGAATACCCAAACTCTTTCCCTAACAGTGATGACTAGGGTTACCATGCAGTTGATTTTGTATTTGCCTCAAAGCAGTGGATTTGAAATTTAGCATTATCCATGGTGAGTGTTCTTCTCTGTAATTGAAGGTATATTCTTTTAAAAAAAATATTTAAAGTATTTAAATAAATTTCAAGTTCACATAAGAAGCTGGGTCATTCATGATTTCTGAATGTCCTAATTGAATTGAAAAGCATAGTTAAAAAAGTTTTCGACATCCTTCGTAAATTTAGCATCATTAACAATTTGAGCCAATTTATTTCTAAGGTAAATGACAAAATATTTCAGTTGTCTCCCTTACCTGCTGCTGCGCTGGGTGATAATACTCTTCAGAAAAATGACAATTTCTGCCAACCATCTTACATTGACACACGCGATTGGTGCTATAAGGCCTGCCATTCTTATCCATCCTAATATGTGTGATTTTTATTGTAGCCTTATTACATTTAAAACCTCCTTCCAACACAAGTTTTCAAAGAAAAACTTTCAATGCAAATTGGGGGGCGAATTTCAATACAACCAATTTGTGAGTTATTTTGATAGAAATTAGCATTTTACGATTGAAATTTTCGAATGAAAACAACTGAAAATCCAAGCAAGCTTCCGGTGTAAATTTAGTATGGAACTTACACAACACATGTAACACAGGGACCGACCTGGGCATGCGCCAGTGCATATTTGGTTCTGAAACATCAGGACCTGGCTCTTAAATCTCAGAAATAGGCTTCTCAGTTGGAGTGTACCTTCTCAGATAATATTTTGATATTCTTTCGATAGATAATCGAGAGAGACACCCTTACATGTATTATATATATGATTATCATTTATCATTGTTGTAGAGTGCTTAAGTTAATACTTCAAGTCTTAATTACCAAGCATTAATCTTCACTGTGGTTTCTGATCAAGTCTTGGCTGCCTAAATAGGCAGCCAAGACTTGATCAGAAACCACAGTGAAGATTAATGTTTGCTATAGTGTACTAAATGAAAATGATTTGAGCTATTACATACTTGCAGTGTGTGTTACAAACAGCAGTGTGACTCCGTAAATTGAAATCTAGTGCATGAATTGAAAAAATAGGCTCCGAGGCTAGAGCGTATTTTAAATAGTCCTGATTGGTCCCTGGTAACGTCATCAGCCGTCTGTCAACAGCCCCTCCCAAAGACCACGCCTATTAAAAATAGTGACTTTGTTTCTGTTTACTTTGAATGAAGACGTCATTCGTATTGGGAAACACGCATGTATTTTGAGTAATCTCCCTTGATGCACAACAGCTGTGAAAAATCTGATTTCAGATTCCATTGAGTGTTTTACCCTGGTTATGTTCACGAAACATCAGCAGAATTTGGACTTTTGTATTTCTTTAGTAAGTGATAATCCCCCACCCCAAAAATATACTTACCATATATGTCCGTGTATATTAGTTTCAATAGCACCAAGAATGCTTATGTTGGACAACAATTTGAAAACAATTTGCGCTGTAACCTGCACAGTTGTTGTATTTTAATTGGTTTTTCCTGTCTCATTCAGGAAAAACCAACAAAAACACAACAACTGCGCAGGTTATGGTGCAAATGGTGCTCTGATTCTGAAACTATGAAGTTTCAGTCACAAACGTGTGTTGGATTTTCTTGACAGGGATGAAGACATTGGGGTGATAAACAAACAACGAAAAACAAATAAATGCGAGTATTTTTTAAATCTTTAATAATAATTTTCCTTTTCTTTTACCTTATCAACATGTGATAACTCATGAAAATTTACCTATTTCCGTTGCATCCCTGGGATGGACAGCTCTCCAAACACCGAGTCAAGTTTGCGTTTGAGTTCCCCTGCCGTGTGTGTCCAACCTCTCGAAAATATGGCGATAACCTTTCCCCTCTCCAACGTAACACACGCCTGTGCCTATTTACCGTTTATTTGTTGATTTTGGGCCTTAAAACCAATGTGCCCTTTTCAATTTCCCTGTTTCCCATTTTCGTGCAATGACGGTCCAAATAAAAAGGCCCAACGCAGGCCATTTATTTCAACGTGGCGGTGCCTGAGAATCAATTCCTTTTTTTTTTTTGGCCTAAACAATATTTTTTTCTAATTCTGAATTTGAATATTATGTGGGCGGATGCACATAATTCATTAGATCATGGGTTAATTCTTCTAATTCTGAATTTGAATATTATGTGGGCGGATGTACATAATTCGTCAGGTTATGAGTTAATTCTTCTAATTCTGAATTTGAATATTATGTGGGCGGATGTACATAATTCGTCAGGTTATGAGTTAATTCTTCTAATTCTGAATTTGAATATTATGTGGGCGGATGTACATAATTCGTTAGGTTATGGGTTAATTCTTCTAATTCTGAATTTGAATATTATGTGGGCGGATGTACATAATTCGTCAGGTTATGAGTTAATTCTTCTAATTCTGAATTTGAATATTATGTGGGCGGATGTACATAATTCGTTAGGTTATGGGTTAATTCTTCTAATTCTGAATTTGAATATTATGTGGGCGGATGTACATAATTCGTCAGGTTATGAGTTAATTCTTCTAATTCTGAATTTGAATATTATGTGGGCGGATGTACATAATTCGTCAGGTTATGAGTTAATTCTTCTAATTCTGAATTTGAATATTATGTGGGCGGATGTACATAATTCGTTAGGTTATGGGTTAATTCTTCTAATTCTGAATTTGTATATTATGTGGGCGGATGTACATAATTTGTTAGGTCATTGATTAATTCTTCTAATTCTGAATTTGAATATTATGTGGGCGGATGTACATAATTCGTCAGGTTATGAGTTAATTCTTCTAATTCTGAATTTGAATATTATGTGGGCGGATGTACATAATTCGTCAGGTTATGAGTTAATTCTTCTAATTCTGAATTTGAATATTATGTGGGCGGATGTACATAATTCGTCAGGTTATGAGTTAATTCTTCTAATTCTGAATTTGAATATTATGTGGGCGGATGTACATAATTCGTCAGGTTATGAGTTAATTCTTCTAATTCTGAATTTGAATATTATGTGGGCGGATGTACATAATTCGTTAGGTTATGGGTTAATTCTTCTAATTCTGAATTTGTATATTATGTGGGCGGATGTACATAATTTGTTAGGTCATGGGTTAATTCTTCTAATTCTGAATTTGTATATTATGTGGGCAGATGCACATAATTCGTTAGGTTATGGGTTAATTCTAATTCTGAATTTGTATATTATGTGGGAGGATGCACATAATTCGTTAGGTTATGGGTTAATTCTAATTCTGAATTTCTATATTATGTGGGCGGATGCACATAATTTGTTAGGTCATGGGTTAATTCTTCTAATTCTGAATTTGTATATTATGTGGGCGGATGCAATTATGTGGGCAGATGCACATAATTCGTTAGGTCATGGGTTAATCCTTCTAATTCTGAATTTGCATATTATGTGGGCGGATGCACATAATTCGTTAGGTTATGGGTTAATTCTAATTCTGAATTTGTATATTATGTGGGAGGATGTACATAATTCGTCAGGTTATGAGTTAATTCTTCTAATTCTGAATTTGTATATTATGTGGGAGGATGCACATAATTCGTCAGGTTATGGGTTAATTCTTCTAATTCTGAATTTGCATATTATGTGGGCGGATGCACATAATTCGTTAGGTCATGGGTTAATTCTTCTAATTCTGAATTTGCATATTATGTGGGCGGATGCACATAATTCGTTAGGTTATGGGTTAATTCTAATTCTGAATTTGTATATTATGTGGGAGGATGTACATAATTCGTCAGGTTATGAGTTAATTCTTCTAATTCTGAATTTGTATATTATGTGGGAGGATGCACATAATTCGTTAGGTTATGGGTTAATTCTTCTAATTCTGAATTTGTATATTATGTGGGCGGATGCACAAAATTCATTAGGTTATGGGTTAATTCTTCTAATTCTGAATTTGCATATTATGTGGGCGGATGCACATAATTCGTTAGGTTATGGGTTAATTCTAATTCTGAATTTGTATATTATGTGGGTGGATGCACATAATTCGTTAGGTTATGGGTTAATTCTAATTCTGAAGTTGTATATTATGTGGGTGAATGTACATAATTCGTTAGGTTATGGGTTAATTCTTCTAATTCTGAATTTGTATATTATGTGCGCGGATGCACATAATTTGTTAGGTTATGGGTTAACCCTTTATCCAATGCCGACGATATCAAAATTTATTATTTCAACAAAACCATACCATGTAACACCTCATTGGGCTTGTTCCAACGAGGGGGTCACATGATATGGATTTGTTTAAATTTTTTGAAAAATAATATTTTTTCAACTGCTGAATTTGCATATTACGCGGGCGGATGCGGACGATTCATTGGGTAAAGGGTTAATTCTTCTAATTCTGAATTTGTATATTATGTGGGTGAATGTACATAATTCGTTAGGTTATGGGTTAATTGTTTCTATCCACTCACTCTCTTTAGGATGCCAAATGATATAAACATAAGACCTGATGAAAGTGTCAATGACACTCTAGCTCAACTTGAACTTAGGTAAGTTATAAGTAAAATGGCAAAATTGAAGATAATTGGTACCAATGTTATAATACAGTGGAGCCCACTTAACTGGATAGCTCTTAATTGTATATCCCTGTTAATTGAATATAATTTTCAAACACAAAAGCATTTACCATATCTTCAGTACAAATTTGATCTGTTAATTGCATATGAGTTGTAGAGTAAACTCCTGTTAACTGTATATAAATTTTTGTAATATGTCGAAAAAATTACTGTGACACGCACCAAATTCCCGTTATTTATCAACCTTTTTCACCTCACTACATCCAATACAGGCATTTATTCTATTATAACTTGTTTGACAGGGCTCTATATCTTGTCAAACAAGATATAATAGAATAAATGCTCAGTTTACCTCCAGAACACAGGAAACTGACCAAATCCCTGTTAATTGTATACTCCTGTTAATTGAATAATTTTCACTAGCTAAGTCGATATTCAATTAACCCTTTACCCAACGCAGACGATATCAAAATTTATTATTTTCAATATCATTTTTTTAAATTTTTCAAAAAATTTCAACAAAACCATATCATGTGACCCCTCATTGGAATGAGCTCAATGAGCTCGTTCCAATGAGGGGTCACATGATATGGTTTTGTTGAAATATTTTGAAAAATTTAATTTTTTCAACTGCTCAATTTGCATATTACATGGACGGATGCGGGCGATTCGTTAGGTAAAGGGTTGAGAGGATTCTACTGTAATATAATAATAATAAATACGGTTTAGAGCCATGAATACACAAAACTGCGTACTCAGGATTTACAATGCTCTACTGCTATATTGTACATGTATTATAAAGTTCATACAAAGTTAATGAACACCGAAAGCACGGCCGAAAAGGTGGGTTTTCAGTGCCTTTTTGAAGCTTTCTATCATCTGGGTGCCTTTAAGTGATCGGGCAGCCTATTCCAAAGAGTGGGGCTAGCAAAGGAAAATGCCCGATCGCCTGCAGTTACAAAGACACCTGATTTGGATATCAGGGAATTCGAAGTTGCTGAATGAAGGAGTCGAGATGGTACATATCGTTGCAACAAACTGCGCAGATAAACAGGAGCCAGACCATCCAGGGCTTTCAATGTCAGTAGGAGCATCTTGTACTCGATCCTCTCTTCTACTCACAACCAGTATAGATGAGAGAGGAGGGGAGTGATGTGACATGATTTCCATTGCCTGGTGATAATTCTTGCTGCACAGTTGTGAGCAAGTTGCAGCTTCTTAATGTTTGACTGTTTACAGCCAAATAGCAGAGAGTCACAATAGTCCAATCTATTTGTTACAAATGCATGAACCAATTGTTCTGCAGTCCCCTCATCGACCACGGAATGGACCTTGCTGATATTCGCATGAAGTAGTATGAAATGTGGCATACCTGTGTGACATGATTGTCACCAGCTAGCTTCCCATCCATAAAATATCCCAGGTTCCGCACAATAGCCGAGGGGGAGATCACATGACCATTTGAAATTTGGTTTGATATTTGACACTTTTGAAAGTTGATTGGGCAGTCCAATATAAATTACATCAGTTTTTTCGGCGTTAAATTTTAGATAGTTTGTTGTCATCCATTTTTTAATGTCAGATACATTATTTGGTGAAACTTTAACATAACAGGATTATGTGTGCACAACGTCAGAGCAATCCATGCATTTTTAAATGTAAACTGTAAGACTGGCTAAAGGAAGAATGTTGATAGACAAATGCATTAAGTTTAGAGGTTATTGTAAATGGAAACTTTTTCACAGAAATGAATGCTAATCAATAGCTCTTATCTGAATGTCTCGCCTAAAGAGCACACCAAGTTAAAAAACAATCCTATGATAAATGTACCCTGTTGGCCATGTCAAAGAATGCTGATGCACAAAGGCAATAAATTTAAAGATTGTTGCTAACAGCAACAGTTTTGGATGGAAATGAAAAGAAAATCAATAGCTTCTATCTTTGTCACCCTGAATAAACATACAAAGTTTCAAAACAACACGATAATGAATGCACCCTCTGAGGCACGACAAAGGAAGATGTTACTGCACAAATGCAATAAGTTAGAAGGGCATTGCTTGTGGAATTGTTTTTTTTTTTAAGTTCAAAGACGGGTGCTAATAACAATAATTTTTTATATAAATGAAATAAAATCAATAGCTCACATCTAGAGGTCACCCCAAACACACATTAGAAGTTTCAAAGTGATCCGAACATAAATGCCAGAGGAATATATTGATGTCTGACTAAATTAAGTTCGAAGGTTGTTGCCAACAGCAATGTTTTTTGACAGAAATGGAAGAAAATCAATAGCTCCGATCTAGAACTCATCTTAAACAAGCATACCAAGTTTCAAAGCAATCCAATCCTAAATGTTCCTGGTAGTGTATGCTAAAGGGAAATATCAATGCCTAACAAAACCAAGTTTAATGGTTGTTGTCAATGGCAACATTTTCTGAGGGACAGGGAAGAAAATCAATAGCTCGCATCTAGAGGTCACCCCAAACAAGCATACTAAGTTTCAAAGTCAACCGATCATAAATGTGCCCTGTAAGGTGTGCCAAAGGTAAATATTGAGGATTGACTAAAAAGTTCAAAGGTCATTGCCAGGGCAACATTTTTCGACAAAAATGGAAGAAAATTGATAGCTCCCATATAGATGTCACCCCCAAACAAGCACACTAAGTTTCCAAGTGATCCAATCATAAACATGCCTTGCAGGGTGTGTCAAAGGAAAATATTGATGCATAAGTTCATTGAAGGTTTTTGATAACTAATTTTGATGGAAATGGAAGAAAATCGATAGCTCCCATCTAGAGGTCACCACAAACAAGCACACCAAATTTCCATGCAATCTGATAAAAAATGTGCACTGCAGGTTGTGCCAAAGGGAAATAACGATGAATAACTGCAATAAGTTCATCAAAGATCAATTTTGGACAGAAATCAATGAAGATTGATAGCTCCCATCTAGAGGTAACCTCAAACAAGCATACCAAGTTTCAAACTGATCTGATAATAAATGTGCCCTATAGGGCATGCTGAAGGAAAATATTGATGCCTGACTAAATTAAGTTCAATGGTGGCTGTCAGCGGCAGCTTATTTTCATGGAAATGGAAGAAAATCTATAGCTCCCATCTGAAGGTCAACCCAAACAATCATACCAAGTTTCAAAGCGATCGGATCATAAATGCGACTCGTGTGGTGTGCCAAAGGAAATTGCGGACGTATGTACATGTATGCCGACGGACAAGAAGTGACTGCAATAACTCAGCTTGACTTTGTCAATTTGAGCTAAAAAACTTTAAAATGTGGACAGTTTTACAGTGGGAGGAAGCCAGAGATTCTGGACAGAACCACTTTGCAATAGCAAGCATGTGTCAGACTCCCCAACATACTAACTCCACATAAGCAGGGTTAATATTAGTTGAAGACAACTACACCATTGACGTGCAGTATGCCTAAGAACACAATGCCACCGTACAGTTGTCACAAGTGCGATTCGAACCGAGGATCTCTTGGATTGCAGCCTCCATCTCTACCTCCACCCCACTCCCTATTGTAGGGTTAACCTGTAGCTGTAGTAAATACAGAATGTAATGTTAACCTCTATATTTAATAGATACAACTAGGGCTGTCACGATTAATCGAATGTTGATCAGTCCTGCCGAAATCGATTAGTATTTTTCGTTGTCGAAGAATCGGTAAACTTTACCCCATTTTAGACGTTTTAAAAAAAATTTGATAAAAAAACAATTGTTTCTAAAGGTCAAGAACGTTGACGTTAAACCTCAAGAAGCTGTTAGAAGAAGTTGGCTTTTATGTACATTCAAAGCTTTGATGTTCTGAACATTTGAACCGTCAGTGTAATAATCAAGATTGGTTGGCAGTTGCGTACTTCACAAGTTCACAACTGCTGACCGGTCTTGATTATTACACTGACGGTTCAAAAGTTCAGAAAATCAAAGCTTTGAATGCACCTAAAAGAGGACTGTCATCGTTGTTTACTTGAGGTAGGTTAACTGACTTGAACTTCATTTTTAACAACTTCAAAGAGAGGGGGGGGGGGGGGGTGTCATCTTGGTATGATTAATTTATTACAGTAGAATCCTCTTAATTGGATATCGATTTTTCCTGTGGAAATTATTCAATTAACAGGAGTATACAATTAACATGGATTTGGTCAGTTTCCTGCTGTGTTCTGGAGGTAAACTGAGCATTTATTCTACTATATCTTGTTTGACAGAGCTCATAGAGCTCTGTCAAACAAGATATAATAAAATAAATGCCTGTATTGAATGTAGTGAGGCCAAAAAGTTTGATAAATAAGGGGAATTTGGAGCGTGTCACAGTAACTTTTTCGACATATTACAAAAATTTATATACAGTTAACAGGAGTTTACTCTACAACCCATATGCAATTAACAGATCAAATTTGTACTGAAGGTATGGTAAATGGTTGTATGTTTGAAAATGATATTCAATTAACAGGGATATACAATTAAGAGATATCCAATTAAGGGGGCTCCACTGTATTATCGATTATCTGTGATGCTTAATCGATTCCCAAAATCAAAAATCGTGACAGCCCTAGATACAACAGGATACTGACCTTTTACCGACACTATTAATTGCCGCTAACCTAAATGTATATCTCATAGATGATAAAAGCTTGGACACCCTGTACTGTCTTTGTAAACCATTATATACTTCTATAAAGTTACCATCTCCTAAACCCTGAAAATTAATGAAAAACAATATTCAGTAGAAAAGTTTTAACATAATTCAACAACAGACACAAACACAACTGAAGACAAATAAACCTATATAATATTTTCACAACAGCCCTGAGCTCTTGCCAGAAAAAATGTTCCATACTTTTTTCAGACATGTTGGCCTATTTTTCACAACACAAATATACAAAAATCTGACCACAGGAAAATCTGCATGAGCATTTTGTTTGCTCAAGTAAACAAAAGCCAAAAGCTGAAAAATTGCTATGAGTTTTAATGACTTTAAAAAAAAAAAAAATTTTCTTTTATTGGGGTGGGGGGGGGGGGAGGGAGGGGCATGGTTGCTCAGTGGTTATGGTATTGGAGTTCAAACCAAAAGGTTCTTAGTTCGAACACCACAGGGATAACTGCATTGTGTCCTTGGGTAAGGCACTCCAACTCACCCATGGGGCACAGTGGCATTGTGTACTGAGGGATAGTAATCCCACCTGCGGCAACCGCGTTGTGTCCTTCGGCAAGACACTTCACCCCTATTGCCCACGTGGGGGCACGGTAACGCTGTGTACTAAGGCATACTGCACGTCGATGGTGCACCTGTCTTCAACCAATGCTAACCCTGCTTGTGTGGAGTTAGTATGTTGGGGAGCTGACAGTTGCTCGCCGTTGCTCGGTGGTTCTCTCCGGGTACTCCGGCTTCCTCCACCCGTAAAACTGTCGTGGTCATGATTAGCCATTGTGCAGAAATATGTGACCTCAAACACCAATAATTATTAATTATTACTGAGGAATAGTGCTTTTCAATGGTGCATCTGTCTTCAGCAAATGTAAGCCTTGCTTGTCCGGAGGTAGAACATTGGGGAGTCTGACATTTGCACACTGATGCTCAGTGGTTCTCTATGGAATACTCCAGCTTCCACCACCCATAAACTGTCAGACAAAAGGTGATCCTGGCTGTTAAAAGTATCATTAAAACCCAACCAGAGGTTGAAATGAGCCTGAAACGCTCACCTGGCTCAAGTTGTCAAAAGAGATGAGTGTATCAGTAAGTGACCAGCAGCAAGAGAAATTTTTTAATTTGCTATGACACATCCAAAGGCAACTTTTTTGGACATTCAATTCTGATGGTCCTAGGAAAGCTTCCTAGCAAGCTCTGTTCTGTGAAGTATTAAAAAAACGACAACCGAACGAAGAAATCTTTGTTTTGTTTTCAACTTCTGTGGTTCTCTCTACCACTCCCCCCCCCCCCACCCACCCCCAAAAAAATAAATAAATAAAAGAAATACTTATGATCCAGTTATATACAGTGGAGCCCACAAAACTAGATATCTCATAACTGAATAACCCTGTTAATTGAATATAATTTCCAAACACAAAACCATTTACCATTCCTCCAGTACAAAAATTCCTGTTAATTGAATAAAAGGGGGTGCGGTGGTGTCGTGGTAACCGGTTCTCGTCAGATCACCGAAGTTAAGCAATGTCGGGCGTGGTTAGTAGTTGAATGGGTGACCATTTCAGTGACTGATTCGCGCTCCCACGTTGTGACCTTGGGCAAGGCACTTAACTCCGATTGCCTACATGGGGGCACAATGACGCTGTGTACTAAGGCGTACTGCACGTCTATGGTGTGCCGTGGTGCAGAGTTCAGAGTTACGATGTTGGAGAGCTGACAGCTGCTCGCCGATGCTCAGTGGTTCTCCCCGGGTACTCCGGCTTCCTCCACCCGTAAAACTCACAGTCACGATTAGCCATTGTGCATAAGTATGTGACCTTAAACACTGATCAATAAATATAATATATTGAATAAAAAATCTTGTAACCTGTTGAGAAAGTACCCTAACTCTCCCCAGTTTTCCTTTATTTACAGACCTATTTGGCCTTAGTACATACAATACAGGCATTTGATCTATTATATCTTGTTTGACAGACCTCATGGGGGGCTCTGTCAAACAAGATATAATAGAATAAATACTAAGTTTATCTCTAGAATACAGGAAAGTGACACAATCCCTATCAATTGAATACTCCTGCTAATTGAATAATTTTCATTGACAAAGTGGCTATTCAATTAACAGGGTTCCACTATACTGACAAATTTGGTTCACATCTGCCCATTGATTTTTTGATTTGAGTGTGAATTTCTTTGAAAAAAAGTGAATCTGCATCACTAAGTTAAGTTCCAAACAAGACATCTAAGCATTATTGCAGGTGTCTTATAAAAAGAGGATTTTTAAAGCATTTTAGGCTTATGGAGCATTAACCCCCACCCCAAGTGATATAGTAATTTTGGTCGAAAAATCAGAAGAGTAAATTCCACCAGCCTTAAGATGGCAGCAGCTTCATTTGAATAAAGGAGAAAAGCTTTACTGCAAAGATTGTCTGTGCCATAAATGAATGAATTTGTCCCAGTGGTTTACTCCAAAGATGGTCTGTGCCATAAATGAATGAATTTGTCCCAGTGGTTTATTCTAAAGATGGTCTGTGCTATAAATGAATGAATTTGTCCCAGTGGTTTATTCCAAAGATGGTCTGTGCTATAAATGAATAAAAATTGTCCCAGTGGTTTATTCCAAAGATGTTCTGTGCTATAAATGAATGAATTTGTCCCAGTGGTTTATTCCAAAGATGATCTCTGCCATAAATGAATGAATTTGTCCCAGTGGTTTATTCCAAAGATGGTCTGTGCCATAAATGAATGAATTTGTCCCAGTGGTTTACTCCAAAGATGGTCTGTGCCACAAATGAATGAATTTGTCCCAGTGGTTTACTCCAAAGATGGTCTATGCCATAAATGAATTTGTCCCAGTGGTTTACTCCAAAGATGGTCTGTGCCATAAATGAATGAATTTGTCCCAGTGGTTTACTCCAAAGATGGTCTGTGCCATAAATGAATGAATTTGTCCCAGTGGTTTACTCCAAATATGGTCTGTGCCAAAAGTGAATGAATTTGGCCCAGTGGTTTACTCCAAAGATGGTCTGTGCTATAAATGAATGAATGTGTCCTGACAGTGGTTTTAAAAAATAAGAAAAATTTCATACTAGAGAAACAAAATTTTACTGCCAACAGTAAATTCAAGTCTGTGTGAAAATGGTTAAAGCATCAAAAATAAAGCAAAAACAGAAAGAAAATTTCTGGTGCCTTATTTTTTTTTTTTTTTTGGGGGGGGGGGGGGGGGGGGTTAAAATATTTTTAAAGAAATCAGAAACAGGTTTTTGTTAACAGTATTACATGAAATTAAATCTTTGGAACCCACATTGAAGCCATGAGAGGGTTAAATTAAAGATATTCATACAGGAATCAAGAGAAATGTTTTCCAAGAAACCAGAAAAAACATGTGCACAGCATTGAAAAAGTTTGATTAGGGCATCAATAAAAATCTTTGAAACCAACACTGAAGTCTTGAGAGGATTAAATTAAAGACATTCATACAGAAATCAGATAAATGTTTCCAAGAAACCAGAAAAAACATATGTACACAGCATTGAAAGGGTTCAACATGAAATAAAATCTTTGGAAAACACACTGAAGTCATGAGAGGATTAAATTAAAGATATTCATACTGACTGAACCAGAGTCTATGGATTTTAATATCATTCATTCACTGACAATACCCAAGTCTTGGGATTTTAATATCTTTCGTTCACTGACTATACCAGAGCCTATGGATTTTAATATCTTTCATTCACTGACTATACCAGAGTCTACAGATTTTAATATCATTCATTCACTGACTATACCAGAGTCTACGGATTTTAATATCTTTCATTCACCGACTATACCAGAGTCTATGGATTTTAATATCATTCATTCACTGACTATACCCAAGTCTATGGATTTTAATATCTTTCATTCACTGACTATACCAGAGTCTATGGATTTTAATATCTTTCATTCACTGACTATACCAGAGTCTATGGATTTTAATATCTTTCATTCACTGACTATACCAGAGTCTATGGATTTTAATATCTTTCATTCACTGACTATACCAGAGTTCATTGACTGACTATACCAGAGCCTATGAATTTTAATATCTTTCATTCACTGACTATACCAGAGTCTATGGATTTTAATATCTTTCATACACTGACTATACCCGAGTCTTGGGATTTTAATATCTTTCATTCACTGACTATACCAGAGTCTATGGATTTTAATATCTTTCATTCACTGACTATACCAGAGTCTATGGATTTTCATATCTTTCATTCACTGACTGAACCTGAGTTGATGGATTTTAATATCTTTCATTCACTGTCTGTACCAGAGTCTACAGATTTTAATATCTTTCGCTCATTGACTGCACCTGATATACCAGAGACTATGGATTTTAATATCATTCATTCACTGACTATACCAGAGTCTACAGATTTTAATATCATTCATTCACTGACTATACCAGAGTCTATGGATTTTAATATCATTCATTCACTGACTATACCAGAGTCTACAGATTTTAATATCTTTTGTTCACTAACTATACCAGAGTCTACAGATTTTAATATCTTTTGTTCACTGACTATACTAGAGTCTACAGATTTTAATATCTTTCGTTCACTGACTATACACGTGTCTACGATTTTAATATCTTTCGTTCATTGACTATACCCGAGTCTATGGATTTTAATAGCTCTGGTTCACTGACTATAACCGAGTCTATGGATTTTAATATCATAATGGCAGGCTGTGTCAGTTCTATGAAATCTCCAGCTGGGTTTGTACCACATAATGGCAGGCTGTGTCAGTTCTATGAAATCTCCAGCTGGGTTTGTACCACATAATGGCAGGCTGTGTCAGTTCTATGAAATCTCCAGCTCGGTTTGTACCACATAATGGCAGGCTGTGTCAGTTCTATGAAATCTCCAGCTGGGTTTGTACCACATAATGGCAGGCTGTGTCAGTTCTATGAAATCTCCAGCTCCGTTTGTACCACATAATGGCAGGTTGTGTCAGTTCTATGAAATCTCCAGCTGGGTTTGTACCACATAATGGCATGTTGTGTCAGTTCTATGAAATCTCCAGCTCCGTTTGTACCACATAATGGCAGGCTGTGTCAGTTCTATGAAATCTCCAGCTGGGTTTGTACCACATAATGGCAGGGTGTGTCAGTTCTATGAAATCTCCAGCTCGGTTTGTACCACATAATGGCAGGCTGTATCAGTTCTATGAAATCTCCAGCTGGGTTTGTACCACATAATGGCAGGTTGTGTCAGTTCTATGAAATCTCCAGCTCCGTTTGTACCACATAATGGCAGGTTGTGTCAGTTCTATGAAATCTCCAGCTAGGTTTGTACCACATATTGACAGGCTGTGTCAGTTCTATGAAATCTCCAGCTGGGTTTGTACCACTTAATGGCAGGTTGTGTCAGTTCTATGAAATCTCCAGCTCGGTTTGTACCACATAATGGCAGGTTGTGTCAGTTCTATGAAATCTCCAGCTCGGTTTGTACCACATAATGGCAGGCTGTGTCAGTTCTATGAAATCTCCAGCTGGGTTTGTACCACATAATGGCAGGCTGTGTCAGTTCTATGAAATCTCCAGCTCGATTTGTACCACATAATGGCAGGCTGTGTCAGTTCTATGAAATCTCCAGCTGGGTTTGTACCACATAATGGCATGTTGTGTCAGTTCTATGAAATCTCCAGCTCGGTTTGTACCACATAATGGCAGGCTGTGTCAGTTCTATGAAATCTCCAGCTCAGTTTGTACCACATAATGGCAGGTTGTGTCAGTTGTATGAAATCTCCAGCTCGGTTTGTACCACATAATGGCAGGCTGTGTCAGTTCTATGAAATCTCCAGCTGGGTTTGTACCACATAATGGCAGGCTGTGTCAGTTCTATGAAATCTCCAGCTCAGTTTGTCCCACATAATGGCAGGCTTTGTCAGTTCTATGAAATCTCCAGCTCGGTTTGTACCACATAATGGCAGGCTGCTTTAGTTCTATGAAATCTCCAGCTGGGTTTGTACCACATAATGGCAGGCTGCTTTAGTTCTATGAAATCTCCAGCTGGGTTTGTACCACATAATGGCAGGCTGTGTCAGTTCTATGAAATCTCCAGCTCGGTTTGTACCACATAATGGCAGGCTGTGTCAGTTCTATGAAATCTCCAGCTGGGTTTGTACCACATAATGGCAGGCTGTGTCAGTTCTATGAAATCTCCAGCTGGGTTTGTACCACATAATGGCATGTTGTGTCAGTTCTATGAAATCTCCAGCTCAGTTTGTACCACATAATGGCAGGTTGTGTCAGTTCTATGAAATCTCCAGCTCCGTTTGTACCACATAATGGCAGGCTGTGTCAGTTCTATGAAATCTCCAGCTCGGTTTGTACCACATAATGGCAGGCTGTGTCAGTTCTATGAAATCTCCAGCTCGGTTTGTACCACATAATGGCAGGCTGTGTCAGTTCTATGAAATCTCCAGCTGGGTTTGTACCACATAATGGCATGTTGTGTCAGTTCTATGAAATCTCCAGCTCGGTTTGTACCACATAATGGCAGGTTGTGTCAGTTCTATGAAATCTCCAGCTGGGTTTGTACCACATAATGGCATGTTGTGTCAGTTCTATGAAATCTCCAGCTCGGTTTGTACCGCATAATGGCAGGCTGTGTCAGTTCTATGAAATCTCCAGCTGGGTTTGTACCACATAATGGCATGTTGTGTCAGTTCTATGAAATCTCCAGCTCGGTTTGTACCACATAATGGCAGGTTGTGTCAGTTCTATGAAATCTCCAGCTCGGTTTGTACCACATAATGGCAGGCTGTGTCAGTTCTATGAAAGCTCCAGCTCGGTTTGTACCACATAATGGCAGGCTGCTTTAGTTCTATGAAATCTCCAGCTGGGGTTGTACCACATAATGGCAGGCTGTGTCAGTTCTATGAAATCTTCAGCTGGGTTTGTACCACATAATGGCAGGTTGTGTCAGTTCTATGAAATCTCCAGCTCGGTTTGTACCACATAATGGAAGGTTGTGTCAGTTCTATGAAATCTCCAGCTGGGTTTGTACCACATAATGGCAGGCTGTGTCAGTTCTATGAAATCTCCAGCTCGGTTTGTACCACATAATGGCAGGCTGTGTCAGTTCTATGAAATCTCCAGCTCGGTTTGTACCACATAATGGCAGGCTGTGTCAGTTCTATGAAATCTCCAGCTGGGTTTGTACCACATAATGGCAGGCTGTGTCAGTTCTATGAAATCTCCAGCTCGGTTTGTACCACATAATGGCAGGCTGTATCGGTTCTATGAAATCTCCAGCTCGGTTTGTACCACATAATGGCAGGCTGTGTCAGTTCTATGAAATCTCCTGCTCGGTTTGTACCACATAATGGCAGGTTGTGTCAGTTCTATGAAATCTCCAGCTCCGTTTGTACCACATAATGGCAGGTTGTGTCAGTTCTATGAAATCTCCAGCTCGGTTTGTACCACATAATGGCAGGTTGTGTCAGTTCTATGAAACCTCTAGCTGGGTTTGTACCACATAATGGCAGGCTGCGTCAGTTCTATGAAATCTCCAGCTGGGTTTGTACCCTGTAATGGCAGGCTGTGTCAGTTCTATGAAATCTCCAGCTCGGTTTGTACCCTGTAATGGCAGGCTGTGTCAGTTCTATGAAATCTCCAGCTCGGTTTGTACCCTGTAATGGCAGGTTGTGTCAGTTCTATGAAATCTCCAGCTCGGTTTGTACCACATAATGGCAGGCTGTGTCAGTTCTATGAAATCCCCAGCTGGGTTTGTACCACATAATGGCACGCTGCGTCAGTTCTATGAAATCTCCAGCTGGGTTTGTACCACATAATGGCAAGTTGTGTCAGTTCTATGAAATCTTCAGCTCCGTTTGTACCACATAATGGCAGGCTACGTCAGTTCTATGAAATCTCCAGCTCGGTTTGTACCCTGTAATGGCAGGCTGTGTCAGTTCTATGAAATCTCCAGCTCGGTTTGTACCACATAATGGCCGGCTGTGTCAGTTCTGTGAAATCTCCAGCTCCGTTTGTACCACATAATGGCAGGTTGTGTCAGTTCTATGAAATCTCCAGCTGGGTTTGTACCACATAATGGCAGGCTGCGTCAGTTCTATGAAATCTCCAGCTGGGTTTGTACCCTGTAATGGCAGGCTGTGTCATTTCTATGAAATCTCCAGCTCGGTTTGTACCCTGTAATGGCAGGCTGAGTCAGTTCTATGTAATCTCCAGCTGGGTTTGTACCCTGTAATGGCAGGCTGTGTCAGTTCTATGAAATCTCCAGCTCGGTTTGTAACTATTATATATTACAGGAGCCATGTTTCTTATCAATGTTTTATAGCTAAAACTACTCCATGAAGCATTCTGTTATTTAATAATGTAACTCATTTATTTTTTAGTGTTTAAGGTCACAATTTTTTTGTATAATGGCTAATCACAACCACAGCATGAATATAATGTCAAGACTAGCCAATAGTTGACACCTTTGTTGCCCATTTTAGAGGACTTCAAAACCAGGCACAGGTCCCTAGGCCCTACTTTACCACTAAGACTAGCCAATAGTTGACACCTTTGTTGCCCATTTTAGAAGACTTCAACCCAGGTACAGGTCCCCAGGCCCTACTTTACCACTAAGACTAACCAATAGTTGACACCTTTGTTGCCCATTGTAGAAGACTTCAACCCAGGTACAGGTCCCTAGGCCCTACTTTACCACTAAGACTAGCCAATAGTTGACACCTTTGTTGCCCATTTTAGAAGACTTCAACCCAGGCACAGGTCCCCAGGCCCTACTTTACCACTAAGACTAGCCAATAGTTGACACCTTTGTTGCCCATTTTAGAGGACTTCAACCCAGGCACAGGTCCCCATGCCATATTTTACCAGTAAGACTAGCCAATAGTTGACACCTTTGTTGCCCATTTTTGAGGACCTCAACCCAGGCACAGGTCCCCAGGCCCTACTTTACCACTAAGACCAGCCAATAGTTGACACCCTTGTTGCCCATCTAGAGGACTTCAGCCCAGGTACAGGTCACCAGGCCCTACTTTACCACTAAGGGAGCTTGTTTACCTCAGTGGACAAACACTGCTTCACTTCCTGGGGTTAACACTGGGAAATAATGTAATTACCTGATCATATTCCAATGTATATGATGATATTTTTGCACCATTTTCAGAAGTAGCCTGGAAAATTCAAGCAAAATAAAATTACATTAAAAAATAGCACTATTTCCAGTTCAACTTTAATGTGAATCCTGAGAAATTTGTCTTCCAGTTAACTGTTTCTAGTACATTATTTTGATAGTCAATATTTGTCTTCCAGTTAACTGTTTCTAGTGCTACATTATTTTAATAATTCTGGTACATTATTTCAATAGTTAACATTTGTCTTCCATTTAACTGTTTCTAGTACATTATTTTAGGTAAGCTAACTATTTCTAGTACATTATTTTGATAGTCAACATTTGTCTTCTAGTTAACTGTTTCTAGTGCTACATTATTTTAATAATTCTGGTACATTATTTCAATAGTTAACATTTAACTGTTTCTAGTACTACATTATTTTAGGTAAGATAACTGTTTCTAGTACATTATTTTGATAGTCAACATTTGTCTTCTAGTTAACTGTTTCAAATATGGCATAAAGTTAATAGTTAACACTTGTCTTCCAGTCAGCTGTTCCTAGTGTTACATTATTTCAGTAGTTAACATTTGTCTTCCAGTTAACTGTTTCTAGTACTACATTATTTTAGATAAACATTTATTTGTCATCCAGTAAACTGTTTCTAGTGCTACATTATTTTAGTAGTTAACATTTGTCTTCTAATTAACTGTTTCTAGTACTATATTATTTCAGTAGTCAACATTTGCTCAGAAATAACTGTTTCTTATAATGCATTTTGCCTTGAGGCACTTTACAATAAACAGCTGCGCCATGAGCGCATGATATGCCCGTTATAAATTACAAGAGGGAAGCACACAATATGAGTATATATGTGTACTTGTCAGGGTTTTTTTTTATATTCTTGTACAATAATCATAACCAACAACATACTGTGTTCAATAATTTGAAATAAAATTATTTGAATTTCATGTATATATCTTAAGTCTATAGAGATCATAACTTCAAGAAAAAATCAACGATTTTCTAAGTAATAAAGTCCCATAACTCTGGAATGACTAATCAAATGGTGACACCAACTGAAAGTGAGCTTCCTTCCATCAACATAAACCACCTACCAAAATATCATGAAAATCTCTAGAAGCGTTCTCGAGTTATCGTACGACGTGTAAAAAATCAACAATTTTCTGAGTAATAAAGTCCCATAACTCTGGAATGACTAATCGAACAGCGACACTAAACGAAAGGGAGCTTTCCTCCATCAATATACACCACCAACCCAAAAATAATGAAAATCTCTCAAAGCGTTCTCGAGTTATCGTACGACGTGTAAAAAATCAACAATTTTCTAAGTAATAAAGTCCCATAACTTTGGAATGACTAATCGAACGGCGACGCTAAACGAAAGGGAGCTTCCCTCCATCGATATACACCACCTACCCAAAAATCACGAAAATCTCTCAAAGCGTTCTTGAGTTATCGTACGACGTGTGACCGGATGGACAGACGGACGGACGGACGGACAGACGAACAGCGGTATACCACAATACGATCCGTTTTTTCAAAATGGGCATATAATAATTGTAACAAAGACAAACACATGATTAAAAATTTGTGTTTACTTCAAACTTGAGCGGTAACAAGCAGCTCATTCAGTTTTATATACTATACCAGTTGTAGTGTGTATTTATCTGCTATACCACAATGGCTGTGTTTTCTCCAGGGCTTATACTTTGATGAGAATCCAAGAATCGATTCATGCAAAGAATCATGCATCAAAACCAGCGAGAATCCATGTAGATTCCTGCTGCATCTCTGCTTGAGTCCTTTCCAATGTAAGATTTTATTGGTAAATATTGCTTATTTATCCAAACATTATCAAATTCAGTTATGTTTTAACCCTTTACCCAACGAATCGCCTGCATCCGCCCGTGTAATATGCAATTTCATTAGCTGAAAAGATATTTTTCGAAAACTTTCAACAAAACCATATCATGTGACCCCTCTTTGGAACGAGCTCACCGAGCTCGTTCCAAAGAGGGGTCACAAGATACGGTTTTGTTGAAATTTTTTGAAAAAATTTAAAAAATGGTATTTAAAATAATAAATCTTGAAATCTTCTGCATTGGGTAAATGGTTAATGGAAGTGTCAGTGACACTGTAGCTTAACTTAACTGTATGTAGTGTTTGATGAAAAGGATAATGTTCAATGTTTATGAAAATATTATGAAATAAGACAAGAATTGTGATAACTGAGAATATGTTAATTTCTGTTCCCTGTATGATATGTTTACAATAACAAGAGGCCCCTCAGGAGTGACAAAAATAATCTGGGCATCATGCCTTTTCTTCAGTTGATCATAAGTAAAATGTAGAGCTCCCCTATGAAGCCCCTTGATACAACCTATGTGGATTAATCTTAGTACCTCTAGAGGGTACTGAATACAAAATTTTTAATTCTTCAGCAAAATGGCCAATTCCGGCTCCCATAGAGAGCCCAAATATTAACCCAGGCTCTTGATTTGAACACAGTTAAATCTGACTTCCCTAGAGATGTTGTGTACTGAATATGAAAGCATTCTGACTGTTGGATCTGAAGAAGAGAAATTGTAAAGAAATTTCTTCGAATTGCACCAAGTTCAAATTTGGGCTACCATAGCGAGCCCAAATATTGACCTATGGATCCGATTTGAACAAACTTGAATCTGACCCCCCTAGAGATGTTGTATACCAAATGTGAAAGCATTCTGACAAGTGAATCTGAAGAAGAAGATTTTTGAAGAAATTCCCTCATATTGTACTAAGTTAAATTTCATGTTCCCATATGGAGCCCAAATATTAACCTAGGCACTCGAATTGAACAACCTGGAATCTGACCCCCCTAGAGATGTTGTATACCAAATATAAAAGCATTCCGACTGGTGGATCTGAAGAAGAAGATTTTTAAAGAAATTTTCTCATATTGCACTAAGTAAAAATTTGGGCTACCATAGTGAGCCCAAATATATACCTAGGAATTTGATTTGAACAAACTTGAATCTGACCCCCATAGAGATGTTGCATACCAAATATCAAAGCATTCTGACTGATGGATCTGAAGAAGAAGATTTTTTTAAATTACCCTCCATATTGAACAAAGATAAAATTTGGGCTTCCGTAGGAAGCCCAAATATTAACCTAGGGACTTGGTTTGAACAATCTAGAATCTGATCCTCATAACAATGATGTATACCAAATATTAAAAGATTCTGACTGGTGGTTCTGAAGAAGAAGATTTTTAAAGAATATTCCCCATATTACCCTATGTTAAAACTTCGGGCTCCTGTAGAGAGCCCAAATATGAACCAATGAGCTTTATTTCTACAAACTTTTATCTGACCCCCCTATGAATGCTGTATACCAAATATCAAAAGATTCTGATGATTGGTTCTGGAGAAAAGATTTTTTAAAATTTTTGCAAATATGCTGACTCAGCATTTTTTCGATGCCCATTACAGAACACCCTAACATAACCGATGGCAATTTTGTTTTACCATTCAATTCTACTGGTCGTAAGGATACTTCATACCAAATAAAAGCTCTCTGTTCCATGGGGTTTGGGAAATATGGGCGTTTGAAAATATTTCTATTTTTAGCTCCCAGGGTTCCCATGGGGATGCGGGAATTTTTTTTTTTACATGGGTCAAGTACTTATGACCCAATACTACCACAAACCAAATTTGGTTCATACCGGACCATCGGTTCAGAAAATAGAAATTTTGGGTGGGGCCAAAAATCTTACCCCTCCTATTACAAAGCCAAATATTACTTTACGAACTTCGTTTGAACAAACTTGATTCTACACCTCATATGGAAGCTCCATAGCAAATATCAAGTCATTGTACACACTGGTTCTTGAGAAGAAGATTTTAAAAATATTTTGGAGCATTTTCCCCCACTCCCTCCCTATGGGGCTGGGCATGCTGAGTTGAACAAAAATGAAATGCCCCTTTGGGACCATCACTCACACAAACTTTCACTTGAATTGGCCCAGTGGCTTTGGAGGAGAAGACCAAAACATGGTGTTGACGGACGACAGACGACAGACGACGGACGATGGACGACAGACGACGGACGGGAAGCGATTAGATTAGCTCAGCTTGACTTTGTCAAGATGAGCTAAAAATAATTTGAGGTGTAGACTGTACTAAAGAACTGAGGTCTGGGTTAATGCAGCCCTCAGTATATGTATGTCAACCAAAGTTACCAAGTTACAGTAAATTGTTCCAAAATGATACAAAGTTACAATGAAATCCCTTCATAAATATAACTCGTAGACTTTGCTAATGAAATCTGACAGTTCGTCAGTCAGGGTTGACCAATAATGCAAAATACAAGTCTCATCTAGATATCATACCAGTGCTAAAAGAATCAAGGTCATGTGACCAGGCGGTGGAAATGGCTGACCGATCACGACCAAAATAGGACTGTCTCATCTAGACATTATACCGAGTTACCCTTCCAAGTTACAATGAAATCGCTTCATAAATATGAACTGTAGACACAAATCTAGGTCAAGTGCCTGCGTGGCCATCACGGTTGACTGAGCCATGCTACAAATTTCCAATGGAATCCCTTTGTACAGACAAGCTGTAGACCTGTGCTAAGGGAATCTAGGTAACATGCTCCTGCGGCCATCATGGTTGACTGAACCCGAACAAAAAAGCATGTTCTCATCTAGACATTATACAGTTATCTGGACATTACACATTTATCTAGACATTATACAGTCATCTAGACATTATAGTCATCTAGACATTATACAGTCATCTAGACAGTATACAGTCATCTAGACATTATACAGTCATTCTACAAAGTTACAGTAAAATTCCTTCAGAAATAAATCCTGAATAAACTTTGCTGAAGGTTTACAGTTGACCGTTTGTATCCAAAAGGGGACATTCTCATCTAGACATTATCCAG
The DNA here is from genome assembly GCA_031216915.1 of Pictodentalium vernedei. Lineage (NCBI taxonomy): Eukaryota > Metazoa > Mollusca > Scaphopoda > Dentaliida > Dentaliidae > Pictodentalium > Pictodentalium vernedei. The sequence goes on from CM062290.1 coordinate 474,139,021, forward strand.
ATTCATCCTACCAAGTTACAATGAAATCCCTTTATAAATGTGACCTGTAGACTGTGCTAAATGTTTTTGGGTTTTGGACTCGCGTAGCTGTCACAGTTGACCAATCATGACCAAAAGGGGACGTTCTCATGTGAACAAGAGAAAATAGGGTTTTCCTGTCGAGACATTATACAGAGCCAGCCTACATATTTGCAATTAAATTCCTCCATAAATGCAAGCTGTAAACTGTGCTAAAAGAATCTGGATAACGTGCCCAAGCGGGCGTCAGAGTTAACTGAACCCAACCAAAAAAGGATGTTCTCATCTAGACATTATACAGAGTCATCCTATGAAGTTACAATAACATCCCTTCATAAATACGACCTGTAGACTGTGCTAAATGTTTTCGGGCTTCGGGCACCTGTCAAACGACTAGTGAATTCCAAAGTCAACTAGTCAATACCCAAAAGTCAAGTCGACTTCGACTAGTCATTGGTGATAACTTGTCTCCTTATAACAGTGTTGGTGTTCCGGTAGAGTGCTGAAGGTCCAAATTTGGCTTCACTTGGGCATTCATATACAGCAGCAACTTACTGTAACATTATTCTGCTAATGTGCTTCTAATTATGCTAAGAGTGAAATTATATAGTCTTATTTAATTTGCCTTGTTGCGATTTATGGGAGAGTGCCTATAGGCACTCTCCCATAAATTGCAACAAGGCAAATTAATAACATATCCTGATAGCTCAAAATAATTCAGCACTCTACTAGTACCAGTTAAAACAAACTACTGTCACTACTATTAGATGGCAATGGATGTATACATTGATTGCCCAATATTGCTGTTCAAACTGTCTGACAGTGGCACAGAAGGAATACTATTTACCTAAAAGCTTGAACTCCTCTGACTAGTCGACTGCACAATTGAGAGTCGACTACTGGTTTGCCCAGAGTCGACATCGACTAGTCGACTAATCGTTTGAGTACTAGTAAACTGTGCTAAAAGAATCTGGATAACGTGCCCAAGCGAGCGTCACAGTTAACTGAACCCGACCAAAAAAGGATGTTCTCATCTAGACATTGAAGTTACAATAAAATACCTTCATAAATACGACCTGTAGACTGTGCTAAATGTTTTCGGGTTTTGGCTCACGCAACCATCACAGTTGACCGATGCAACCAAAACGTTCTCATTTAGGCATGACCTCAAATCTGCATATGAAATTTTGTGATGATCGGACAAGAACTACCGGTGTAGCCTGAGCTAAAGAAAATGTGAACAGACTCATCAAAGACTACTATAACTGTTGATATTGAATTAATAAAAATGTTATCTTATTTCCATTAAACAGCCCCAAATCAGCAGGCTACCAAATGTGTCCATGGGACACTAATGTCCCCTGCATTCTGATCAACAATATTTTGTCCAAAAATGGGCCATAACTCACATAATGAAAGTGTCAATGACACGGTAGCTTAACTTGTGTGTTTTTTTTGGACGAAAAGGACAATGTTCACCAACCACAGATGGCATACGACAGATGGAGATTGATCACTATAGGACACCCTAACTTTCAGTCAGATGAGCTAAAAATTCAAATCACCATTTGGAAGTTCTTGCCAGAAATGAGTAACTGATTTTCTAGAACAAAATAGCTTTATATGGAGGCCATTTTCGATGGTTGTTAAAATCCTAATAGTAACATCCTGTTTGTCCCCCTCTTCCCTATCTTCAACCGTGTCGCACTGTTTGTCCATTGGTCCAAATATGTTTGTATAGACTAACAGACAGATGGCTAAACTTACAAGTGAACAGATGTAATGCAGTATACTCTCTACAGTTTGAGTTGGAATATATGAAAACTTTAGGCCTAAAAAAATTAAAACTCTGTTTCTCAGGCCCTCCCGCATGGACCTTTTGGCTGCCACATGCTCTCTGTTTATAACCAATGTAAACTTAAAAAAAAAAAAAAATTAAATGGTTTATGTCTGATATTTTGCCTAAGTTAAAAAAATTGATGAATTTGTCCCTTGAGTGTAAGAAGGCTTTGCAATGCTTTAGCATTGCAAAGCCTTCTTGCTCTCAAGGGACAAAATACATCACCACCCATGCTATTCTGCAGATTATGAGGCCTAAAACATAAACCAAGAATATGAACTTTTGATGGCAAAGAAATAATTACCGATACAAAAAATAAAATAAAAACTGCTCGCCCGCATGCAATTTTACAAATAGAAACAGAAGATCTACTTTGTGTGGCCTTATACAATACTTACATTCCATTTGAGGGTAATATAAGTTTTTGATTTGGCAGATAATTTTGGTTGTTGTGGAGGGTCAGGTTCACATATATCTGTTTTAAATGTTACCATACAAGTAGGTGAGCCTCGGACATCATCTAGGATAGCACACAGCCTGGAACAAATAAATTTCACAAAACTTTATTAATATTCTATATTTTAAAATTGTCAATTCTCTAATCTCACTGGACAATGAAGAGATTTATTAAGAGACTGCATTAGCATACTGGTACCAAATCGGAGGATGCAGCTGTGTCCAATGGACGAATGGATGCAGGAACAAACAGACCGATATAATACACTAATTTCTTCATGAGAGGGGATATAGATATCAAGCTACTTCAGTGCTGGGTGGTATTATCGGAAGAGTGGGGTATAGAAATCAAGCTACTTTAGCGCTGGGTGGTATTATCAGAAGAGAGGGGTATAGAAATCAAGCTACTTCAGTGGTGGGTGGTATCAGAAGAGTGGGCTATAGATATCAAGCTACTTCAGTAGTGGGTGGTATTATCAGAAGAGAGGGGTATAGATGTCAAGCTACTTCAGTGGTGGGTGGAATCAGAAGAGTGGGGGGGGGGGGGGGGATATAGATATCAAGCTACTTCAGTACTGGGTGGTATTATCAGAAGAGTGAGTGGTATAGATGTCAAGCTACTTCAGTACTGGGTGGTATTATCAGAAGTGTGGGGGGTGGGGGTCTAGATATCAAGCTACTTCAGTGGTGGGTGGTATTATCAGAAGAGTGGGGGTGTAGATATCAAGCTACATCAGTGCTGGGTGGTATTAAAAGAAGTGTGTGTGTGGGTGGGGGGGGGGGGGGGGTATATATCAAGCTATTTCAGTACTGGGTGGTATTATCAGAAGAGTTGAGATGGGCGGTATTGGAATTTTGAGTTCGGTATCGGTTTCGGTATTTTTGTGTGGGCATACCACGGTATCGGTTCGGTATCGGTTCAGTATTCGGTATGTCACTTCATATTCACTGATAGTATCAAAGAGGAATCCATGTCGGAAAAATACAGAATAAGTTGTTCTTGTATCATTCTATCACAGTGCTACACATGCCACTGTTAATGGGCTCAACATTGTCATTCTTTTGTCAACACAGCTCATATCTACAGTAATTTTGGTGACTTGTTCTAAATACGCCTTAACCTTTCAAGCTCCACTTAAGGCGTCTGTAATCATAGAATGTGTGTCCTGAAGATGTCATCTTTAGGTGGGCCTGATGACAGTAGTAAAATTATCTGGTCAGTGATTTCTAGCCAAGTCTTGGCTGCCTGTTAAGGCAGCCAAGACTTGGCGAGAAATCACTGCTAAGCAACTGGACATGTACAGGTCATAGACTATTGATAATTTAGTACAACTGCCCAGGCCCTTAAGGCTTAACAAAACTGAAAAATAAAATCAGTCACTTCTTTCATGAAAATGAACACTTCAACTGCTATCAATCCTCATCAAGGCCTTACAGTACATGGAGAGTGGATTGTAACTAAATCACCCGTGGAGTAGAGTTATCACCCAAGCTATAACTTTCAAATTTTGTACATATCGACAAAAACACAAGCAATGTTTCAGCCAATGGACCTCCGGGTTTTACCCCAAGGTCCATTGGCTGAAATTTTGCTTGTGCTTGTTATGCTTTGCAACAAATTTGCAATTATTGCATGGGTGGAATCTCCACTCTGTGGGTGATTTAGTGATAATACACTCTCCACGTACTGTATAAATAGCGAATGCACAGGGAAAATTGAAAATACCATTGGTTTCGGTATTCAAAGATTGGGTCGGTTCGGTTTTTCGGTGTCCCCATGATATCGGTATCGGTTCGGTTTTTCGGTATATTGCCCATCTCTACAGAAGAGTGGGGGGGGGGGGGGGGGGGGGGTGGGGGGGATAGATATGAAGCTACTTCAGTACTGGGTGGTATTATCAGAAGAGTGGGGGGTATAGATATCAAGCTACCTCAGTACTGGGTGGTATCATCAGAAGACTGAGGTATAGATATCAAGCTACTTCAGCGATGGGTGGTATTATCAGAAGACTGAGGTATAGATATCAAGCTACTTCAGCGATGGGTGGTATTATCAGAAGATTGAGGTATAGATATCAAGCTATTTCAGCGCTGGGTGGTATTATCAGAAGAGTGTGTGGGGGGGGGGGGGGGGGGGCCTAGATATCAAGCTACTTCAGCGATGGGTGGTATTATCAGAAGAGTGGGGAGGGGGGGGGGGGGCTAGATATCAAGCTACTTCAGTGGTGGGTGGTATTATCAGAAGAGCGGGGGGGGGGGGGGGGCTAGATATCAAGCTACTTCAGTGGTGGGTGGTATTATCAGAAGAGTGGGGGGGGGGGGGGGGGAGGGGGTGGAGGGGGGTTTAGATATCAAGCTACTTCAGTGCAGGGTGGTATTATCCAAAGAATGGGTTATAGATATAAAGCTACCTCAGTACTGGGTGGTATTAACAGAAGACTGAGGTATAGATATCAAGCTACTTCAGCGATGGGTGGTATTATCAGAAGAGTGGGGGGTACTGGGTGGTATTATCGTAAGAGTGGGAGGTATAGACATAAAGCTACCTCAGTGCTGGGTGGTATTATCAAAAGAGTGGGAATAGGTATCAAACTATTTCAGTACTGGGGAGTATTATCAGAAGAGTGGGGGGGGGGGGGGGGGGATAGATATCAAGCTACTTCAGTGGTGGGTGGTATTATCAGAAGAGTGGTGGGGGGGGGGGGGGGGGTCTAGATATCAAGCCACTTCAGTGCAGGGTGGTATTATCCAAAGAGTGGGGTATAGATATAAAGCTACCTCAGTACTGGGTGGTATTATCAGAAGACTGAGGTATAGATATCAAGCTACTTCAGCGATGGGTGGTATTATCAGAAGAGTGGGGGGTATAGATGTCAAGCTACTTCAGTACTGGGTGGTATTATCAGAAGAGTGGGGGTATAGATATCAAGCTACTCCAGTACTGGAGGTATTATCAGAAGAGTGAGGGGTATAGATGTCAAGCTACTTCTGTACTGGGTGGTATTATCCAAAGAGTGGGAGGTATAGATATAAAGCTACCTCAGTGCTGGGTGGTATTATCAAAAGAGTGGGAATAGGTATCAAACTATTTCAGTACCGGAGAGTATTATCCGAAGAGTGGGTGAAAAGATATCAAGCTACATCCATGCAGAGTGGTATTATCAGAAGAGTGGGGTATAGATATCAAGCTACTTCAGTGCAGAGTGGTATTATCAAAAGAATAGGGGGGGGGGGGGGGGGGGGTCGATATTAAGCTACATCCATGCAGGGTGGCATTATCAGAAGAGTGGGGGTATATATATCAAGCTACATCCATGCAGGGTGGTCTTATCAGAAGAGTGGGGGTATAGATATCAAGCTACTTCAGTACTGGGGGTATTATCAGAAGAGTGGGGGTATAGATATCAAGCTACTTCAGTACTGGGGGTATTATCAGAAGAGTGGGGGTATAGATATCAAGCTACTTCAGTGATGGGTGGTATTATCAGAAGAGAGGCTGAAGAGAAATCAAGCTATTTCAGTGCTGGGTGGTATTATCAGAAGAGTGGGGGTATTGATATCAAGCTACTTTAGTACTGGGGGTATTATCAGAAGAGTGGGGGTATAGATATCAAGCTACTTCAGTGATGGGTGGTATTATCAGAAGAGAGGCTGAAGAGAAATCAAGCTATTTCAGTGCTGGGTGGTATTATCAGAAGAGTGGGGTATAGATATCAAGCTACTTCAGTACTGGGGGTATTATCAGAAGAGTGGGGGTATAGATATCAAGCTACTTCAGTGCTGGGTGATATTATCAGAAGAGAGGCTGAAGAGTCATCAAGCTATTTCAGTGCTGGGTGCCCGGTGGTATTATCAGAAGAGTGGGGATATAGATATCAAGCTACTTCCGTACTGGGGGTATTATCAGAAGAGTGGGGGTATAGATATCAAGCTACTTCCGTACTGGGGGTATTATCAGAAGAGTGGGGATATAGATATCAAGCTACTTCCGTACTGGGTGTATTATCAGAAGAGTGGGGGTATAGATATCAAGCTACTTCAGTGCAGTGTAACTTTAATTACCTTATCAAATACTTTGTAGGTAGTTATAAAGGTCTAACAGTAATTATATTTGTAACTTTAATTACCTCATACTCTATAGGTAGTTATAAAGGTCTTTAACAGTAATTATATTTGTAACTTTAATTACCTCATAGAATACTCTGTAGGGAGTTATAAAGGTCTTTAATAGTAATTATATTTGTAACTTTAATTACCTCATAGAATACTCTATAGGTAGTTATAAAGGTCTTTAACAGTAATTATATTTGTAACTTTAATTACCTCATAGAATACTCTGTAGGGAGTTATAAAGGTCTTTAATAGTAATTATATTTGTAACTTTAATTACCTCATAGAATACTCTGTAGGTAGTTATAAAGGTCTTTAACAGTAATTATATTTGTAACTTTAATTACCTTATAGAATACTCTGTAGGTAGTTATAAAGGTCTTTAACAGTAATTATATTTGTAACTTTAATTACCTCATAGAATACTCTGTAGGTAGTTATAACATTCTTTAACAGTAATTATATTTGTAACTTTAATTACCTCATAGAATACTCTGTAGGAAGTTATAAAGGTCTTTAAAAGTAATTATATTTGTAACTTTAATTACCTTATAGAATACTCTGTAGGTAGTTATAAAGGTCTTCAACAGTAATTATATTTGTAATTTTAATTACCTCATAGAATACTCTGTAGGTAGTTATAAAGGTCTTTAACAGTAATTATATTTGTAACTTTTAATTACCTCAAAGAATACTCTGTAGGCAGTTATAAAGGTCTTCAACAGTAATTATATTTGTAACTTTAATTACCTCATAGAATACTCTGTAGGTAGTTATAAAGGTCTTTAACAGTAATTATATTTGTAACTTTAATTACCTTATAGAATACTCTGTAGGTAGTTATAAAGGTCTTTAACAGTAATTATATTTGTAACTTTAATTACCTCAAAGAATACTCTGTAGGGAGTTATAAAGTTCTTTAATAGTAATTATATTTGTAACTTTAATTACCTCATAGAATACTCTGTAGGTAGTTATAAAGGTCTTTAACAGTAATTATATTTGTAACTTTAATTACCTTATAGAATACTCTGTAGGTAGTTATAAAGGTCTTTAACAGTAATTATATTTGTAACTTTAATTACCTCATAGAATACTCTGTAGGTAGTTATAACATTCTTTAACAGTAATTATATTTGTAACTTTAATTACCTCATAGAATACTCTGTAGGAAGTTATAAAGGTCTTTAAAAGTAATTATATTTGTAACTTTAATTACCTTATAGAATACTCTGTAGGTAGTTATAAAGGTCTTCAACAGTAATTATATTTGTAATTTTAATTACCTCATAGAATACTCTGTAGGTAGTTATAAAGGTCTTTAACAGTAATTATATTTGTAACTTTAATTACCTCAAAGAATACTCTGTAGGTAGTTATAAAGGTCTTCAACAGTAATTATATTTGTAACTTTAATTACCTCATAGAATACTCTGTAGGTAGTTATAAAGGTCTTTAACAGTAATTATATTTGTAACTTTAATTACCTTATAGAATACTCTGTAGGTAGTTATAAAGGTCTTTAACAGTAATTATATTTGTAACTTTAATTACCTCAAAGAATACTCTGTAGGGAGTTATAAAGTTCTTTAATAGTAATTATATTTGTAACTTTAATTACCTCATAGAATACTCTGTAGGTAGTTATAAAGGTCTTTAACAGTAATTATATTTGTAACTTTAATTACCTTATAGAATACTCTGTACGTAGTTATAAACGTCTTTAACAGTAATTATATTTGTAACTTTAATTACCTCATAGAATACTCTGTAGGTAGTTATAAAGGTCTTTAACAGTAATTATATTTGTAACTTTAATTACCCTTATAGAATACTCTGTAGGTAGTTATAAAGGTCTTTAACAGTAATTATATTTGTAACTTTAATTACCTTATAGAATACTCTGTAGGTAGTTATAAAAGTCTTAAATACTAATATTTTTAAACATCACTTACCTTGTAGAATACTCTGTCGCAGGTTTTAAATCTTTGAGCAAATATTCTGTACAGTTCCCACTGAAGAAAAAAAAAAAAAATTCTAAAATAAAACAACTTGCATGTTGTTGATTCAAAAGAACGTAAAACTCCTAAAGTTCATCATTTTACCTAAGAAAAACTACAATTATTCTCTGGCATGTGATGGCCAATGCGTTACCATTTGGGCTCAATAACCGGAATGTATATCAGATGATATAATAAAGGAATTTAATCTATTAAATCTTGTTTGACAAGAGCTCCATAAGTTCTCTCAAACAACGTATAATAGAATAAATGCTCTGATAATTTCTAAAATAGAGAAACACACCCAATTCCTGTTAATTAAATACCGTATTTACTCTATGTATTGGGACACTCTATGATTTGGGACACACATTTTTTCCAGAAACAGAAAACTATATTTTTTTATGCTCCAAAGTTTGGGACATTTAGGAAATTTGTTTCCAGTTGGCCCATCGCTAGTAGCAGACGACACTCATAAAACAAATTCTTGAGTAACTAAGAATTTTCATTTTTCGCTTCCAAAACATAGCTTATGATCCCTCATTGGAACGAGCGCAGTGCGCTCGTTCCAATGAGGGATCATAAGCTATGTTTTGGAAGCAAAAAATGAAAATATAAAAAAATTGGACGGCGACTTTCGTAAAGAGTGATGGAAAACGAATCACACACAACTTTATTCAGCATCAAATCAAGACCAGGCTGTGTTCTTTCCCCATTTTCTAAGAATTGGGACACCTGTGAAAATAATTATTCTTAGCTGTCCCAATACATAGAGTAAATACGGTACTCAAGTAAATTGGTAGAGTGCTCAATTATTTTTTGGTCAAAAATTATTCACATATCTTTGTCTTGTTACAATTCATGGGGGAGTGCCAACAGGCAACAAGGCAAATCCACGCAAACTCAATAATTCCACTCCAAAGATCACATGAAGCACATCCAAGGAATATGAAGTTTTCAACTTCAGGTACCCACTCTTCAGAGTAAATATGGGCTTCCAGCACTCTACCAGTTAAGCATTTCTGGTAATTTATCCTTGTTTCCTCGGCAAAACGGCAAAAAAATAAATTTACTGTAAAAAACTGTTGCTTCTACGGCAATTGCTGGGAAGCCTGTTTCGATTGTGTAAAAATCATCAGGGGGCAGGGCATAGTCTCATTTGAGATGTGTATGTAGAATGCAGTGAAGTGAAGACTTTCAAGTAACTTTAACATGTGAAAGTAGTTCGAGATACATGTGTATATAATCACAATCAATGTAGAGAATTTTTCACTCAGTTAGATCATGCCAATATCATGAACCATGTGAATGCTGAGAAAATCTTAGAAGTAAGTAGGCAACTTGATCAATATGTATAGTATGAGTGAAAATAGATGCAGCATAACCACAAACTAAGTATCTCACTGCTGCCATGTTGATAACATTAGAATCTGACATCTGTAAGAGCTTTCCAGAAATTGATGTCAGATTCTGGTGTTATCAACATAGAAGAAGCAGAGCACATAGTTTCTAGTGGTTATGCTGCAATTTGTACTGTAAATTGTAAGATTAACAATACAGCATAGTGCAACCCACATGCTTTGATTCCTTGAGTAACCTGGAAGTTGTGAAATTTTTTGCCACCACAAGGCTTTCTGAAGAAGCCATCCTTGGCAGTATTTTTGCTGTGGATATTTTTTGTTTTCTCGGCATTTTCCTTGGTACTGCTGATCGCTGAAGGTAAATTACCAGGGCTGAGTTAAGTGACTAATTTTCATTGGTAAAATGACTATTCAGTTATGAGTGACACAAAACTTGTCAACTTCAGTACAATAGAACTGCTTCACTTCAGAGGGTTCCCACATGGAAAACCTATTGGTAATGTTTCTTTCTGAAGTATTTGCATTAATGGATTGAGTTGGGCTGCATAATGTTAATTTTCTTATACAGAGGAGCCCACTTAATTGGATATCTCTTAATTGTATATCCCTGTTAACTGAATATAATTTTCAAACACAAAACCATTTACCATACCTTCAGTACAAATTTGATCTGTGAATTGCATATGGGTTGTAGAGTAAACTCCTGTTAATTGTATATACATTTTTGTAATATGTTGAAAAAATTACTGTGACACGCACCAAATTCCCCTTATTCATCAACCTTTTTGGCCTCACTACATCCAATACAGACATTTATTCTATTATATCTTGTTTGACAGAGCTCTATGAGCTCTGTCAAACAAGATATAATAGAATAAATGCTCAGTTTACCTCCAGAACACAGGAAAATGACCAAATCCCTGTTAATTGTATACTCTTGTTAACTGAATAATTTCCACTGGCAAAATGAACATTCAATTAAGAGGATTCTACTGTATAAGAAGACTTATCACTGGAGGCCTGTCGATTTGAGGTGAACGGTTATTTGGGTAGCGTGGAGGTTACCTAAAACAAGAGGCCCCAAGGGGTCTTAATTGCTCACCGGCCAAAGTGGTTCAATGAAGTATTTGGGGTCACATTCAGTTAGACATGGTTCATCAACACAACAAAGGAATGAAGTCATGAGAGGCAAATTTTATGGAAAAACACCAAGGAATGGATTTGAACAAACCTAAATGTAACATGCCCCTCCCCCCACCCCACCCATGCCCATAGAGCCCAAATATTAAGCTAAGGACTCAAATTGAACAAACTTGAATCTGATCCCCCTTGAGATGTCATATACCAAATAGGAAAGAATTCTAACTGTTGGATATGAAGGTTTTTAAAGAAATCACCTCACATTAAACTTTGGGCTCAAATAGGGAGCCAAAATATTAACCCTGGGTCCGATTTGAACAAACTTTAATCTGACCAACCTAGAGATTCTGATTGGTGGATCTGAAGAAGATTTTAAAAGAAATTCCTTCATATTGCACTTAATTAAAATTCAGGCTCCCATAGGTAGCCCGAATTAATAACCCCGGGACCAGGTTTGAACAAACTTGAGTCTTACCCTCCAAGAGATGTTGTATACCAAATATGAAAGGGTTCTGACTGGTGGATTTGAAGAAGATTTTTAAAGAAATTTTCTTATATTGTACTAAGTTAAAATTTCGGCTCCCATAGGGAGCACAAATATCAACCCATGGACTAGGATTGGACAAACTTGAATCTAACCCTCCAAGAGGTGTTGTACACCCCATATGATAGCATTCTGACTACATGGTCTGAAGAAGATTTTAAAAACAAGTTGGAACAAAACGCATAAAAAACTAATTTTTTTTTCCAAATTTTCGTCCAACATTTCGTCTGAACCCAAAATTTTCAGGCTAAAAATTTTTTTTTTCGTCTCAGAATTGAACAAAAAACGCATAAATTTTTTTTTTCAAAATTCCAAATTTGGTCCAAAATTTCGGAGTTAGAAGCAGACCCAATATTTTCAGGCTAAGAATTTGGGGGGGGGGGTTTCGTCTCAAAAGTGAACAAAATGCATAAAAAATCCAAAACAAATTTTTTTTCCTCAAATTTTGGTAAAAAATTATTATGTCAAAAAAGTCCGAACCAGACTCAAAATTTTCAATCCAGGGACCCAATTTGAACAAACTTGAATCTGACCCCTCCTAGAGATGATGCATACTAAATATTAAAGGATTTTGTCTGGTGGATCTGAAGAAAAAGATTTTTAAAGAAATATTCTCCTATTGCACTTAGTTAAAATTCAGGCTCCCATAGGGAACACAAATATTAACCGGGAAACTTGATTTGAACAAACTTGAATCTGGCCCCCCTAGAGATGATGTATACCAAATATGAGAGGATTCTGACTGGTGAATCTGAAGATGAAGATTTTTAAAGATACGGAGCCCAAACATTAACCAAGCAACTCAATTTGAACAAAGTTGAATCTGACCCCCCAAAAAGGTGTTGTATACCAATCATGGAAGGATTCTGAGTGGTCGATCTGAAGAAGAAAATTTTTAAAGAAATTTCCTCAAATTGCACCAAGTTAAACTTTGGGCTCCAATAGAGAGGCCAAATACTAACTCAGGGACCCGATTTGAACAAACTTGAATCTGACAACCCCCCCCCCCCCCCCCCCCCCCCCGCCCCTCTAGAGATGTTGGAAACCAAATATGAAAGAATGTTGGAAGCTGCAGGCCTGTCATGGACATTTCATCAATGTATTCTTTCTCAACTTTCAGCAAAACATCACTACAAAAAAAAAACCTTTGTGCTGTTTTATTAGGCTTTTCCCTCTGGTATTTCTACGGATTATTATTATTTTTTTCTTTTTTTTTTTTTTCCCACACATTTTGTCTGTACGATTCAGAAGCCATTTACGAACCGATTTTCACGAAATATTGCACACGCATAGAGGGGCACAAAATCAAAAAATGTACCGAAGCGGAATTTCCGATTTAACCCTTATTTCGTCAGAATTGGCAAAAAACTGCCAAAATTGGGGTTTATCGGCACTTTCTCGAAACACATCTTGTAGATTTTTTTTATACATTCGGCATTGCTAGACCTGTCTGTGACACACCCTTTGATACACACGACATATCAGGCGATGCATATGGTAACCCTCCACAGGCTGCCAAACATCGACATTTTGATGAAATAGACCGGTTTCAGGCCCCCACTGCACTCAAACAATACACGAGAGATAAACATAACTTCCTTTATTGGGAGTGGAATTCACCGAGGATCATTTTTGTCAGTAATAAGGGTGTTCAGAAAACCAAGTGTTAACCCATTTTGAGCTGGTTAAACAGCAATACCCCCATAAAGCTAAAAAACTTGTGTTTTCCGTGGATTTCTCTAAACAAGTCTTGTAGATTTTCAAGAAAAATTTGTCACTCCCAGGCCTTGGTGTGACAATAGAAGTTGCATGGACAAAATACTGCGGTGAGCATTTGTTAACCCTCCACAGGCTGCTAAAAGTCAAAATTGTGATAAAATGGGCTGTTTTTGGACGCCAACAGCACCCAATGGGTACGCCACAAAGAAAAGGGCCTCCTTTTATCGAGAGCACAATCTATATGGAAACATTTTTGTAAGTAGAAAGGGTATTCAAAAGTCAAAGTCTTAACCCATTTTGGGCAGGCTAAAGAGAGAGACCCCTTAAAATCTTAAAATTCCCATTTTCTGTGGATTTCTCTAAATACATCCTGTAGGTTCTCAAGAAAAATTGCCTACTCGCAGGCCTTTGTGTGACATTATAAGTTGCATGGACAAAATATTCCAGTGAGTGTTTATTAACCCTCTACAGACTGCCAAGCATCATAATTTTGTTGAAATGGGCTGTTTTCAGACACACACAGCACCCAACGTCTACCTGAGAAATACACATAATCTCCTTTGTTGGAAGTGGAATTCACCGAGGACTATCTTTGTAAGTAATAAGGCTATTCAAAAAACCAAGTGTTAACCCCTTTTGTGGTTGTCAATAGTGATACCCATCAAAGGCTTAAAAATTTATGTTTTCCTGGATTTCTTTACAAACATCTGGTAGCGTTTTCAAGAGAAAATGGCCATTGATAGGTCATGGTGTCACATTACCAGTTAATTCGATAAATTATTCCGGTAAGCATTTATTAACTCTCCATGGGCTGCTAAATGTCAAAATATTGAAAAAATAGTCTGTTTTTGAACAACAACAACCTAACTTTTTTTACAGGACGCGAAACTGACAGGGAAACATTTTTGTAAGTAGTAAATGTATTCAAAAATCGAGGTCTTAACCCATTTTTGGCTGGTTAAAGAGATATACCCCTTAAAAGCTTAAAATTCCAGTTTTCTGTGGATTTCTCCAAAAAAAATTCCAAGAACAATTGACCATTCGCAGGTCTTCGAGGGACATTACAAGCATGAACAAAATGTTTCGGTAAACATTTGTTAACCCTCCAGAGGCTGCCAAGCATAGACATTTGGAGAAAATGGGCTGTTCTTGGGCAACCATAACACCAAATGTGTACCTACGAGATAAACATAACCTCCTTCATTGGAAGCGGAATTCACCGTCGTTCATTTTTGTAAGTAATGAAGGTATTCACAAAACCAAGCATTAACCCTTTAGAACTGGTTACAGAGAGATACCCCTCAAAAGGTTAAAAATTTGTGTTATCTGAGGATTTCTTTAAAAACATCCTGTAGATTTTCAAGAAAAAATAGCCATTCTCAGATCTTAGTGTGACATTACAAGTTGCATGTACAAAATATTCCTGTAAGCATTTGTTAACCCTATGCAGGTTCTCAAACATCAAAATGTTGATAAAATGGGCTGTGTTTGCATACCCACAGCATCCAAAATTGGGAGGAGAGATCAAAATAAGGGGAAGTAGAATTCACTGAGAATTATTTTTGGAAGTAATAAGACTATTCAAAAAACAACACTTAACCCGTTTTAGGCTGGATAAACAATGATACCCATCAAAAGCTTAAAATTCATGTTCTCTGTGGATTTCTCTGAAAACATCTTGTAGATTTTAAAGAAAAAATAGCCATTCACAGTTCTTGGTTTGACAATACAAGTTGCATGAATAAATATTCCTGTTAGCACTTGTTAACCCTCTACAAGCTGCCAGACATCAATATATGGGATACATTTGAGATAAAATCAACCATTTTTAAATAGACACAGCACTCAGTGGGTATGTGTCAAACAAACATAACTCCTTTTGTTGGTCATTGACTTATTGGACGCATGATATTGACATTAAACCACTCCACCGTTAATGATGGTTTTTACCTAAACAATTTTTTATCAAACTCTGTCATTTGAGATTACTATCTTCACCTTTCTCATAACATCAGTGAAGGGACTTCAGTGAGACAGTTAAAAACAATTCATCAGACACTGTGGGGTCATGAAAAATCATGGAATCTCATTGGGAAAAGCCATGATTCTTCAGAATCATAAAGTCTAGTTTTTGTATTATTTTTGATGCATACCTCAAGATAAAATCAAAAGCATAAAACTTCAATATGACTTTTATTAAATTTCAACAGAATCAATGGCTGAACATCATCTTAAATTCAGCAAAAATCCTATAATTATACTGCACACATAAGAGGGCATCAGTCACCTAGCCAACACCATAGAAATGCAGAATTATACTACCAAAGCAGACAAGCACTATTGAAATTTGACTGTGCTTTCTCATATGAAAGAAAAAAAGGATAGTGATGAAATTGGTACATTCATTGTAACAGTAGCCTTATAAATAAGACCTTGACAGCTCTTCTTAACATTAAAGTTATTAAAAGTTGATACATCAGTCCTCAAGTGCAACAAGGGACCATCTGCAAAGCTATAGCATTGCAGACAGCACCTAGTTCCACTCAAAGCTATAGCATTGCGGACGGCACCTGGAGGGACCATCTGTAAAGCTATAGCATTGTGGATGGCATCTGAAGGGACCATCTGTAAAGCTATAGCATTGTGGATGGCACCTGGCTGCACTCAAAGCTATAGCATTGCAGATGACACCTGGAGGGACCATCTGTAAAGCTATAGCATTGTAGACAGCACATGGAGGACCATTTGTAAAGCTATAGGATTGCGGATGGCACCTGGAGGGACCATCTGTAAAGCTATAGCATTGCGGACGGCACTTGGGGGGACCATCTGTAAACCTACAGCATTGTGGATGACACCTGGATGCACTCAAAGCTATAGCATTGCAGACAGCACCTGGAGGGACCATCTGTAAAGCTATAGCATTGTGGACGGCACCTGGAGGGACCATCTGTAAAGCTATAGCATTGTGGACGGCACCTGGAGGGACCATCTGTAAAGCTATAGCATTGCAGACAGCACCTGGTGGGACCAACTGTAAAGCTATAGCATTACGGACGGCACCTGGCAGGACCATCTGTAAAGCAATAGCATTGTGGATGGCACCTAGTTGCACTCAAAGCTATAGCATTGCAGACGGAACCTGCTGGGACCATCTGTAAAGTTACAGCATTGCATTGTGGATGGCACCTGGAGGGACCATCTGTAAAGCTACAGCATTGCGGACGACACCTGGTGGGACCATCTGTAAAGCTATAGCATTGCAGACAGCACCTGGAGGGACCACCTGTAAAACTACAGCAATATCAGGGTTCATACACTTCTAAGGGAGAAAAATTCCATAACTTTTCCAAAACTTTTCAAGGACTTTCCACACATTTCCAAGACCACCGGCGAGAAACTTTCCATACCTTTTCCATACCCCAGTGTCCATAAAATTTCGACTTTTAAAACATCAGACTTGACAACAGAAGATATTATCTTGGATGCTTCACCATTATTATTGCTTGCGCATTCAGGTTTTTTCGTTTGATAGCTCATAAAAGAGTTGGCTGTTTTTCTTGGATGCAGTTGCCTCCAAATGTTTTTTCCGTTCGAATGACTGACAAGTGCAGCTTCTCCCATATTGGCAATGTCAATCGATTTTGCAAATGGAATGCATCTGGGTTTCAGTTTATTAACATCTTTTTGTATCCAGCCGCAAAACTTTGATTCCAATAGCCACTTTTCTCTAAAGATACAATTGCAAGGTATGTTTTGCGATATATTTACAGATTTGCAAAAATGAGGTCATCCGCCGGTGTTTCTAAAAAACTTTTCCAGGATTCCAGACCCGCGTGCGAAGCCTGAGCATTACGGATGGCACGTGGAGGGACCATCTGTAAAGCTATAGCATTGCGGACGACACCTGGAGGGACCATCTGTAAAGCTATTGCGTTGCGGATGACACCTGGTGGGACCATCTGTAAAGCTAAAGCATTACGGACGACACCTGGAGGGACCATCTGGCATTGCGGACAACACCTGGAGGGACCATCTGTAAAGCTACAGCATTGCGGATGACACCTGGAGGGACCATCTGTAAAGCTATAGCATTGCATACGGCACCTGGTTGCACTCAAGGGATGATATGTGTCACAAAGAGAGAGAGAAGAAAAAAAACAGTGCCAAAGGAAAAAAGAATCTTTCTAATCTCATGACTCAAAGAAAACCCTAAAGCCACATATACAAACTCCATTCCAACACTGGACACTGTTTAATATTCTAGAAGCCTTTCACAGCCAAGTGGCACATGGGAAATCCTAAAGCCACGTATACAAACTCCATTGCAACACTGGACACTGTTTAATATTCTAGAAGCCTTTCACAGCCAAGTGGCACATGGGAAATCCTAAAGCCACGTATACAAACTCCATTCCAACACTGGACACTGTTTGATATTCTAGAAGCCATTCACAGTCAAGTGGCACATGGAAAACCCTAAAGCCACATATACAAACCCCATTGCAACTAGTACTCAAACGATTAGTCGACTAGTCGATGTCAACTCTGGGCAAACCAGTAGTCGACTCTAAATTGTGCAGTCGACTAGTCGGAGGAGTTCAAGCTTTTAGGTAAATAGTATCCCTTCTGTGCCACTGTCAGACAGTTTGAACAGCAATATTGGGCAATCAATGTATACATCTATTGCCATCTAATAGTAGGGACAGTAGTTTGTTTTAACTGGTACTTGTAGAGTGCTGAATTATTTTGGGCTATCAGGATATGTTATTAATTTGCCTTGTTGCTATTTATGGGAGAGTGCCTATAGGCACTCTCCCATAAATAGCAACAAAGCAAATTAAATAAGACTATATAATTTCACTCTTAGCATAGTTAGAAGCACATTAACAGAATAATGTTCCAGTAAGTTGCTGTATATAAATACCCAAGTGAAGCCAAATTTGGACCTTCAGCACTCTACCGGAACACCAACACTGTTATAAGGAGACAAGTTATCACCAATGACTAGTCGAAGTTGACTTGACTTTTGGGTACTGACTAGTCGACTTTGGAATTCACAAGTCGTTTGAGCACTAATTGCAACAATGAACATTATTTGAAATCATAGAAGCCTTTCATGGCCAAGTGGAAGATGGAAAATCCTGACTGTTTGATATCCCAGAAGACTTTCACATCCAAGCGGCACATGGAAAACCCTAAAGCCACATATACAAACCCCATTGCAACACTGAACACTGTTTGATATCCCAGAAGCCTTTCACATCCAAGCGGCACATGGAAAACTCTAAAGCCACATATACAAACCCCATTGCAACAATGAACATTGTTTTAGATATCCTAGAAGCCTTTCATCAGAAATGGTATGCAAAATCTCGAGATGGGCAGTTGTGAAACGTGTAGTTCCATTTTCAGTTACTTTTTATTTTAGAGAGGGTTAAGTTGTGTCACAGTTTCATTTTTTTCCTATCATATTAAATCAGATCCTTAGATATTTATTTATTTATTTATTGGTGTTTAAGGTCAAACATTTCTGCACAATTGCTAATCATGACCAGGCACTTAGATAAGACTAATCGGGGAACACCAGACTCACCAAGCTCATTATTCCTAACATGTTCATACTGTTACAATTTGCCCCTCACATCAAGTACATTTTTAAATCGTATTATCACAAAAAATTGTGAAATACCCACTTTCAGAAAATTATTTATCAAACACAAAATTTTTTTCACAACCTACTTTTAAATTGTAAATCGAAAATTTCTTTTTAAATGTTTTTTTTTGCGAATTATCACAACTCAATTGCATCTGTATTCTATCAATATTTATTTATTCATGTCAAAGGTCATTTTCAGCATCGTGGACTGCTACATAGGCGTTAAGTTCACATTAGCAAATAGCGGAGGAAGCCGAAGCTCAATAAAAGTGGAGGGTCACAACTTTTCAAAGCTACCATAGTTTGGCCCAGTGGGAGAAAAGTTACAATCGTTTATCAGTAAATATACAGTGACATAGTATAATCTCTCATTTAGATGAGCATGCCAAAGAGTGGTCACTATCCTCTCCATTTCTTCTACTTAAAGCATCTTCCAACCCGAAGGCGTGCCTTCGGGTTGGAAGATGGGTGAAGTAGAAGAAATGGACCAAAGCAACCGAATGTGGGATTCTTATGACTAATGTTACTTGAATTTGCAAATAATATATTACAGGAATGCATCCATTTTAAATCATTGTGTAACTGCGCAACATATCTGTGGAAAAAAGTGGACGGGCACTTGTCTCAACATTCACACATGTCACTCAATCATCACCTTACACAATCTACTGGACTGCACAGAATTTATCCGATGTAACAACTAATGGGGGAGGCATGTTCTTTTACATCAGTCCCAAACTAGATGAGTAGTGTTCAACCGATGATCGGAACTGGCCAACACAATTATGGGTAATCAGATGACAACGGCTCCTGGAAAATCGGTTCAACCGATTGTTGCCAAGCAATTTGTGATTTTTCTGAATCGCATTTTATTATCTTCCACAATTGTTCAATTGTTAATGTAAAATGATGTCGATGATACCATTCAATAAAGTTGAGAAACAACCACAATGTGTATTCTTAATCTCTCTAGATGCCCTTTACAGGATATACGTGTTAAACGAGATGTAAAGCTTACAACTGAGCACACTTGCAGCAATCGCCAGTTCATACCGGAAAAGTGAAGGATGTACTCCATTGGCTCAGGTCGCAGTAAAATTACCAGTTGCGCACACTTGGGCGGTATCACCCAAGTGTGCGCGACTGGTAATTTTACTGGGACCCCAGTCAACGAAGTTTAACACTTCGAAAAATGTTCAGTTTAATGAAGTTCTTTCAAGCCTCGACTTGTCTTGTAGTGCACGGTATTACAATCGGAATCGGCATCAGAATCGGCCGATTGTGGGCTCAAAAAACCGGTAATCGGTCAGTGACCATTTTTGGTAATCGGTTGAACACTAGTTTTAATGACACTTTTGACAGCCAGGGTCGCCACACTAACAGGGTTAGCATTGGTTGAAGACAAGTGCACCATTGACATGCAGTACGTCTTCAAACACAATGCCACCATGCCTCCACAGTGCCTTGCGCAGGGACACACCGTGGTTGTCACAGGTGGGATTCAAATTGAGGATCTCTTGGCTTGCAGCCTGCATCTCTACCTACTGAGCCACTGCATCACCTCTACTAAGTACAGCCTGCATCTCTACCTACTGAGCCACTCCATCCCCTCTACTGAGTACAGCCTGCATCTCTCTACCTACTGAGCCACTCCATCCCCTCTACTGAGTACAGCCAGCATCTCTACCTACTGAGCCACTGCATCTCCTCTACTGAGTACAGCCTGCATCTCTACCTACTGAGCCACAGCATCCCCTTTACTGAGTACAGCCTGCAACTCTACCTACTAAGCCACTGCATCCCCTCTACTGAGTACAGCCTGCATCTCTACCTACTGAGCCAATGCATCCCCTCTACTGAGTACAGCCTGCATCTCTACCTACTGAGCCACTGCATCCCCTCTACTGAGTACAGCCTGCATCTCTACCTACTGAGCCACTGCAGCATCCCCTCTACTGAGTACAGCCTGCATCTCTACCTACTGAGCCACTGCATCCCCTCTACTGAGTACAGCCTGCATCTCTACCTACTGAGCCACTCCATCCCCTCTACTGAGTACAGCCTGCATCTCTACCTACTGAGCCATTCCATCCCCTCTACTGAGTACAGCCAGCATCTGTATCTACTGAGCCACTGCATCCCCTCTACTGAGCACAGCCTGCATCTCTACCTACTGAGCCACTGCATCCCCTCTACTGAGTACAGCCTGCATCTCTACCTACTGAGCCACAGCATCCCCTTTACTGAGTACAGCCTGCATCTCTACCTACTAAGCCACTGCATCTCCTCTACTGAGTACAGCCTGCATCTCTACCTACTGAGCCACTGCATCCCCTCTACTGAGTACAGCCTGCATCTCTACCTACTGAACCACTCCAACCCCTCTACTGAGTACAGCCAGCATCTCTACCTACTGAGCCACTGCATCCCCTCTACTGAGTACAGCCTGCATCTCTACCTACTGACCCACTGCATCCCCTCTACTGAGTACAGCAGCATCTCTACCTACTGAGCCACTCCATCCCCTCTACTGAGTACAGCCTGCATCTCTACCTACTGAGACACTCCAACCCCTCTACTGAGTACAGCCAGCATCTCTACCTACTGAGCCACTGCATCCCCTCTACTGAGTACAGCCTGCATCTCTGCCTACTGAGCCACTGCATCCCCTCTACTGAGTACAGCCTGCATCTCTACCTACTGAGCCACTCCATCCTCTCTACAGAGTACAGCCAGCATCTCTACCTACTGAGCCACTGCATCCCCTCTACTGAGTACAGCCTGCATCTCTACCTACTCCGCCACTCCATCCCCTCTACTGAGTACAGCCTGCATCTCTACCTACTGAGCCACTGCATCCCCTCTACTGAGTACAGCCTACATCTCTACCTACTGAGCCACTGCATCCCCTCTACTGAGTACAGCCAGCATCTCTACCTACTGAGCCACTCCATCCCCTCTACTGAGTACAGCCAGCTACTCTACCTACTGAGCCACTGCATCCCCTCTACTGAGAACAGCCAGCATCTCTACCTACTGAGCCACTGCATCCCCTCTACTGAGTACAGCCTGCATCTCTACCTACCGAGCCACTGCTTCACCTCTACTGACCCACTGAGCCACTGCATCCCCTCTACTGAGTACAGCCAATATCTCTACCTCCTGAGCCACTCAATCCCCTCTACTGAGTACAGCCTGCATCTCTAATTACTGAGCCACTCCATCCCCACTACTGAGTACAGCCAGCATTTCTACCTACAGAGCCACTGCCTCCCCTCTACTGAGTACAGCCTGCATCTCTACCTACTGAGCCACTGCATCCCCTCTACTGAGTACAGCCTGCATCTCTACCTACTGAGCCACTGCATCCCCTCTACTGAGTACAGCCTGCATCTCTACCTACTGAGCCATTCCATCCCCTCTACTGAGTACAGCAGCATCTCTACCTACTGAGCCACAGCATCCACTCTACTGAGTACAGCCTGCATCTCTACCTACTGAGCCACTCCATCCCCTCTACTGAGTACAGCCTGCATCTCTACCTACTGAGCCACTCCATCCCCTCTACTGAGTACAGCCTGCATCTCTACCTACTGAGCCACTCCATCCCCTCTACTGAGTACAGCCTGCATCTCTACCTACTGAGCCACTGCATCCCCTCTACTGAGTACAGCCTGCATCTCTACCTCCTGAGCCACTCCATCTCCTCTACTGAGTACAGCCTGCATCTCTACCTACTGAGCCACTCCATCCCCTCTACAGAGAACAGCCTGTATCTCTACCTACTGAGCCACTGCATCCCCTCTACTTAGTACAGCCGGCATCTCTACCTACTGAGCCACTCCATCCCCTCTACTGAGTACAGCCTGCATCTCTACCTACTAAGCCACTGCAGCATCCCCTCTACTGAGTACAGCCTGCATCTCTACCTACTGAGCCACTGCATCCTCTCTACTGAGTACAGCCTGCATCTCTACCTACGGAGCCAATGCATCCCCTCTACTGAGTACAGCCTGCATCTCTACCTACTGAGCCACTCCATCCCCTCTACTGAGTACAGCCCGCATCTCTACCTACTGAGCCACTGCATCCCCTCTACTGAGTACAGCCAGCATCTCTACCTACTGAGCCACTCCATCCCCTCTACAGAGTACAGCCTGTAACTCTACCTACTGAGCCACTGCATCCCCTCTACTTAGTACAGCCGGCATCTCTACCTACTGAGCCACTCCATCCCCTCTACTGAGTACAGCCTGCATCTCTACCTCCTGAGCCACTCCATCTCCTCTACTGAGTACAGCCTGCATCTCTACCTACTGAGCCACTCCATCCCCTCTACAGAGAACAGCCTGTATCTCTACCTACTGAGCCACTGCATCCCCTCTACTTAGTACAGCCGGCATCTCTACCTACTGAGCCACTCCATCCCCTCTACTGAGTACAGCCTGCATCTCTACCTACTAAGCCACTGCAGCATCCCCTCTACTGAGTACAGCCTGCATCTCTACCTACTGAGCCACTGCATCCTCTCTACTGAGTACAGCCTGCATCTCTACCTACGGAGCCAATGCATCCCCTCTACTGAGTACAGCCTGCATCTCTACCTACTGAGCCACTCCATCCCCTCTACTGAGTACAGCCCGCATCTCTACCTACTGAGCCACTGCATCCCCTCTACTGAGTACAGCAGCATCTCTACCTACTGAGCCACAGCATCCACTCTACTCAGTACAGCCTGCATCTCTACCTACTGAGCCACTCCATCCCCTCTACTGAGTACAGCCTGCATCTCTACCTACTGAGCCACTGCATCCCCTCTACTGAGTACAGCCTGCATCTCTACCTCCTGAGCCACTCCATCCCCTCTACTGAGTACAGCCTGCATCTCTACCTACTGAGCCACAGCATCCCCTCTACTGAGTACAGCCTGCATCTCTACCTACGGAGCCACTCTATCCCCTCTACTGAGTACAGCCTGCATCTCTACCTACTGAGCCACTCCATCCCCTCTACTGAGTACAGCCTGCATCTCTACCTACTGAGCCACTCCATCCCCTCTACTGAGTACAGCCTGCATCTCTACCTACTGAGCCACTGCATCCCCTCTACTGAGTACAGCCTGCATCTCTACCTCCTGAGCCACTCCATCTCCTCTACTGAGTACAGCCTGCATCTCTACCTACTGAGCCACTCCATCCCCTCTACAGAGAACAGCCTGTATCTCTACCTACTGAGCCACTGCATCCCCTCTACTTAGTACAGCCGGCATCTCTACCTACTGAGCCACTCCATCCCCTCTACTGAGTACAGCCTGCATCTCTACCTACTGAGCCACTGCAGCATCCCCTCTACTGAGTACAGCCTGCATCTCTACCTACTGAGCCACTGCATCCTCTCTACTGAGTACAGCCTGCATCTCTACCTACGGAGCCAATGCATCCCCTCTACTGAGTACAGCCTGCATCTCTACCTACTGAGCCACTCCATCCCCTCTACTGAGTACAGCCCGCATCTCTACCTACTGAGCCACTGCATCACCTCTACTGAGTACAGCCAGCATCTCTTCCTACTGAGCCACTCCATCCCTTCTACTGAGTACAGCCTGCATCTCGACCTACTGAGCCACTTCATCCCCGCTACTGAGTACAGCCTGCATCTCTACCGAGCCACTCCATCCCCTCTACTGAGCACAGCCTGCATCTCTACCTACTGAGCCACTCCATCCCCTCTACTGAGTACAGCCTGCATCTCTACCTACTGAGCCACTGCATCCCCTCTACTGAGTACAGCCTGCATCTCTACCTACTGAGCCACTCCATCTCCTCTACGGAGTACAGCCTGCATCTCTACCTCCTGAGCCACTGCATCCCCTCTACAGAGTACAGCCTACATCTCTACCTCCTGAGCCACAGCATCCCCTCTACTGAGTACAGCCAGCATCTCTACCTACTGAGCCACACCATCCCCTCTACTGAGTACAGCCAGCATCTCTACCTACTGAGCCACAGCATCCCCTCTACTGAGTACAGCCTGCATCTCTACCTACTGAGCCACTGCATCCCCTCTACTGAGTACAGCCTGCATCTCTCTACCTACTGAGCCACTCCATCCCCTCTACTGAGTACAGCCTGCATCTCTACCTACTGAGCCACAGCATCCCCTCTACTGAGTATAGCCTACATCTCTACCTCCTGAGCCACAGCATCCCCTCTACTGAATACAGCCAGCATCTCTACCTACTGAGCCACAGCATCCCCTCTACTGAGTACAGCCAGCATCTCTACCTACTGAGCCACTGCATCCCCTCTACTGAGTACAGCCTGCATCTCTACCTACTGAGCCACTCCATCCCCTCTACTGAGTACAGCCTGCATCTCTACCTACTGAGCCACTGCATCCCCTCTACTGAGTACAGCCTGCATCTCTCTACCTACTGAGCCACTCCATCCCCTCTACTGAGTACAGCCTGCATCTCTACCTACTGAGCCACTCCATCCCCTCTACTGAGTACAGCCTGCATCTCTACCTACTGAGCCACAGCATCCCCTCTACTGAGTACAGCCTGAATCTCTAACTACTGAGCCACAGCATCCCCTCTACTGAGTACAGCCAGCGTCTCTACGTACTGAGCCACTGCATCCCCTCTACTGAGTACAGCCTGCATCTCTACCTACTGAGCCACTGCATCCCCTCTACTGAGTACAGCCTGCATCTCTACCTACTGAGCCACTCCATCCCCTCTACTGAGTACAGCCAGCATCTCTACCTACTGAGCCACTCCATCCCCTCTACTGAGTACAGCCTGCATCTATACCTACTGAGCCACTCCATCCCCTCTACTGAGTACAGCCTGCATCTCTACCTACTGAGCCACTCCATCCCCTCTACTGAGTACAGCCAGCATCTCTACCTACTGAGCCACTCCATCCCCTCTACTGAGTACAGCCTGCATCTCTACCTACTGAGCCACTCCATCCCCTCTACTGAGTACAGCCTGCATCTATACCTACTGAGCCACTCCATCCCCTCTACTGAGTACAGCCTGCATCTCTACCTACTGAGCCACTCCATCCCCTCTACTGAGTATAGCCTGCATCTCTCTACCTACTGAGCCACTCCATCCCCTCTACTGAGTACAACCTGCATCTCTACCTACTGAGCCACTGCATCCCCTCTACTGAGTGCAGCCTGCATCTATACCTACTGAGCCACTCCATCCCCTCTACTGAGTACAGCCTGCATCTCTACCTACTGAGCCACTCCATCCCCTCTACTGAGTACAGCCTGCATCTCTCTACCTACTGAGCCACTCCATCCCCTCTACTGAGTACAGCCAGCATCTCTACCTACTGAGCCACTCCATCCCCTCTACTGAGTACAGCCAGCATCTCTACCTACTGAGCCACTGCATCCCCTCTACTGAGTACAGCCAGCATCTATACCTACTGGGCCACTCTATCCCCTCTACTGAGTACAGCCTGCATCTCTACCTACTGAGCCACACCATCCCCTCTACTGAGTATTATAAGACTAATTAACATGCTGCATATTTATGTGAATCCTGACTATTCATAATAAATTTAATCTGCTATACAACCAGTAAGCTGCATTACTCATGTGGTCCTACATGGGTTTACTGGAACCTCAAATCACAAATTACTTATGTGGTCCTACATGGGATTACTGGAACCTCAAACCACTAATTATTTGTGTGGTTCTACATGGGATTACTGGAACCTTAAATCACTAATTACTTGTGTGGTCCTACATGGGATTACTGGAACCTTAAATCACTAATTACTTGTGTGGTACTACATGGGATTACTGGAACCACAAATCACTAATTATTTGTGTGGTACTCCATGGAATTACTGGAACCTCAAATCACTAATTACTTGTGTGGTACTACATGGGATTACTGGAACATTAAATCACTAATTACTTGTGTGGTCCTATATGGGATTACTGGAATCTTAAATCACTAATTACTTATGTGGTACATGGGATTACTGGAACCTTAAATCACTAATTACTTGTGTGGTACTACATGGGATTACTGGAACCTTAAATCACTAATTACTTGTGTAGTCCTACATGGGATTACTGGAACCTTAAATCACTAATTACTTATGTGGTACATGGGATTACTGGAACCTTAAATCACTAATTACTTGTGTGGACCTACATGGGATTACTGGTACCTTAAATCACTAATTACTTATGTGGTACATGGGATTACTGGAACCTTAAATCACTAATTACTTGTGTGGACCTACATGGGATTACTGGTACCTTAAATCACTAATTATTTATGTGGTACATGGGATTACTGGAACCTTAAATCACTAATTACTTGTGTGGTACTACATGGGATTACTGGGACCTTAAATCACTAATTACTTGTGTGGTACTACATGGGATTACTGGAACCTCAAATCACTAATTACTTGTGTGGTCCTACATGGGATTACTGGAACCTTAAATCACTAATTACTTGTGTGGTACTACATGGGATTACTGGAACCTTAAATCACTAATTACTTGTGTGGTACTACATGGGATCACTTGAACCTTAAATCACTAATTACTTGTGTGGTATATGGGATTACTGGATCCTCAAATCACTAATTATTTGTGTGGTTCTACATGGGATTACTGGAATCTTAAATCACTAATTACTTGTGTGGTACTACATGGGATTACTGGAACCTTAAATCACTAATTACTTGTGTGATCATACATGGGATTACTGGAACCTCAAATCACTAATTACTTGTGTGGTCCTACATGGGATTACTGGAACCTTAAATCACTAATTACTTGTGTGGTACTACATGGGATCACTTGAACCTTAAATCACTAATTACTTGTGTGTGGTATATGGGATTACTGGATCCTCAAATCACTAATTATTTGTGTGGTTCTACATGGGATTACTGGAATCTTAAATCACTAATTACTTGTGTGGTACTGCATGGGATTACTGGAACCTTAAATCACTAATTACTTGTGTGGACCTACATGGGATTACTGGTACCTTAAATCACTAATTACTTATGTGGTACATGGGATTACTGGAATCTTAAATCACTAATTACTTGTGTGGTACTGCATGGGATTACTGGATCCTCAAATCACTAATTATTTGTGTGGTTCTACATAGGATTACTGGAACCTCAAATCACTAATTACTTGTGTGGTACTACATGGGATTACTGGAACCTTAAATCACTAATTACTTGTGTGGTACTACATGGGATTACTGGAACCTCAAATCACTAATTACTTGTGTGGTACTGCATAGGATTACTGGAACCTCAAATCACTAATTACTTGTGTGGTACTACATGAGATTACTGGAACCTTAAATCACTAATTACTTGTGTGGTACTGCATGGAATTACTGGAACCTTAAATCACTAATTACTTGTGTGGTATATGGGATTACTGGATCCTCAAATCACTAATTATTTGTGTGGTACTGCATGGGATTACTGGAACCTTAAATCACTAATTACTTGTGTGGTCCTACATGGGATTACTGGAACCTCAAATCACTAATTACTTGTGTGGTCCAACATGGGATTACTGAAACCTCAAATCACTAATTACTTGTATGGTACTACATGGGATTACTGGAACCTTAAATCACTAATTACTTGTGTGGTACTGCATGGAACTACTGGAACCTTAAATCACTAATTACTTGTGTGGTATATGGGATTACTGGATCCTCAAATCACTAATTACTTGTGTGGTCCTACATGGGATTACTGGAACCTCAAATCACTAATTACTTGTGTGGTCCAACATGGGATTACTGGAACCTTAAATCACTAATTACTTGTGTGGTCCTACATGGGATTACTGGAACTTTATATCACTAATTACTTGTGTAGTCCTGCATGTGATTCCTGGAACCTCAAATCACTAATTACTTGTGTGGTACTACATGGGATTACTGGAACCTCAAATCACTAATTATTTGTGTGGTACATGGGGTTACTGGAACCACAAATCACTAATTACTTGTGTGGTACTGCATGGGATTCCTGGAACCTCAAATCACTAATTACTTGTGTGGTACTGCATGGGATTACTGGAACCTTAAATCACTAATTACTTGTGTGGTCCTACATGGGATTACTGGAACCTCAAATCACTAATTACTTGTGTGGTCCTACATGGGATTACTGGAACCTTAAATCACTAATTACTTGTGTGGTCCAACATGGGATTACTGGAATCTTAAATCACTAATTACTTGTGTGGTACTGCATGGGATTACTGGAACCTTAAATCACTAATTACTTGTGTGGTCCTACATGGGATTACTGGAACCTCAAATCATTAATTATTTGTGTGGTACTACATGGGATTACTGGAACCTCAAATCACTAATTACTTGTGTGGTCCTACATGGGATTACTGGAACCTCAAATCATTAATTATTTGTGTGGTACTACATGGAATTACTGGAACCTCAAATCACTACACTATCACTGCACCATCATCATACAAGATGGAGGATATTTAATTTTTTTGAG
Source organism: Pictodentalium vernedei (assembly GCA_031216915.1). Taxonomy (NCBI): domain Eukaryota; kingdom Metazoa; phylum Mollusca; class Scaphopoda; order Dentaliida; family Dentaliidae; genus Pictodentalium; species Pictodentalium vernedei. The sequence continues at coordinate 474,168,415 of CM062290.1, forward strand.
TGGATACAGAAAATTTCCATTTGTCTCAGTCACAAGTGAGATGATTTTCGGTATTAGATTTTATTTTTATTATACACTTTGAATCTAATCATTCCTATTGATAATTCCACTCATTTCAACCTTGAACTGATATAGAAAAGTAAACAGCCGATTGCTGCCTATTCACACGGCGATGATCTTTCTCAGTTCTCAATTCAAGGTGAAAATGTATTGAATTATTGCTGGAAATGACCAGTATTCACTTAACCCTTTACCCAACGAATCGCCTGCATCCGCCCGCGTAATATGCAAATTCAGCAGCTGAAAGAATATTATTTTTAGAAAATTTTCAACAAAACCATATCATGTGACTCCTCTTTGGAACGAGCTCGTCGAGCTCGTTCCAAAGAGGGGGCACATGATATGGTTTTTTGAAAAAATTTAAATAATGATATTTAAAATAATAAATTTTGAAATCGTCTGTGTTGGGTCAAGGGTTAAAAACACTAGTTTTATTTTCATTATACGTTTTTAATACAAATTGATCATTTCCAGCGATAATTTGACTCATATTCACCTTGAAGTGATGCTTTGAAAACCGCCATTTTGATTGATACTATGAAATTGGAAATTTCTATATCTTCACAGTTGGGGATATGATTTCTTATCTTTCTGCAATTTTTTCGATAATCTATCGTTTAGCGTTTAATAATATGGACAATGTTAGTACCCCAACTTTCACATTTGTCACTCAATCATCACCTTACACAATCTACTGGACTGCACAGAATTTATCCGACGTAACAACTAATGGGGGAGGCATGTTCTTTTACATCAGTCCCAAACTAGATGAGTAGTGTTCAACCGATGATCGGCCACAATCGGCCGATTATGGGCAATTGGATGACAACGGCAACGGCTCCTGGAACATCGGTTCAACCGATTGTTGCCAAGCAATTTGTGATTTTTCTGAATCCCATTTTATTACCTTCTGCAATTGTTCAATTGTTAATGTAAAATGATGTCGATGATACCATTCAATAAAGTTGAGAAACAACCACAATGTGTATTCTTAATCTCTCTAGACGCCCCTTTACGGGATATACGTGTTAAACGACATGTAAAGCTTACAACTGAGCACACTTGCAGCAATCGCCAGTTCATACCGGAAAAGTGAAGGATGCACTCCATTGACTCAGGTCGCAGTAAAATTACCAGTCGCGCACACTTGGGCGGTAAACGTGGCTCTATTCACAAAAATCGCCAACTAATTTTCATTATTTTTTTCATTTTTGGTATACAACTTAACGTTAAAGGTTCATGAGGCCACTCCTTACGTAACATAACAGCTTTATGAGGCCACTCCTTACTTAACATAACAGTTTCACGTGGTTACTTCTTACTTAACATAACATCTTCATGTGGCCACTTCTTACTTAACATAACACCTTCATGTGGCCACTCCTTACTTAATGCCACAGCTTTATGTGGCCACATCTTACTTAACATAACACCTTCATGTGGCTACTCCTTACTTAACATAACAGCATTATGTTGCCACTCCTTTAACAGCCACTCCTTAATTAAAGTAACAGCTTTATGTGGCCACTCTTTACTTAACATAACAGTTTCATGGGGCCACATCTTACTTAACATAACACCTTCATGTTGCCACTCCTTACTTAACATAACAGCTTCATGTTGCCACTGCTGGCAGCTGCTCGTCGTTGCTCGGTGGTTCTCTCCGGGTACTCCGGCTTCCTCCACCCGTAAAACTGTCACGGTCATGATTAGCCATTGTGCATAAATATATGACCTTAAACATCAATAAATAAATAAATAAATATGTTGCCACTCCTTTAACAGCCACTCCTTAATTAAAGTAACAGCTTTATGTGGCCACTCTTTACTTAACATAACACCTTCATGTAGCCACTCCTTACTTAACGTAACAGCTTTATGTTGCCACTCCTTACTTAATATAACAGGTTTATGTGGCCAAAACTATTCACAAAAATTTCCATTCAAATTTTATTATTTTTTTCAATTTTGCTTTTAAAACACTGCTTTTTAATTCCTCATTGGAACAAGGTCAACGAACTCAATGAGCATGTCACAATCAGGGATCATAATTAATGATCTGGAGGCAAAAAATAGAAATATTTAGTTAAGCCAAAAATGTTTTGGCCAAGTGTCACGTCTAATTATGTTAAGAGTTTAAGATATTAACTCGTTTAATTCTACAGTTCACTCAAAACCATGTTAAGTAATCCATTACAAAAAAAATACAATGAAAATAGTGTCAGAAAATCAATAATCAGCAAATACTTTTTTCAACAGGTGATATTTTATTGTTCAGTGTGGAGAGAAACGGAAAAATAATTTCAATCGGATCGTGACTTGGTCGATACTCAGTCACGATCCGGTCGAAATGCTCTGTCGACTTTTGTGTTTTTAGTACTTATGATGGAAGGTTAAAATAAACATCAGGAGATTACAGTGGAACCCATTTAACCCTTTACCTAACATGAAAAGCAGACGACACTTGCAAAAAAAATTCTTGAATAACTAATTTTTTTCATTTTTTGTCTCAAAAACATAGGTTATGACCCCTCATTGGAATGAGCTCGATGAGCTTGTTCCAATCAAGGGTCATAACCTATGTTTTTGAGACAAAAAATGAAAAAATAATGAAAATTAATTGGCGATTTTTTAGAGTAGCGCTGGCCGGTTTTGGCCGTTACGTTGGGTAAAGGGGTAATTGGATATCTTGTAGCTGCTTTCACTGCATAAAGAAGTGTGAATTAAAAACAATGATGTGTCTACTGATGATGTAAACAAAATGAAAGATGAACAATCTTCAAGCATTCTCACCATTTCTCTGTCCGAGACTTTCCTTCTCTTCCACGATCCGAACTCCCACGATCAGATATAAGAAGTTCATATTGAATATCACAAGTATCAAAGTCTGTCCGATCACACTGAGAAGATAAATCAATTTTATCTAACTCGACATGAGACCACTGAATTAAGGCACATCTTGCCTCTGCATCAGCCACCTGAAAATAAATGTGAAGAGTTTTATCTAATTCAACATGAGACCGCTAATTATAAATTAAGGCAAACGTTGCCTCCACATCAGCCACCTGAAAATATGGGGAGCCCAATTATTAACCCCGGGGAACAAACTTGAATCTGACCCCACTACAGATGTTGTGTACCAAACATGAAAGGATTCTGACTGGTGGATCTGAAGAAGATGATTTCTGAAGAAATTTCCTCAAATTACACCAAGTTACACTTTAGGCTCTGATAGAGAGCCCAAATACGAACTTAGGGACCCAATTTGAACAAACTTGAATTTGCCCCCCCCCCTCCCCCTATAGATACTGTATGCCAAACATAAAAGGATTCTGACTGGTGGATCTGAAGAAGATGATTTCTGAAGAAATTTCCTCAAATTGCACCAAGCTTTAGGCTCAGATAGAGATCCCAAATACTAACTCAGGGACCCAATTTGAACAAACTTGAACCTGACCCCCCTATATATAGATGCTGTATACCAAACATGAAAGGATTCTGACTGGTGAATCTGAAGAAGACTTTTAAAGAAATTTCCTCAAATTGCACAAAGTTAAACTTTGGGTTCCAATACAGAGCCCAAACACTAACTCAGGGACCTGATTTGAAAAAATTTGAATCTGCCCCCCCCCCCCCCCCCCCCTCCCCCCCAACACAGATGTGTTGTATACCAAATATGAAAGCATTCTGACTGGTGGATCTGGAGAAGAAGATTTTTAAAGAAATTTCCTCCTATTTCACTAAGTTAAATTTTGGGCTCGAACAGGGAGCCCAATTATTAACCCAGGGACTCAATTTGAACAAACTTGAATCTGACCCTCCTAGAGATGTTATATACTAAATATCAAAAGATTCTATTCTAATTGATGGCTCTGGAGAAGAGTTTTTTGAATTTTGGAAACAAATTTATGGGTGTTATCCGAGTTATGCCCCTTGAGGTGGCCCCCGTGGGTGTGGCAACTTTATTTGAACAGACTTGAATTGACATATGATAGGGAACATGCACACTAGATTTGGTTCAATGTGGCCAAGTAGTTTGTGAGAAGTCGATAATGTAAAGTTAACGCCGGACAACGGACAGAAAGTGATTAGTAAAGCTCCCATTGAGCTTCGCTCAGGTGAGTTAAAAATACAACTGTGAAGGTTTTATAGTATTGTCTCTTGGACTGGAATGAAAATTAATCATGTAACTCAACAGGAGGAGATAACTCTGATATACTCACCCTTGTTTTCGATTATGTCACCATTAACAGCTTCTTGTAACTCAACAGGAGGAGGTAACTCTGATATACTCACTTTTGTTTCCGATCACGTCGCCATCAACATCTTATAACTCAACAGGAGGAGGTAACTCTGATATACTAACTCTCAGTTCTGATCACGTCACCATAAACAGTTTCTTGTAACTCAACAGGAGGAGGTAACTCTGATATACTCACCCTTGGTTCCGATTATGTCACCATTAACAGCTTCTTGTAACTCAACAGGAGGAGGTAACTCTGCTATACTCACATTTGTTTCCGATCACGTCACCATCAACGACATCTTATAACTCAACAGGAGGAGGTAACTCTGAAATACTCACCCTTGTTTCTGATCACGTCACCATCAACGACGTCTTATAACTCAACAGGAAGAGGTAACTGTGATATACTCACCCTCAGTTCTGATCACATCACCATAAATAGTTTCTTGACTCAACATGAGGAGGTAACTCTGATATACTCACCCTTGGTTCCGATCACGCCACTTAACAGCTTTTTTGTAACTCAATAGGAGGAGGTAACACTAATATACTCACCCTTGGTTCCGATATATTTGATAATAAGTCCAATAATCTTGTATCTTCATCAACGTCGCCATTAACAGCTTCTGATGAAGAATATGAACTGTAACTATTACCATGTGACATATTACCATTGACTGGTGAACCACCTACAAGTATAATGAAACAGACTTTATCCTGAACTGGTGAATTACTTATACTAAACAATACAAGTATATAATGAAACACACTTTAACCTGAACTGGTGAATCGCTTATACTAAACAATACAAGTATATAATGAAACAGACTTTAACCTGAACTGGTGAATCGCTTATACTAAACAATACAAGTATATAATGAAACAGGCTTTTATCCTGAACTGGTGAATCATTTATACAAAACAATACAAGTATATAATGAAACAGACTTTAACCTGAATTGGTGAATCACTTACCTGGTGTACTGAACAATACAAGTATATAATGAAACAGACTTTAATCTGAACTGGTGAATCACTTACCCGGTGTACTAAACAATACAAGTATACAATGAAACAGACTTTAACCTGAACTGGTGAATCACTTATACTAAACAATACAAGTACCGGTATATAATGAAACAGACTTTAATCTGAACTGATGAATCACTTACCCGGTGTACTAAACAACACAAGAATATAATGAAACAGACTTCAACCTGAACCGGTGAATCATTTATACTAAATAATACACAGGCACTCGATTTGAGCAAACTTGAATCTCACTCCACTGGAGATGTCGCATACCAAATATGAAAGGATTCTGACTGGTGGTTTTGAAGAAGATTTTTATAGAATTATCCTCATGTTGCATTATGTTCAAATTCAGTCTATCATAGGGAGCCCAAATATTAACCCTGGCTCTCGATTTGAACAAATTTGAATCTGCCCCCCCATCCCCCCCTCCCCCCTCAGTAATGTTATATACCAAATATGAAAGCATTCTGACTGGTAGTTCTGAAGATGATTCTAAAAGAAATTCCCTCACATTATGCACTAAGTTAAATTTGGGCTACCATAGGAAGCCCAATTATTAACCTCGAGACCCGATTTGTGCAAATTTAAATCTGACCCCCCTTGAGATGGTGTACACCAAATATGAAAGGAATCTGACTGGCATATCGGAAGATTTTTAAAGTAATTCCCTCATATTGCAAGAAGCTGAAATTCGGGTCCCCACAGGGAGCCAAAATTTTAACCCAGGCACTCGATTTGAACTTGAATCTGACCCCCTAGAGATGTTGTATATCAAATATGAAAGCATTCTGACCAGTGGATAGGAAGAAGGAAGATTTGTAAAAGAAATTTCTTCATACTGCAATAAATTGAAATTCGGGCCCCCACAGAGAGCCATAATTTTAACCCAAACAAAACTAGAATCTGACCCACCTGGAATCTGGTGAATCTGAAGCAGATTTTTAAAGAAATTCCCTCATATTGCACAAAGTTAAAACTTGGGCTCCCACAGGAGGCCCAAATATTAACGGAGGGACTTGGTTTGAACATTCATGAATCTGACCCTCATAAAAATGATGTAAACCAAACATTAAAAGAGTCTGACTGGTGGTTCTGAAGAAGTAGATTTTTAAAGATTATTCCTCATATTTCCCTAAGTTAAATATTTGGGCTCCTGTATTGAGTCCAAATATGACCCAAGGGACTTGATTTTAACAAAGTTGTACTTAACACCCCTATGGATGCTGTATACCAAATATCAAAAGATTCTGATCAGTGGCTCTACAGAAAAAGTTTTTTTAATTTTTGCAAATATGCTGACTCAGCATTTTTTGATGCCTCCAACAGAACACCCTAACAAAACTGATGGCAATTTTTGTCACCATTCACTTTTACTGGACCTAAGGATGCTTCATACCAAATAACAGTTCTCTTTTCCATGTGGTTTGGGAAATATGGGCGTTTGAAAATATTTCTATTTTTAGCTTCTGTAGAAAAAAATTATTACTTGGAACTGAGTGGAGAGCCACCCACTTTAACTCTTTGAACACAGGTGGTATCTTCCATGACACTTAAATGACAGACATTGGAAGAGTCCATATCCAATCTTTGGGGAGAGAGCAATTAATATTTTCAACGTGCAGCCTGAAGGATGAAAATATTAATTATTCTACCACACACGTTCACTTAGTACCCATCCTACTTAATGAAATTTTGATGTATCGTGTTCCTGGACTGGAAAAGTGACAGTTAAACTGGGAAAGGCAAGGGCGCAGCAAGGCTTCAGATACTAAATCAGCATTGGCAGCAATATTACTCAAGATTAATTTTAAAGCAGCCATGTCTTGATTGGTTGAAAAACATCAATAAGGCCACACAAAGTAGATCTTCTGTTTCTCAGGCCATTATTTGTGAAATTGCATGAGGGCGAGCAGTTTTTTATTTTATTTTGTATTTCAGTAATTACTTCTTAACCATCAAAAGTTCATGTTCTTGGTTCAAGTTTTACGTCTCATAATCTACAGAATAGCATGGGTGGTGGTGTATTTCATCCCTTGAGTGCAAGAAGGCTTTGCAATGCTAAAGCATTGCAAAGCCTTCTTGCACTCAAGGGACAAATTCATCAATTTTTTTAACTTGGGTAAAATATCAGACATAAATCATTTAATTTTAATTTTTTTTAAGTTTAAATTGGTTATAAAAAGAGAGCATGCGGCAGCCAAAAGGACCATGTGGGAGGGCCTGTGAAACAGATTTTTTATTTTTTTAGGCCTAAATGTAATAGAAAAATGTTGGATGGAAACTTTGCTCTACTTGACAATATTACAGTGTATTGAGCTGGATATTAATTATAATGCTGATAATTTATTGTAGAGTACCATCAGCAGGCAAAGGGTCGAGTATTACATAAACACATTATGGGTATACAAGAGGAATTCTGATTCTATTAATTACATAAACTTAGTGAAATATTTATTATGTCTGAGATGGAAAGGTCAAACACGTTCCATTACAACAAAAGTCATTATATAATTAGACAGAAAAACATCATTAATATGGTCCAAGGATAATCAATAAATTCAACCTTTCAAAAATCGTAAGTTTATGTTATAGTTTATTAAAATCAGGGTTCTGCTTACAGTAGTGACTGGCGGTTGGGAGTGTCCAGCACTGTTACAGTTTATTAAAATCAGGGTTCTGCTTACAGTAGTGACTGATGGATGGGAGTGTCCAGCACTGTTATAGTTTATTAAAATCAGGGTTCTGCTTACAGTAGTGACTGGCGGTTGGGAGTGTCCAGCACTGTTATAGTTTATTAAAATCAGGGTTCTGCTTACAGTAGTGACTGATGGATGGGAGTGTCCAGCACTGTTATAGTTTATTAAAATCAGGGTTCTGCTTACAGTAGTGACTGATGGATGGGAGTGTCCAGCACTGTTATAGTTTATTAAAATAAGGGTTCTGCTTACAGTTGTGACTGGTGGTGGGGAGTGTCCAGCACTGTTATAGTTTATTAAATTCAGGGTTCTGCTTACAGTAGTGACTGGTGGTTGGGAGTGTCCAGCACTGTTATAGTTTATTAAAATAAGGGTTCTGCTTACAGTAGTGACTGATGGATGGGAGTGTCCAGCATTGTTATAGTTTATTAAAATCAGGGTTCTGCTTACAGTAGTGACTGGTGGTTGGGAGTGTTCAGCACTGTTATAGTTTATTAAAATCAGGGTTCTGCTTACCATAGTGACTGGTGGATGGGAGTGTCCAGCACTGTTATAGTTCATTCAAATAAGGGTTCTGCTTACAGTAGTGACTGGTAGGGCTGCACGGTATATCGATAAACCGATATATACCGGTATTCAAACCAATATCGATTGAATACCGGTGTAATTATAAAAATATCGGTTTATCGTCATTATTTAGTTACCCAAGATGTCTTAAGTTTTTCAACTGTATCCCCGAATGAATAATATTATCCCCTTATCAAAGGAATCGTCTGCTTGCGCCCTCGTAATATACAAAATCAGCAGTTGAAAAAATAAATTAAAAAAATTTCAACAAAACTATATCATGTGACCCCTCATTGGAACGAGCTCGTTGGGCTCGTTCCAATGAGGGGTCACATGATACAGTTTTGTTGAAATCTTTGGGCAAAATCTGAAAAACTAATTTTGAAAATAATAAATTTTGATATCGTCTGCGTTGGGTAAAGGTTTTTCGAACTGCATCATCAAGGTACGCTAATTCGTTCCGACCGTGATGCCTTGAGTCTCGATTGTGATACTTGTGTTCAAATATCTGAACAGTTTTCGATATACCAGTATACCGCGGTATTTTTTTGAATACCGATACCGGTATTCAGTTTTGAATATCGTGCAGCCTTAGTGACTGGTGGTTGGGAGTGTCCAGCACTGTTATAGTTTATTAAAATCAGGGTTCTGCTTACAGTAGTGACTGGTGGTTGGGAGTGTCCAGCACTGTTATAGTTTATTAAAATAAGGGTTCTGCTTACAGTAGTGACTGGTGGTTGGGAGTGTCCAGCACTGTTATAGTTTATTAAAATCAGGGTTCTGCTTACAGTAGTGACTGGTGGTGGGGAGTGTCCAGCACTGTTATAGTTTATTAAAATCAGGGTTCTGCTTACAGTAGTGACTGGTGGTTGGGAGTGTCCAGCACTGTAATAGTTTATTGAAATCAGGGTTCTGCTTACAGTAGTGACTGGTGGCAGGGAGTGTCCAGCACTGTTATAGTTTATTAAAATCAGGGTTCCGCTTACACCAGTGACTGGTGGTTGGGAGTGTCCAGCACTGTAATAGTTTATTGAAATCAGGGTTCTGCTTACAGTAGTGACTGGTGGCAGGGAGTGTCCAGCACTGTTATAGTTTATTGAAATCAGGGTTCTGTTAACAGTAGTGACTGGTTGTTGGGAGTGTTCAGCACTGTTATAGTTTATTGAAATCAGGGTTCTGCTTACAGTAGTGACTGGTGGTTGGGAGTGTCCAGCACTGTTATAGTTTATTAAAATCAGGGTTCCGCTTACACCAGTGACTGGTGGTTGGGAGTGTCCAGCACTGTTATAGTTTATTAAAATCAGGGTTCTGCTTACAGTAGTGACTGGTGGTTGGGAGTGTTTAGCACTTTTTTTTTATTTCTGATCACAACTTTCGACAGAAAACTGCCATTTTAAGAACCACTAAAATCTCCCAGTTGCCCAATTTAGCTCATATTTACAACAGAGAAGACTTGTCTAGCAGTAAGAGATTTCTGGAAAGAAACCTGTAAAATACGGAGAGGAGATTGGAATGCAATTAAATTTGCTGAAATTAACCAAAAATTCTCACTTTTGGGAGAAAAATTTCTTCAAAATATGAATAAACAAAAGGTGAATTTGTCAGTTTAGAGGTATTTCATTTCTACAAATTTTCATGAAAATCGTCTTTTCACTTCTTGCATGCTGCGGGCAAGCCTGAAAGTAAGCAATCGCCTGATTTATATTGAGATTCACAGAGGGTAAATTTAGTCATGCTACCCTGCTGTGCAGGGTAGTATCACCAAATCCACCCTCTGGGGACCACATTTTGCAGATAACAGTCTGCTTATTTTCTGGCTTGGCTGCCGGTCGATAATCTCTTGCCAGTGAAGTTAGTATAATTTGGGCACATTTTACCAAATTTCCATCTGTAAATTAACCCTTCACCCAACGTAACAGCCAAAACCGACCAGTGCTATTCTAAAAATGAAAGTGTCAATGACACTGTAGCTCAACTTGACAAACTTGAACTTGGTAAGTTATAAATGAAATGGCAAAATTGAAGATCATTGGTACCAATGTCATTTTTTTTGCCAGTGGCAACATTTTTTGACAGAAACCGAAGAAAATCGATAGCTCCCATCTAGAGGCCTCCCCAAACAATCATGCCAGGTTTCAAAGTAATCTGATCATAAATGTGCCCTGTAGGGTGTACAAAAAGGAAATATTGTGGTCTGACTAGACTAAATTCTAAGAACGTTGGCCGTGGCAACATTTTTTGACGGAAATGGAAGAAAATCGATAGCTCCCACCTAAAGGTCACCGTAAATAAGCATACCAGGTTTCAAAGCAATCTAATCATAAATGTGCCCTGTAGGGTGAGCCAAAGGGAAATATTGTGGTTTGACTAAACTAAGTTCTAAGAACGTTGGCTGCGGCAACATTTTTTGTCGGAAATTGAAGAAAATCGATAGCTCCTATCTAGAGGTCACCCCAAACAAGCATGCCAGGTTTCAAAGCAATCCGATCATAAATGTGCCCTGTAGGGTGTGCCAAAGGGAAATATTGAGTCTTCTGACTAAACTAAGTTCTAAGAACGTTGGCCGCGGCAACATTTTCTGACAGAAATTGAAGAAAATCGATAGCTCCCATCTAGAGGTCTCCCCAAACAAGCATACCAGGTTTCAAAGCAATCTGATCATAAATGTGCCCTGCAGGGTGTGCCAAAGGGAAATATTGAGGTTTGACTAAACTTAGTTCTACGAACGTTGGCCACGGCAACATTTTTTGCCGGAAATTGACGAAAATCGATAGCTCAAATCTAGAGGTCACTCTAAATAAGCATACTAGGTTTCAAAGCAATCAAATCATAAATGTGCCCTGTAGGGTGTGCCAAAGGGAAATATTGTGGTTTGACTGAACTAAGTTCTAAGAACGTTGGCTGCGGCAACATTTTTTGACAAAAATTGAAGAAAATCGATAGCTCCCATCTAGAGGTCACCCCAAACAAGCATACCAAGTTTCAAAGTAATCTGATCATAAATGCGACCTGTGAGGTGTGCCAAAGGAAATTGTGGACGTACGTACTAACGTACTAACATACTAACGTACGTACGTACGTACGCCGACGGACGAGAAGTGATGGCAATAGCTCAGCTTGACTTTGTCAAGTTGAGCTAAAAATGCCAATTAATTTTCATTATTTTTTCATTTTTTGTCCCCAAAACATAGGTTATGACCCCTCGTTGGAATGGGCTTGTCGAGCTTGTTCCAACAAGGCGGCATAACCTATGTTTTTGAGACAAAACATGAAAAAAATTAGTTATTCAAGAATTCTTTCTGCAAGTGTCGTCTGCTTTCCATGTTAGGTAAAGGGTTAAACAATGTGCAATGCTTCCGGTATCCCCTCGCCAAGAAGTGGTTTATTAAACGGGGACAAAGTTGAACAAGAGCGCATGTATCGCTGAAGCAATCCAATGTCCCCTACTGGACTAATGAGCATTTATAATTATACAAATGTTATAACCTAGATGTGATCAGCATGAATTCCGTTGAAGCATTTCTAAAAAAAGTTTGGAAAATATTGATATTTTGGCGCTTTTCCATATTTCCAAGGGCCATAACTCACACAAGAATAATGCAAGGTACAATGAAATCCCTTCATAAATTTCACCTGTAGACTGTGCTAAAGGTTTTCGGGCTTCAGTCCCCTGTAGCCGTCACAGTTGCCTAATGGTGTCCAAAAGGGGCTGTTCTCATCTAGACATTATATGAAGTCAACCTACCAAGTTACAATGAAATCCCTTCATAAATATGACCTGAAGACTGTGCTAAACGTTTTTGGGCTTTGGGCTCAGGCAGCCATCATGGTTGAATGATTACAACCAAAAGAGGACATTCTCATCTGGGCATCATTTGGAGTGATCCTACGAAGTTACAGTGAAATCCCTTCATAAATATGACCTGCAGACTGTGCTCAAGATTTTCGGGTTTCGGGCACCTGTAGCCATCACAGTTGACCAATCATGACCAAAAGGGGATGTCATCATCTAGGCATTATATGGAGTCAACCTAACAAGTTGCAATGCAATCCTTCCATAAATATGACCTATAGACTATGCTAAAGTTTCTTGGGCATGGGCAGCCATCAAGGCTGAATGCTCGTGACCAAAAGGGGATGTTCTCATCTAGACATTATTTGGAGTTATCCTACCAAGCTACAATGAAATCCCTTCATAATTATGACCTGTAGACTGTACTAAAGGCATTCAGGCTTCAGGCTCGAGCAGCCATAACAGCTAAATGATCACAACCAAAGAGTACATTCTCATCTGGGCATCATCAGGAGTGATCCTACGAAGTTACAATGAAATCCCTTCATAAATATGACCTGTAGACTGTGCTCAAGATTTTCAGGCTTTGGGTACCTGTAGACATCACAGCTGACCAATCACGACCAAAAGGGGATGTCATCATTTAGGAATCATATGGAGTCAACTTAATAAGTTGAAAAGATATCCTTCCATAAATATGACCAAAAGACTATGCTAAAGGTTTTGGGGTTTGGGGCTCGGGCAGCCATCAAGGCTGAATGATCGTGACCAAAAGGGGATGTTCTCATCTAGACATTATTTGGAGTTATCCTACCAAGCTACAATGAAATCCCTTCATAATTATGACAGGGTCTGTAGACTGTTCTAAAGGTTTTGGGGCTTCGGGCCCCTGTAGCCTTCACAGTTTCCCAATTGTATCCAAGAGAGAAACGTTCTCATCTGGACATTATATGAAGTCAATCTACCAAGTTACAAATGAAATCCCTTCATAAATATGACCTGCAGACTGTGCTAAAGATTTTCGGCCTTTCGGGCTCGGGCAGCCATCATGGTTGAATGATTGCAACCAAAGGGGACAATCTCATCTAGGCATCATCCGGAGTGATCCTATGAAGTTACAATGAAATCCCTTCATAAATATGACCTGTAGACTGTGCTCAAAGTTTTCGGGCTTGGGGCACCTGTAGCCATCACAGTTGACCAATCATGACCAAAAGGGGATGTCATCATCTAGGCATTATATGGAATCAACCTAACAGGTTACAATGAAATCCTTCCATTAATATGACCTTTTGCCTATGCTAAAGGTTTTTGGGCTTGGGCACCCATCAAGGCTGAATGACCGCGATCAAAATGGGACGTTCTCATCTAAACATTATTTGGAGTCATCCTACCAAGTTACAATGAAATCCCTTCATAAATATGACCTGTAGACTGTGCTAAAGGTTTTCAGGCTCCGGGCCCCTGTAGCCATCACAGTTGCCCAATCACGTCCAAAAGGGGACTTTCTCATCTAGACATTATATAAAGTCAACCCACCAAGTTACAATGAAATTCCTCAATAAATATGACCTGTAGACTGTGCTAAAGGTTTTTGGGCTCGGGCAGTCGTCACAGTTGGCAGATCACGCCCAAATGGGGAAATTCTCATCTAGACATCATAAGGTGTCATCCTACCAAGTTACAATGAAATCCCTCCATATTAAACATGACCTGCAGACTGTGCTAAAAGTTTTTGGGTTTTGGGCTTGGGCAGCCATCACGGTTGACAGATCATGCCCAAAAGGGGACGTTCTCATCTAGGCATTACACAGAGGCATCCTACCAAGTTAAAATGAAATCCCTTCATAAATACGACCTGTAGACTGTGCTAATGGTTTTCGAGTTTTGGGCTCATGCAGCCATACCGGTTGACCGATCGCGACCAAAAGGGTACATTCTCATCTGGACATGACCCCAAACCTGCATATGAAATTTCATGACGATCAGACAAGAACTGCGTGGGGGGAGCCCGTGCTAAAGGAAAATGTGAACAGACTCACAGACTATCAGATTTTCGCACGCGTGATTGCAGTAGCTTATCTTGACTTTGTCAAGTTAAGCTAAAAATGGAAACGGGCCCATAGAAAAACAAGGGACCCCAAGGGGCCTTAATCACCCACCTGATAAAGTGGTTCAAATAAGATCACATTCAGTTAGTTTGGTTCATCAACACTACAGAGGAATGAAGTCATGAAATTATTCATTTTCCTGACTGCCTCCAATTCTATCAGCTGTAGACCAGCACTGCCAAACTTCCAAAGTTCATCATGTCACTACAGTTTGAAATGCAAATTTTATATCAAAACACTAAGGGATGAGAGAGCCCAAATTTGAAACCAGGGCCTCGAATTGAACAAATCTGAATCTGATCTTTCCAGAGATGTTATATACCAAATTTTGAAGAAATTTCCTCATACTGCACAAAGTTAAAATTCAGGCTCCCATAGGGAGCCCAAATATTAACGGAGGGACTTGATTTGAACAAATTGAATCTGCCCCCCCCCCCCCCCCCCCCCCCCAAAGATGTTGTATACCAAATATGAAAGGATTCTGACAGGTGGATCTGAAAAAGAACATTTTTAAAGACATTTCTTCATATTGCTCGAAGTTAAACTTTGGGTGCCAATAGGGAGAGCAAATATTAACCCAGGGACCAAATGTGAACAAATTTTAATCTGAGCCCCCTAAAGATGTTGTACACCAAATATGAAAGCATTCTGACTGGTGAAGCTGAAGAAAAAGATTTCTAAAGAAATTTCCTCATATTGCAGTAAGGTAAAATTCAGGACACCACAACGAGCCTAAATATTAATCTATGGACTTGATTTGAACAAACTTGAATCTGATTCCCCCTCCCGTCCCCCCCCCCCCCCCTCTCCAAGCAAATGATTGTAATTGATAGTTCTGGAGAAGATTTTTAAAGAAATTCCCTCATATTGCATTGTTGAACTTGGGGCTCCAACAGAGATCTTAACTGTTAACCCAGGAGCCCGATATGAGCAAACATGAATCTGACCTCTCTAGAGATGTTGTATACCAAATATTAAAGGATTCTGACTGGTGGATTTGAAGAAGAAGGTTTTTAAAGAAATTTCCCCATATTGCACTAAAGTAAAATCCCCCCCCCCACCCCCCAAGAGACCGATATGAGCAAACATAGATCTGATCTCCCTAGAGATGTTGTATACCAAATATTAACTGGTCGAGTTCTTATTAATCTTTGGTCATCCAAATTTTTACATGACTCTTGGCCTTGTTACTAGTGGCACTCTCCATAAATTGTACCAAGGGAAATCCTCACAGACTAAATAATTTTAATTGAAAAATAATATGAAGCACATCTACAAAATATGAAGCCATTAAGTTGTGGCACCTGCACTTCAGAATAAAGCCCAAACATGGGCTTTCAGAACTCTACCAGTTAAAGGATTCCGACTGATGGATTTGAAAAAGATTTTTAAAGAAATTTCCCCATATTGCACTAAACCTTTGTTATGTATATTAAAGCATGTACTGTATTTACTCTATGTATTGGGACAGCTAAAAATAATTATTTTCACAGGTGTCCCAATTCTTAGAAAATGGGGAAAGAACACAGCTGGTCTTGATTTGATGCTGAATAAAGTTGTGTGTGATTCCTTTTCCATCACTATATACGAAAATCGCCGTCCAATTTTTTTTATATTTTTATTTTTTGCTTCCAAAACATAGCTTATCAGTGAGGGATCATGAGCTATGTTTTTGGAAGCAAAAAATGAAAATTTTTAGTTTCTCAAGAATTTGTTTTTATGAGTGTCATCTGCTACTAGCAACGGGCCAACTGGAAACAAATCTCCTGAATGTTCCAAACTTTGGAGCATAAAAAAAATATAGTTTTCTGGAAAAAATGTGTGTCCCAAATCATAGAGTGTCCCAATACATAGAGTAAATACGGTATAATCTTTTTATTTCTTTGAAATATTTAATGGCATTTACATAATTTAACAAGCACCATGTCTACTCACGTTATTTCTTTGATTATAAATATTTAATGCCATTTACATAATTTAACAAGCTGCATGTGTACCCTCGTTATTTCTTCAATTATAAATATTTAATTATTTATTTATTTTTATTGTCACATACTTATGCACAATGGCTAATCGTGACAGTGACAGTTTTACTGGTGGAGGAAGATGGAGAACCCAGAGAGAACCACCGAGCATCGATGAGCAACTGTCAGCTGAACATTCTAACTCTGTTCAAGCTCTGTCCAAGCAGGATTACAGTGGTTGAAGACAAGTGCCCCATCGACGTGCAGTACATCTTAGTACACAGCATCATCATGCCCCCCATATAAATATTTAATGGCATTTACATAATTTAACAAGCATGTGGACTTTCGTTATTTCTTTAATTATAAATATTTAATGGCATTTTTTCAACGGCATTTACATATTTCAACAAGCACTATGTGTAATCCTGTTATTTCTTCAATTAGAGCCCATAAAGTGGGATCTTCTGTTTGTCAGGCCATTTTTGTAAAACAGCATGTCGGTGGACATTTTTTTTATTTTATTTTTGTAATTTTTTCTTTTCAATCAAAAGTTCATGTTCTTGGTTTGTTTTATATTGTAATCACAATCTAGAGAATAGCATGGGTGTTGGTGTATTTTGTCCCTTGAGTGTAAGAAGGCATTGCACTGCTGAAGCATTGTAAAGCCTTGTTGCACCCAGGGGACAAATTTATCAAGTTTATTAACTTTGGTAAAATTTATTAATTTTTTTTTTTTTTAAGTTTGCAATGATTATAAAAGAGAGCATGCGGCAGCCAAAAGGACTATGCAGGAGGGCCTGAGAAACAGATTTTTTATTTTTCTAGGCCTAAATAAAAGCATTGTGTGACTGAACGCACTTTTGATGACTTGTCTATCAGTTGCACTTGGTCAGAGTTCAGTCTAGTAACTACATGGGAAGTTGAGTCTAAAGCTGGGAGGTTTTGATTTTTTATTTTTAGTTGTGGTTCGAATTCAGGATCAAACCTCACTTTTGGTTTGATTTTCTTTAACCCTTTACCCAACAAATCGGCCGCATCCGCACTCGTAATATACAAATTCAGCAGTTGAAAAAATATTATTTTTCAAAAAATTTCAACAAAACCATATCATGTGACCCCTCGTTGGAACGAGCTCGTCGAGCTCGTTCCAACAAGGGGTCACATGATATGGTTTTGTTGAAATTTTTTGAAAAAATAAAAAAAAAACATATTTAAAATAATAAATTTTGATATCATCTGCGTTGGGTAAAGGGTTAATAAATAGGGCCTGAGAAACATATTTTTAACCTTTTTTGGCCTTAAAGATTATATTTAATAGAATTTACATAATAAAAAGCTGTATGTATACCCTTGTTATTTCTTCGATTTGAAGAATTATTTCTGTAATATCCTTCCTCCATTCTTTTACTAAACTTTTTTCTAATTTTTGCTTTCTGTCTGTTGGCTCTGTCTTCTGGAGAATTTAATGGTGGACTGGCCCCTGTGAAGCAGAGATAAAAAACATTATTTTTTTAAAAAAAACAGTACGAAGTTGAATATCTGTCATGTGACGGACTGTAGGCAGGAGCTCCTTGTGGCATCCCTGATGTGTCAAATAGCAAATTATGCCCACACAACTTCCCTCACCCCTACAGTTAAAACTAGAAGTCCTGTCATGAAATGTGCACAAATAGCACGTCGATCAGTGCGTTAATCTACGTGTTATGACCATAGTAAGGCTATCAAATTCTGTACATATGGTCTGTGCATAAGCAATGTTTCAGCTAATGGACCTCCGAGTAACACAGAGGTCCACTGGCAGAAACATTGCCTGTGTTTGCTATGAGTAACCAGGAGAACCTGCTGTGCTTTGGATGCCATTCGATATGACAATTGAACGCAATTCCTATGCACAATTAAGCCTAGATAAGTGCACAGATCATAACAGGACTTCTACTTTTAACTGTATATTCTAGTAGATGATTTTTTGCTCACCACACACCACCAAACAGCAACAAAATCAATAATTTCAAGTGTGACATCACTGGAAGGTCAGTTCTTTTAGCGCAATTCATCAATCAAAATGCCGCATTCTGACCTCGATCAATTTGGAAGCTGCAGTGATAGTCAATATATCGAATGACAATTGGATGTTTTTGTTCAAATCCACCCAAATTAATGAAATTAGACTTTAAAGCGAATATCTCTCTGATAAAGGCACCTATTTCTTTATTTATTTACTGGTGTTTAAGGTCACATACTTATGCACAATGGCTAATCATGACCATGACAGTTTTACGGGTGGAGAAAGCCGGAGTATCGGAGAGAACCACCAAGCACAGACGAGCAACTGTCAGCTCCTCAGCATTCTAACTCTGTTCAAGCTCCGCTCAAGCAGGGTTACAGTGGTCGAAGACATGAGCGCCATCGATGTGCAGTACGCCTTAGTTCATGGTGTCATCGTGTCCCCATGTGGGCAACCAGGATAAAGTGCCTTACCCAAGGACACAACGTGGGTCATCGCAGATGGGGATCGAACTCTGGACCTCTTGCACAGAAGTCCAACAGTCTACCACTGAGCCACTGCGCACCTGCTATTTCTTGAAAATATGAATAAATAACCTATTTGGACACAATTTAAATTTATATTTTTCTATTTACATGTTTTCCAATCACACCAGACGAACAATAAATAATAAAGAGTTTTAAAGTTTGAAATTTTGTGCATGTGATGTTGGAATTTTGAAATGAATTAATGGATTCTATGACATACAGGCATGTAAAATAAACACAGAAGGCCATCATGTATAACTTTGTTCATCAATACTACACCCAGGCCATCATGTAAAATAAACACAGAAGGCCATCACGTAAAATAAACACAGAAGGCCATCATGTAAAATAAACACAGAAGGCCATCATGTATGACTTCGTTCATCAATACTACACCCAGGCCATCACGTAACATAAACACAGAAGGCCATCATGTATAACTTTGTTCATCAATACTACACCCAGGCCATCATGTAAAATAAACACAGAAGGCCATCATGTATAACTTCGTTCATCAATACTGCACCCAGGCCACCATGTAAAATAAACACAGAAGGCCATCATGTATAACTTTGTTCATCAATACTACACCCAGGCCATCATGTAAAATAAACACAGAAGGCCATCATGTATAACTTCGTTCATCAATACTGCACCCAGGCCACCATGTAAAATAAACACAGAAGGCCATCATGTATAACTTTGTTCATCAATACTACACCCAGGCCATCATGTAAAATAAACACAGAAGGCCATCATGTATAACTTCGTTCATCAATACTGCACCCAGGCCACCATGTAAAATAAACACAGAAGGCCATCATGTATAACTTTGTTCATCAATACTACACCCAGGCCATCATGTAAAATAAACACAGAAGGCCATCATGTATAACTTCGTTCATCAATACTGCACCCAGGCCACCATGTAAAATAAACACAGAAGGCCATCATGTATAACTTCGTTCATCAATACTACACCCAGGCCATCATGCAAAATAAACACAGAAGGCCATCATGTATAACTTCGTTCATCAATACTACACCCAGGCCATCATGCAAAATAAACACAGAAGGCCATCATGTATAACTTCGTTCATCAATACGACACCCAGGCCATCACGTAGAATAAACACAGAAGGCCATTATAGTAGTAGGAGAGGGATGAAACGGGGCTCATTGGCAGGACCCAGGAAGTGACGTCATATCATGTGACCTGGTGGAGCCATGTTTGGTTGTCATCGTAACCCATGTGAGCAGCCATCTTGGGACGTCATCTCCATAGTGATACATGGTATGAGTGCGCATGCACAGTGCATGTTGTTAGGGTGATACGTGTTTCCATTGTCCATTTTGTATACTGGAGGGCGCCATCTTGGTTTCTATGGTAGCACATGGTTGCTATGTGACCCAAAACCTTCTAACAAGACAGGGGTATATTCAGAGGATGTGCTCGATTGAATCGGAGTATCACGAATTACCCAAATAAACCTGACAATCCCTCCAAATCACCAAAATTGACTTTATTTTCCCATTTTATCGGTACAGCGCATAGTGCTATAGTACCAAGGGGTACAGGGGGTGCGTTCGATTGAACTAGAGAATATCTAATTACCCAAATAGACCCGACCAGGCTTACAAACCACCAAAATCTACACCAAACCACAATGAAAGTGTCAATGACACTGTAGCTCAACTTGTCAAGACATGTACATGTATAGTATGTGACACAGCAATGACAAACATCTAGGTAATGACCTGATAACAAATGTACATATAAAGTATTGTAACGGTCTGTACATAAATACTGGCTGTAGCCTGTAACAAATGTACAGGTAAATTATTGTAAAGGTGGGTAACAGTCAGATGCTAAATAGAAAAGAAATCTTTGAATCCCAGAGTGGGTCTGACTGAGCCCCAAAATATTTGTTCTCATAGCACAGTGATAACAAAGGCACCCCAAAACACACTCATTCCTGTCCCAAAGTGAAAACAAAGGTACCCAAGAAGTTTCGTGAAGATCAGTTCATAAATACGAGCTATATAGAAGTTGTGACAAAAAACTGATTGGACCTAATTTCGTTACAAAATAGCCATTGGCAGCCATCTTAAATTTTGGACCACACTCAGAAGCACTCATTCTCGTCCCAAGGTGATAACAAAGGTACCCAGGAAGTTTCGTGAAGATCAGTTGATAAATACAGCCTCTAGTCCGAACCATATTGACATGTGCACTTACAGTGTATAAGTAGCACTAAATAAATCAAAATTCATCTAATTTGCATAATTTCTGCATGATAAAAAAACCCGTACTATATGTGATGTATTCCATTTTACTAAACATTCATACAAAAATGTATTCAAATCAGAACTTTCATACAGAAGTTCTGTACAAAAGACTGATTCCACTAATTTTGGTACACAATGGTTGCTGGTGGCCATCTTGAATTTTGGACCACACCCAAAAACACTCGTTCTCATCCCACGGTGATAACAAAGGTACCCAAGACGTTTCGTAAAGATCGGTTCATAAATACGGCCTCTAGCCTGAGCCGTATAGAAGTTGTGTACAAAAAACTGATTAGACCTGAAATAAAATTTGGTCATAAGTGCTTGATTAATGCCTGATGGATTTGAAGAAGATTTTTACACTGGTTGAGTGCTAGAAGCCACTATTGGGGTCCACTGTAAAGTGCTAAAATCCACTATCAGGGCTCCACTGCAAAGTTCTAAAATCCACTATAGTGGCTTTACACTGGTTGAGTGCTAGAAGCCACTATCAGGGCTCCACTGCAAAGTTCTAAAATCCACTATAGCAGCTTTACATTGTTTGAGTGCTAAAATCCACTATAGTGGCTTTACACTGGTTGAGTGCTACAAGCCATTATCAGGTCTCCACTGCAAAGTTCTAAAATCTACTATAGCAGCCTTACACTGGTTGACCACTAAAATCCACTATAGCAGCTTTACGCTGGTTGAGTGCTAGAAGCCACTATCAGGGCTCCACTGCAAAGTGCTAAAATCCACTATAGTGGTTTTACATTGGTTGAGTGCTAGAAGCCACTATCAGGGCTCCACTGCAAAGTTCTAAAATCCACTATAGCAGCTTTACACTGGTTGAGTGCAGAAGCCACTATCAGGGCTCCACTGCAAAGTGCTAAAATCCACTATAGCGACTTTACACGGTTTAATCTAATCTGTTGTTGGCTCAACAGTAGAAGAAAAATATTACAATAAAATCATTTTGTTACAATTTATTAGAGAGTGCCTGGAGCACGGTGGCTCTGTGTTCGATTTTTGGATTTCTATGCTAGAAGTCCCAAGTTCGATCCCCTTCCGGGAAGACCTGCGTTGTGTCCTTGGGCAAGGCACTTTACCCCGGATGCCTACATGAGGGCACGATGACACCGTGTACTAGGGCACACTGCACGTCGATGGTGCACATGTCTTCAGCTGCTGTAACCCTGCTTGAGTAGAGCTTGAACAGAGTTAGAATGTTGGGGAGCTGATAGTTGCTCGTCGATGTTCAGTGGTTCTCTCTGGGTACTCCGGCTTTCTCCACCTGTAAAACTGTCATGGTCACGAAGCATTAGTATGTGACCTTAAACACCAATAAATAAATAAATAATAAATAATTGGAGAGTGCCAACTGGCACTCCAATAAATTACAAAAAAACAATTATGAGCAATATTTTGCTAAACTAAGGCTTCTTTTGCTGGTTGTGTGATATCTTCGAAAAAAATTGAAAATATTAATTATCGCTCTACCCCAAATAACGGACATGGACTCTTCCAATTTCTGCCATTTAATTGGCACGTAAGATACTGCCAGTGTTCAAAGGGTTAACTCCATGTGTATGCTGTGTTTCCAAAATTTTTAGCTGGACAAAATGTTCATGGTCTATTTGTCTGGATTCTCTGTAGAACGAACTAAAGGTCTGCCAATTTGTGTACCAGTCATTTCATCCTGATTCCTTTGTAGAACCAACTAAAGGTCTGCCAGTTTGTGTACCAGTCATTTCATCTGGATTCCTTTGTAGAACAAACTAAAGGTCTGCCAGTTTGTGTACCAGCCAGTTCATATGACAAGAGTTCAAAGATTTAGAAGTTTTCTTGGCAAAGGGTCATAAAATATTTTGATGATGGCTCAATTTATGGTAGAGAGTTGAGAGAATTGAAAGCTTTTACTCATAAAGGGTGGTGACATATTTGTGGAGATAAACACCTGTTGTAGTAAATTATAATACATTAATATCATTGTTTGATGTTTCTACCTTCTGTTTTTATAGACATATTAACATGATAAAATGGACATGATCAAGTACAACAGGATAATTTATTTGTCTAATGCCAGACTTAGTGCAATAGAATTAATTAATTCTGCATGAAAGCAAGTTTTCTAAGTACATATGCACCACTGCTGACAAGTTGGTGATATGAAGAAACAGTTTTGTTATTGCTAATCTAATAAATATACTACTCAATGTTTGCTAAGCACCAAGTATATACAACTACCTGTTTCACGTTCTAGTTGAAATATTGTAATGAAAAGTGTCTATATTTTTAGTCCCCTACCGGGACTGTAGGTTTGCACTCTGTCCATCCGTCAGTCTGTCAGTCACACTTTAGTTTTCCAGACTTTTTTTGGAAATGCTTCAACCAAATGATTTCATTTTTGGTAACCTACTATAGAATGATAATTTACAGATCAAGTTTGAGTTTCATGCTGATTGCGTTATTCTTGTGTGAGTTATGGCCCTTGAAAATATGGAAAAGCGCCAAAAATCAGTTTTCCGGATATTTTTTTGGAAACGCTTTTAGATAATTTGGTTCAAATCAGTTGATTGGTTTTTTAAATAGAAATTTTGGATGAAGCCCACAGAGAGCCCACATATTGATCTACAAACTTGTCTTGAACAAACTCAACCTCTACCACCAAAGGAAGTTCCATACCAAAAATTAAAGCATTCTCTCTGGTGGACCAAGAAAAGATTTTTAGAGATTTTTAGGTTTTTGGGCATTATCCCAAACATGAAAATGGTAGTAGCTTCATTTGAACAAAGTAGAAAGGGTATACTCTAATGATGGACTGTGCCATATATGTTTGAATTTGGCCCAGTGGTTTTGAAGCAGACAAATCGTACAAGTTAACAGACAACCAGGTGAGCTAACAACATTTACATTGAACTGCTGCTGAATATTTCAACAAAGTTACCTCCCTTTATGAATAGTCAACCTCTTTACAGTAACTTGTGATAGAGGGATCATGCTATTTACCTTCTAGTGGGAGGATCACCCTAGTTAACTTCTTGTGGGAGGATCACCCCAGTTAACTTCTTGTGGGAGGATCACCCTAGTTAACTTCTTGTGGGAGGATCACCCTAGTTAACTTCTTGTGGGAGGATCACCCTAGTTAACTTCTTGTGGGAGGATCACCCTAGTTAACATCTTGTGGGAGGATCACCCTAGTTAACGTCTTGTGGGAGGATCACCCTAGTTAACGTCTTGTGGGAGGATCACCCTAGTTAACTTCTTGTGGGAGGATCACCCTAGTTAACTTGCCATTGGGAAAATCAACCTAATTGCTCTGCTGTCCGAAAAGCAATACACCAGAGTTGCTAGACACACTTTGGACAGGACAGAACTACAGTTAAAACTGGAAGTCCTGTCATGAACTGCACACAAATAGCACATCGATCTGCGTGTTAATCTACACGTTATGACCACAGTAAGGCTATCAAATTCTGTACATATGGCCTGTGCACAAGCAATGTTTCAGCCAATGGACCTCGGAGGTCTACTGGCAGAAACACTGCCTGTGTTTACTAAGAGTAACCAGGAGAACCTGCCGTGCATTGGATGCCATTTGATATGGCAATTGCACGCAATTCCTATGCGCAAATACGGTTAAAATTAGAAGTCCTGTCACCAATAGTGTGCTTATCTAGGCTTAATTGCGCGTTGGAATTGCGCGCAATTGCCACATCGAATGGCATCCAAAGCACGGCAGGTTCTCCTGGTTACTCATAGCAAACACATGCAATGTTTCTGCCAATGGACCTCCGGGTTACCCGGAGGTCCATTGGTTGAAACATTGCTTGTGCACAGGCCATATGTACAGAATTTGATAGCTTTTCTTGGGCATAACGCGTACATTAACACACATATTTGTGCGCATTTCATGACATGTCATGACATGACTTTTAGTTTTAACTGTAAGCCTAGATAAGTGCACAGTTTGTGAGAGGGCTTCTAGTTTTAACTGTACCTTCTTGTGGGAGAATCACCTTTGTTAACTTGCCGTTGGAAAAATCAACCTAATTACTCTGCTGTCAGAAAAGCAATTCACCATAGTTACTAGACACACTCTGGACATGGATAGAACTACAGTTAAAACTGTCATGACCTATGCACTTATTTTGACATAATTTCATATAGGAAATACAAGAAATGTTCCTATCGAGTGGCATCCAAAGCAGGGCAGATTCTCCCCGTTATCAATATCAAGTACAAGCAATATTTCAGCCAATGAACCTCCAGGTGGAACCCAGAGATCCACAGGCTGAAACATTACTTGTGCAAAAAGCCTATGTTTAGAATTTGACAGCCTCACTCAGGGACCAATCAGGACTATTTAAAATACGCTCTAGCCTCGGAGCCTATTTTGTCAATTCATGCGCCAGATTTCAATTTACGGAGTCACACTGCTGTTTGTAACACACACTGCAAGTTAGGGCTGGGCGGTTTTGAAATTTGCATTTCGGTTCGGTTTTGGTTTTGTACAAAAACTTGGTTTTCGGTTCGGTTTTTGGTTTTTCAAAACATATTGTAGAAATCCACATTTTAGAGGATAATGTACACATAAAATCTGTCTGTATTTGTCATCGATGTCATGAGGCTCATATAGCGTGTGGAGTCATTCTGGTTAATCAGTATTCACCACTCTTCTCAGCTAATGGACATATTGTGTTGGGCTACAGTAGTGGGAACAGTGGTGGAGCCATGAGGTATCTAGGGAGACCAGCCCCCCACACACACACTCAAAATCCCACTTGCTTCTCCCATCCGCAAATTTGAAAAGATTCTTTTTGATTCCCTGCCCTCAGTACAAGTACAGTACCCTCAGTCCTGAGATTCCCCCCCCCCCCCCCCCCCCCCCCCAAAAAAAAAAAAAATCTTCACCAGCATGGTCCACAGGATTTCAAACCATGGCTCCACCACTGGTGGAAGCTGCCTTGTTCTAACAGTGAGATTTGGGGCCTTGTCAAGACAAGATGCAGAAATTCACAAGAAAAGCTACATTTTAGCAAAAATCAACATTTCCTTATTTTTTATGGAGTCGCTGAGCTCTTACCCTGGTTTTGGTGGCTAATGTGCAATTGTTGTGCTTATTTCGGTAATTATCACATCGCTTGAAAATAGACGTGCCCCGTGTTTCTTGATGGTTCCTGCTTCAAATGACAGTGGAATAAGAGGAACACAAATCATATTTCTTCTGATTTTGATAACTATTGTTGAAGTAAGTCGTGATATACGAATCACTTTTATTGGTAACTCACTCCAATGCTTTTACAATATCTCTCCTAATTTTGACTGTAGAGGTTCGTTTTTTACTTTGATTCTGCCCAAACATAGAAATTGGGCGAAATGATCGGTGCTAAGACGAAGATATTACCAACACTTTACTTTGCCCTCTTGGATGATCCCTTCGTTGATTTTATCTCAGTGAAGACAGGCGATTGATGTTTTTGAAGGGAGACTGCTGCATAATGGGATTTGAGAGAAAGTTTGCAATATTGAATCTTGGGATTTGTTGTGTTTACAAAATACACATGGTCATGGGAAAACACGTGTTGATTATAACATCTTCGTATTGGGAATGCAGCGTGTGTACCTGACAGACCTGCATTACTGCGCGATTCCTTAAAGTAAGTTCAAATATTATACAAACAATTCCCAATAAGTTTAAAAAAAACTTTCAATAGTTACCTGCCATCCATTTAATAGGATGTGTACTATTTTAATTTAACCATTTTATTGTTGACAAAACACATAACTGCCAATGCGCAGCGTTATCTATGAGCATGTGACTTCTGAGAACGTGCCAGTAGTCGGTTAATTAACATAATTTACTCATCATTTTTCCCATGTGTACTTTGATGTTTTAAAACTCAATAAATTTTATGTTTACCTCCAATCTAATTTACAACATGCCGTATGCAGATGATTTTGGGTCAAAGGTAATTTATAATACTTTTACACCATATATTTTCAGGTAACTTGCAATACCTCTTTGGTCGAATGTGCCGTGTTCATTAAATTTACTTAACGATTCTTGAATTGCATGTGTGGATTTTTACGTAAGACTTTTTAATTTTTCATATTCCATCTGCTGGTGG